>CCBP010000115.1:369862-400706 GCA_000765035.1 Trametes cinnabarina | reverse complement strand
TCCCAGGAGTGCGCTGCAGGTACGTCCCTTCGCCCACTCTCCGCAACACCGCCGTACTCACCACCCGTCTCCCAGTCTCGAGCGCTGCCAGCAGCATCGCTAGTAGCGCCACCGCTTCCACCGCGTCCACATCAGCCTCCGCCACCTCCTCCCTCGCCTCCTCGGCATCTTCCGCGCTCTCCTCTGCCTCTTCCGTTGCCTCGTCGGCGCTTTCGTCCATCTCGAGCGCCGCCTCTTCGGTCGCGAGCAGCGTGTCGAGCGTCGCCAGGTCCGCTACGTCCATCCCCAGCGGCTCCACCGTCAGCAACACCGCTAGCAGCACCGCCACCTCGAACAGCAACGCAGCGGGTCTCATGGCCAAGCCTCTCTTTGCCAGCACTGGTGGCCTCGTCGGTGTCGGTGTCGCCGCCGTCGGTGTCTTGGTCGGCGCTGGCCTTGTATTGTAAACGGAGGATGTAGAGGACTGCGGACCCTCCCTGCAGTCGGATATTCGCAGCAAAGGACATGGACCTCTTGTTCTTTGATGTGCCTGTGACGCGTCGTGTGCGCCTAAAACATGGACACGTGTGCGGGTCTGTCCCGCACGTTGTTGACTCCCCACTTTTGATGTGACCAGTTCCCGAGGTGTATGCCACGATGTATACCACACTAATAGCGATTCAGATGCTAGTGTACTTACCTGTTGCCGTGCAAGAGCGCAAACGTGGTCTCGCCGTGCCGGGCCCTATTCACTCATGACTCCCTGCCAGTCGCTCGTGTTCTTGAAGCCTGGAGCCTGAAGGTGAGAGTCAGATGCGATCGGCGGCCGTCAGTCGTTTAGGAGGATGATCTGCGTGTATGCAAGTGTTGCGAGAGCGAGGTTGAGAGGCATGCGACGGGGCAGGGAAGCGTCCGTGCCTACGCGTGCGCATATTCGCGGCGATGTCGCACAAAGCTACAGGTAAGGTGGGGGCCGTGCGCGAAGGAGAGAGAGGAGGCGTAGTGGTTATCGTACGTAGAATAAGTACTACATACTTCGGCGGAGCACTGCCACGAACCCGCACCAGGACCCGGGCTGAACCTCTCGCGATCTCAAGGGCGTCCCGACCCAAATATTTGCCTCCAACACCCATCCCGGTCTCGAGGGCCGGACCTGCGCAAGAGGCGGCAACACGGCTCCCCCGATTGAAGCTTGAAGATTGGAGCACCACGCCCGAAACCAGCGTGCGCGAGCTCTTCGCGCGGGTGGTAGAGGCGGTCCCGCCACCCGTTCTGCGCGCAGCAGCAATATGAATGAGGGGTACGTGCCGCTTCGTCCGCGTCACAGGCCGGGCGGGTCGCCGTCGCGGCAGCGCGATCCGTCGCTGAACATCTTCCGGACGGAGGATGGAGGATCCATCTTTCCATGCACGTCTTCTGGCGAGATCGTGCCCCGCGATCCGCGCGACCACAGTAATAGTGTGCCTCTCTCGGACGCGATCCCGCAGACGATGGGGTGGCGTTCTGGATGATGCCTTTCTTGAGGTACACAGGCTCTCCTCCCCTGTTCGGAACGCCAGAGCGCTCTGTCCTGGGGCGCCGATGAACGTAGGAGCATCCTCAGCGAGCACCTAGGCACACACGGCTTGAAGAACTTGGAGATCTGCATGATAGGGTCGTGTGGGTACATCCGCCTTCCGACAGGATGGGATGATGCTCTTGCAAATGCGGAGTTTGTGAGACGCGCTTGAGCCCAAAGTGAGCCAGCCAGTAGGAGATACTTGCGAGCGACAGAAACCGTGCTGCCGTGGAAGCCAACGTTGATCTTGTGGTCATCCCGCTTCTCGCCGTGCCCATCGAATAGCAGATCTGCGGGGGCCGTCCGGAGGTGGTTTTTGGAGTCCCGCAGGGGGAAGTAATGTGCGTCTTCGTGGCCCTCTCGGCAGTTGGTGAGGCACTCCCTTCGCTCGCTGACTACCTGTAGTCCCGCTTTCAGATACCCCGGACGAGCCCGTCCTTGACCTGCGCCCCCCTATATAGATATCGGAACAGCCACTGCGGTGCGGGGTATATCAGCTTCGACATAACCGCGCTAACCTCACCATGCGACGTGGTCCTCACACTACGCCCACAAACCTACCACGTCGCGCTGTTCTCCTGAGCTGCGCCCAGTTCTCACGCAGCTCGTATCGCGTCAACGCCATCATGATACTCCTCGTGGACGGCGGGCCATATAAGCAAGCCTTCGACCACTCAGGCTGAACGGCTGGCCTCGGCACGTCTATGACACGTCGTCTCCGGACTTGCTGCGGTAGGTTCGACTGGGACTTCAAGCAGCCGTGGTCATACCAAGATGTGTGTCACCTACTCTGGCCACGGCCACGTCGCCAGCCGTCAGCCGTCTTCAGGAGGAGCCCCCAAGATGATGCAGGGGCCACGTCAGCATCGCCGAGCTCTCCCAGCACCATCACTTCCCCATCTTCGGCGTCTTCGGTCACCTCTTCGCTCCCCGCAACAACACGCACGCCCTTCCCGGGGACGCCTCGAACACGTCGACGCCGCCCGCGTTCACCATCGCGTTCTCGGTCATCGTCGGATTCGCCGGCGTGCTCGCCAGCGTTCCCTTCGCGTTCTTCGCGTCGCGCCATCATCGGCGGGCCGCGCGCGCGCTTGCGCGCGTTGTCCGCTGCGGGACTGCAAGACGTCGGTGAAGCGTCGAGGCGACCGAGAGCAGAAAACAGGACAAGCCGTCTGGGAGGGTACACCGCGATCAGCGGCCCCGGACGGTGTCCCACTTATCGGATCGCCGCTCTGCCTGTTGTCTATACAAGCCCAAGATGCCGCGGCGTCCTTCTCCCGGACACCACACGGACTCGGCCACGGAGAAGCTCAGCCGTCCAAGACATCGCTTGCGAACCCATGGCGTCCCGTCGTGCACGAAAGCCGCATCGCGCCAGACATTTCAGCTGTTTTCAGATCGATAGGCCCCTTTCCGAAATGACCATGTCCAGGCCACTAAGGCGGAGAAGGGTTGCTTTTGATGTCGCTCCGCATTTGGGCAGCGATGAAAGCTCTCCTGCCCTCGCCCAATGCTAGCTCGAAATTGACAGTGTCAGAATCCTGATCGCCGCGTCCACTTTTTGGGTGATGCCTGATGAATCTCACGTCTCCGCTCGAACAGGCGGCTGTGAGTGCCGTTTTCGCAACGGGGCCTATCCAACTGAAAACAGCTGTTACGCGCAATGCCGTTCAACGACGCATCACAGTACTACACCCGCAAACTACGAGCTCTGATCGCTCACCAGCACGGCACTTCGGGCGCTGTTCTGCGCTCCGGTTCGAAGAGGTCTTCAGCTTCCTCTAGCACGGGCTGCACGCATCTGATGGAGGTCATGAGCCGGCCTGGCATCTCTCCTGGCCGGCCTGTCGAAGAAGAATTGCCGCCGCCGCACGAGGATGAGCAAGTGATGTTGGGGAACGTGGACCAGATGGGCAAGCCGGGCCTTGAGGTGGTTCCGGTGTGACCTGTCGATGATTCCAAGGTTGACTGGGACGGCCTCTTAGTGGCGTCGGCGCGGGCGTGCAAAACTATTCAGCGGATCGCCTCTATTGCGACGGTGTTTGTTCTCTCGGTTGCGTTGTATGTATCGTCTGCTTTGGCAGAGTGCACCATGCACGCGTGAGTCGCAAACAGGCTCGAGGATATGTATATACATCTGCCAGTTCGGCCGCGGGACCTGCAGGCGGTCGAGTCTGGCTCGGGCGCGTGCGGGCTGTGGGCGTGGTCCACAGCTGTGCCCCCGGCTCGTCCCGTGCACGCGGCGGTGATGGCATCGTGGGCAAACCAAGACTCCCCCCCCCCTCCCCCCCATATCATTACCATGTTGGAGGACTGTTGGAGGTGCACGACTTGCTCTGGAGTTTGTTTTCTGCCACCACAAGGATTCAGACGAGGTCGATGAGCTGAACATCGCACCTGTATCCTGCTCGTCCTCCCGCTCTTGTCTTGAGAGCCAGTACCGTTCGTTGCACCTGACGAACCGACAAGCTCCGTTTACCTCCACATCAATGGACCTCTCCTCGGCCCCGGTCATCAAGGAAGGCTTCAATCGATGCGCTGTGCACGCACTCCGAGTCGTAGCTCCTGGATTCGGTTGCTCAGGACCGTGCGTACTCCTCTTGCGGAGGAATTGGGCGTATATGCTCTCTCTCCCCGGCTTCAACACTGATTGACTACGTTGCCTTTAGGGCTCTCCTTGCCTGTGTTTGCAAGAACCGACAGTTCTGGGAGGTTGCTCTACCGTTCATCGAGAAGTCTTGCAGTATTGAAGACGCGGAACAAGCTGCCCATGTGCAACAAGACGTTTGTGCAACGTTGACAGGTCAGCTTGATGACCTCGCGTAGGGTCGCCCAATGTTCATGGCAGCGTCCCAGGACATAAACTCAGTGGATCTGCCGCTGTTGCGTTGGCCTTCCCGAACGGTGACCATCTCGCGGGGGTTCCTTCATACGCTATGATCTCCATCGGCTTCGCCATCGGAATCGTCGTGCTGTTCGCCTTTGGAACTATCGCCTACCGTCTGGGTTGTTGTGGAAACCGCTACAAACAAGTAAATGATGGCTATATCCCCCTTTCATCGACCGCGCACGATGGCGCCGAGGTTGAGCTCCCTAGCTTCAATGACGAAGAGGATGGTCAACCCCCGGCATCGGCATCGGGTTTCGTTCTGGCGCGGGTACACAAGTCATTGCTTGGACATCCCCTCGTCATCCATCCCCAATTCAGCGGCGCCATTCAGGGGAATTTCCCGTCGGCCGAGGAGCGTCTCGATGAGATGAAGAAGGATGGACCCTTGGCGACGATGGGCCAACCTGGAAGCGCCTCTTCGAGCGCGCATGAAGATCTCGAAGAAGGCTTGGAGCCTCCGCCTCCGTACGAAGTTGAGCGGGAATAACGAAAGTTGCCTTCACCTCTTGTTAGTTTCGGGACGACAGTGGTAATTTGTATTTCTGTCTTCCCTTATCTCTCGTTGTACTGTTGTAAGCTGCCGAAGACAGCCACATTTCAGAATGTCGCCCGATGTTGAACGTTGATGTCGCTCGAATTCTAGACTGACAGGTATCCTAATGTCTGTATGCGTCCACTTCTCTCAACATTCCACTGGTGCCTCGTTGACCGATACTGCCTGCTGGACTGCTTCTTTCCTTTGCTTCAAGCTGCATATTGTTCTTCATCAAGCGCTTGCCGACGTTGTCTCGAGCGGAGACACCCAAAAATCTGACTGTTGCTGTGAGCCGCTCCTTCTCTTCTTTTCTTGTGATGCTGCAAAGAAAACTCACCGAACTCGTCTAGACACCGAAGAGCATCGACCATAGTATAATGGGTCGCAGAATCGTCAGCGGGGTGAGCTGATCCTCCAAGACCCCACATATCCCGGAGCATGCCGCGCAGCCCGCCATTGCGAATGCGTGGCCACGCACCCAGCAAGACACCCTGCGACAGTGCTGCGGCACAGTCTTTATGAAGCGCGATGTCATTGCGCGCAAATCCAATGCGGCCTTTGCTACGTGACTTTCGCGGCGCTCTCTGGGTTACTCATCCGCAGGACAAATCCCACGTTGTCGACAGCGCCCGAGATTTCTGAGCTTCTTCTGCGTGAGGGAGAGATCGGTGCCAACTGCGGGATGCTGACCAGATGCCTGCGATGAGCCCACTCAGTTCAAGAAGCATGCATTTTACCGTAAGCTCTCTCCTCTCTCTCGCAGCTCATCGTCGTTCTGGTCGGCGATCCCGTCTCTGTCCTCAAAGGACAACTGCATATGGCTCGCAGCGTCCTTCATTGCGCCAGCACAGGTTCGAACAGGCTGTTAAAGGTTAGCATTACACCCTTTTAATCTTTGCAAATCCTGTGGACTGACAATGAGATTTGGTTTCGGTGCACGCGAAACAGATGAGCACAATCCAACCAGCCATTCTCCTTTGGGCGATTAGAATTATGACGACGTGTGCGTCACCCGTAGCGGTTCGGCGCAAGCAGAATTGACGGCACAATACTTATTTCAGGATCGTTGCGAAACGTGAGTTGTGTTTTTTATTCCGCGTGGACAATTCCATCGTTCGATGCATTGGTCATATTCAAGAGCTTTTTCAAGAGCTTTGGAATGTACGAGGCGGGATACATAAAGTGCGTAATAATGAAGAACCTGTGGCTTGTAAAATTTCTGCTGAATGAATCATATTCTTCTCTCTTCCGCTTAACCGCGCTGACGGGTAGCAGTGGTCCTCGGGTCGAAAGTAAGAGTAGGAACAGTCACCGTGGTGGTGTCGGTCTCAGTCGCGGTGAGCGTGCGCGTGCTCGTCGCGGTGTCTGTATCCGTCTCGGTCGACGTGATTGTCCTGGTACTGGTGACGGGAACCGTCGACGTCGTCCTCAGAATGGAAGTGACCGTGCCGGTCGAGGTGGTCGTTGAGGTTGACGTGATGGTGTTCGTCCTGGTGATGGTGGACGGAACAGTGCTCGTCGTCGTCGTTGTGCGCGTCGTTGTGCGAGTGATCGTATCCGTTTCAGTCTCGGTCACCAAGGGTGCGCGCTTCTTATTCTCTTGGTCGTCTCGGTTGTGCTGGTGGCGGTGGTGACTACCGCTAACGGTGACGGTGCGAGTCACAGTGTCGATGGTGTACGTAGGATCGTAATCGGTGATTGTCCGCGTGCTGACGTCGCAGGTCTCTTGGCGGACAGCGCGGACCGCTGGAGTACATTGAACATGACGCTTGACGAACCTCATATTGAAATACTCACGTTCAGCTACGACCCCGACGCATGCGGCGACCGCGAGAGTGAAGAGCGTCGCGATCTTCAATGACACCATTATGTCCGGGGCTTAGCAAGCGAGGGAGTGGGGAGAGGATGTACGGTGTCGTCCGGGAGGCAGAATGCAGTCGATGCTTCATTCGAGTGCAAAGCCGAAGCTCTTATACCTGCCGCCCACGCACGTCCCCGTCTCTCTCTTCTTTGTGACGAAATGTCCTCTGACACGACCCATGCGTCACCGCCAGGTCCTGCCTCGCAACTCCGGGATCCCCTGAACCGTCGACTTACGACCCGCGACAGGCCCCACTCGACGCGGATGGGTGCAAGAGGCCCCTCTCGACGCATGAAGCCTCCCGAGCATTGCGTCGAGCCGTCGTGTCTTGTCTTGAGCGGTGCATCCGCGCATCCACCTGCCAAACTGTGACGTGTTGCACCAGCAATGCCAAGGGAGCAAGTCCAAACTGCGGTCTCACATCGTATCCGCACTGTCCACGAGCGTTGTGGTGCAGGTCTTCCGATGGTCCAGGTCACAAACCTTGCAGCCTGCCAAGATGCCGCGCTGACCGCTCATAGGCGATGACATTATCTTCCGCATCATCGCCCACAGTTAGCACGATCTACTATCGACGTCAGCGCCTTTGATTGCCGGAAGCGATCGTCATTGACCTCTGGTAGCTTCCTTCTGACATGACGGTCAGGTAGCACTGACAAGCCTTTCTTCCTCTTAGGCCCGTTGTCCAGAACCGGTGCTTCCACCAAAGTTCCCGGACTCAGTCGATCACCACTTGCGCTTGAGCCGGGTTTTGGAATCCTCTGACATAGCAAGCCGTCTGCGATCAGCGACCCCTGTACCATTGTAAGTGCAGCTTCGTGGGTATGAGTTTCTGCAGGAGTTGAGTTCCGTGTCAATCGGGTTGCAGGCCAAAGCTTTGACTAGGCTGCCAGACGAGTTCCCCCACCGTGATCGATCACCCTACAATAAGCACCACAACGGTCTGTTTCGAATTTCCCGCGCTTCTGTATACAACCGTTGTTTGCTGCCGCGATCAGAATCCGGGCCACGTCGCAATTATGAGGACACAGCTTTGGCGGTGATATCGGGCAAGTGGCGACGTTTGGAGTGATCTGACCGGCCCCTTTGTGTCGAAGTGTGTCCACCGCACGTACTCACATCTATCCGCCGCCCTCTGCATGAAGCAAGTCTTGCTTTGAATGGGCTCATAACTCTCTCCGGCGCTAGAATAGGCTGGGATTCTCCTGTGAGTCGTCACTTTCTGCGCGGCCGCCAAGCCTCCATCCGCGCTCGCTGACGCTGTTCGCACCGGATGCGCTCCTATGCAAACTCCAGCTTCCGGGCCTCAGCGTATCCCTTCCTAACGCATTGCGAATGGGGTTGCGCGTTGACAGCGGGTGAGATCGGCGGAGAAATGGCGAGACATGGGGCACCGGCAGTGACGACAAGACTGTCTGGGAGACGGGTGACCGGCGTGGCCACAGAGTGACGAACTCCCGTCCGTGAGTTCGTCTCTGCTACGTGCGTCAGCCTTCTGTACCTACTTTCAGGAGAGCGGGAGTGGGCGGGGCGTATATAAGCTGTACCGACGGGAACTGTGCTACTCAACCAGTCTACGTCTGACGCTCTTCCGCCTCACACGGGACCTCGTCGTATTGCCGCGCACAATGCCCATAAAGCTCGCAATCGTTGGTGCGCTCACGCTCATCTGCGTCGGGGTCCAGGCACAGGGTAAGTGTGGCGACTACTTCCGCAATGTGTACCTTTTATTGATCTTTCTGCAGCCTATCCTCCTTACCCGCCGTACCCTGGGTATCCAAGCAACGACGGTTTCTCTAGCTCGGCCACACCTTGCCCCACGCAGTCCACCGTGACGGAGACCTACCACCCCACGTACACGTTTACCGATACGATCACAACGACCGTTACCGCCACGCCGGACCGCAAGCGTGATTCGTACCACCCGCGCGGTCTTGCCGTCCGTGCTCCCGGTACGACGACCCTCACCGTGACCAGCACGACCACGGAGACCGACACCGCCACTGCCACGCGTACGGTCACCTCTCGGTCGACTACGACCACGTCCACTACGATCACCCGTACAAGTACCGCGCGCGCGACGGAGACGGACACCAGCACCAGCACGCTTACACGCACGTCAACCTCCTTCGACACGGAGACAGACACTGCGACCCGTACCATCACGTCTACGAGCATAACCCTCACCGATACAACGACGACAGTCACTTCCACTAGCACGGTTGGAGAGACGACGGTAAACAGGAATGGCATGGGCATACGTGCCATTCAGACTGCGGCTTGATCTTGTATAGCGAGAGACATGTAATTCTACCGATATATCTGCGTCATCATGTGTATGAAGCAATTTCCAAAGTGAACAGTTTATTACCGCTTTCTTTTGACAAGGTGTTCACGGCTATGTGAATTGATTCCACTTCCAACGTGAATATATGCTTTTACTACTTGACATGTCCATCAGACGAGCTGGGTTTAATATCCGCCATTCGTGCGGCCAGGATCTTGTATCCATAACATTGTATAGTATCGAATAAAGACATCTAACCTAAGAACGGGCTGAAGTAGGTCCACAATGGTGTAGGCCTGTATGCTCACACTGAACCGGGTGACCGCCGAATACCAGTGATCTTCCATCCCGCTGCCGAGGCGACTTCCGCAGTCTCGTCAAGGGTGCGTTCCTTCGCTCCGAATAAGATACCCATGCAGGTTCCACTCCCAGGTTGGGCAGGAGGGGAGAGTCCTCCGTGATGAACGCATCCTCACAGTCCGAGCAAGCGTAGGGTGAAAGCATGAAAGCGATGATTCGTATTGATTCCAGCTGCGGAACGCAGGGTACGTATAGTCCTGCAGGAAGACGTGAGCCATAGGTTACTCACTTGGTACAGTACGAGTCGTCCATACGATACACATTTCCTGGCCTTCCAGTCGTGTAGGATGAGGCATACGAGGAAATCGTTGGGTGTCTTGCAAGATGGGAGCGGCGACCAAGCGCTAAATATATCACGAACGCAGAAGGACATCCGTCCGGACTCGAACAGCGTAGAGCCCCAGGCCTCAAGTTTGAAACAAACCCTTGATGAGAGCCGAGGTATGACGAGGTATATACCCTTACCGAATCGACTGATGGCGCCATCTCGACGACTTCAGGTCGATCCTCCACGACGATGTGGAGGTAAGGATGGGCTGTCGCTACAGGCAACGAGCTCGAACCCAGGCCTGCTGCGACGTCGACCAGATCCGACCCAGGTGCAAGGTCCGCCAAGGGATATCCTACGTGCGGTGAAGTCTCGTCAGTATAGGACCAAGTCGCAGAGGCGAGCTCGATTTGCATGTATAAGGTACCCGAGAGGATGCCCTCCTATGTCTCCCACTGGCGCGTCCAGTTATCGCGTGTCCGAAACGGTCGAGACGGGATTCATCGCCAGATGATTCAACCCGAGAGAAGTAATCCAATTGGGTATGGAAAGCGAGGTTGAACGGCCTGGTGCGTGCGATAGCGCCTATTTCTTTCTGTCGCCAGCCCTGCTTTGCCCGGGACTTCCCTTCGAGTGTCAGGAAGGAGCCATTCGGTCATCTCTGTCATGACCTTCCTCATCCCTGACATACAGATGAGTGAGTGGAACAGTCGACCTAGGAGCGAGCCCTCCACTTACACGACGGCCACGAAAGCGGCTACACCGTTGATGTCGTTATATCTCTTGTCCGGCTTGACACGGAGCCCACAGTCACATTGCATTGATGGTGTTGTTCCATATCGACTCACTCGTTGCGGAGTTGGACAAGGCTCTTGCCAGTATCAATGTACGAAGACCGCCTCTTGTTAGCCAACCGATCCGGCGTCACCTCGCGCAGCCAGTGAGCCGTCGCGAGCATGCGGAGGATGTGACCTGTACCCACATCTTCGCGTCAGCGTCGGCTGGAATCAACGCGTGAACGGACACCAACTCAGCCTCGAAGAGGCGAAATCAGTGGTGTCCGGTGGGTGATCCTTGGGTCTTACTTTGGCGGTAGCACGGTGGATGTTGAACGTGCATTCCATTGGGACTTGCTTCCCGGAAGATTTCAACGATATGGGATTCCTCCAAGAGCCGAAGGCCGGCCACGATTTGCTCCGTTGGAATGGATGAGCATCTCCCGAACGTGTCCATCATTACAGCAGAATCCATAAACCCCGTGCAAGGACTCCATGTTCACCGTAGCGCTCAATTGGCCGCACGGAGCTACGATCTGCTTCGAAGCGAACGACACCGCTGTATCATCGTCGAGCTCCCGTGCAAGCGGTTCAGCTGCGCCATGAGAGCCTTCAGGATAGTACGGGTCGTCAAGACGGGGAAGTCGAGCTTCTCGAACCCACGCCTGTCCTTGTACAGTCGTGGGGGGTTCCCGATGGGTTTGGGTAGAGCGCGAAGGGTAGAGGAAGTTATTTTCAGTGATCAGCTAGAGGTGGTGAGAGGTGTGCCGATCTTCTCGCCTCATGAGCGACGTTTATAACGTCTTCAAGAAATAGCGCGTGACACATAAGAAAATGGACAAAGATCGACAAGAGGGCTGGGATTGCGTGTAGCCTCCATGAACGGCCGGCATGCAGGCTGCTACCGCTGTTTGTCGGCGCAGTCGCAGAAGTCGGAATTAGCAGGTCTCAGAAGCCCGTGACGTAAGAAAAACACACAATGGAGACTTACCGCCGTCATCAATTCTGAACTACGAGCGATTGTGGACCCCCGTGAACGCTGCTATCCATTCTGTGGATCAAGATCATAGGTTTTCAAGTTGAAGTGTGACCCTGTATGCCTCACACCGCGCAAGCTTGGGTTCGGAGTCCTTACTGCATCTCCCCCGCCCCGTTCGAACGCCAGTAGCCCAATAATGGTATGGTGTAGCAGCATTGTGAGCTTCTGACGGTCGATATCAGTTTTACCCCAACTTTCGACACAGTGGAGATGCACACAGGCTGCCGTCGGACAGCAGGGACGAGGACGCCGGGAGAACTATATTTCCCTACACATGAAGTGTGCTGTGCTATATAAGCAAGGTCAGTCATGCCAAATGAAGAACGTTCCGAGAACGAAGCTCACCTGGCCGCCTCAATCTGAACTTGCAGCTCACCAGAGATACAAAGTAAACTCCCCAGCATCTCTTGAAACCTGCTTGACCTGATCTCACGCTGAAATTCACGCCACAAGCGAGAGCAACGCAACGGCCCTGACATCCAATGGGAAACCTCTACAATCCAACAAAGAGGATTTTCAACAATCACACGAGGTCTATCGTGGGAGGAGGTGGGTGAAAATTGGACGCTAAGGGTTCTTGCTATCGACAAGGGTCTGTACGCCACCAGGGAGCTTGACCGGCACAGGCTCGACAGTACCGGGAGTGACAGGTTCGTTCGAATGCGATGCTTCGCCAAGCATGTGTCGTACAGCCGTCGAGTTAAGTAGCTTGGCGTAGCGGGGCTGGACGAACAGCGCACTATAGAAACGTGAGGAGTAAGGATGTCATGGCCATGATGTAAAAGCTTGCGGAAACCTACTTTGCCTCTACCAGGACCCTGCCTTCCATGTCCTCTACGGTTCCGGACACGCGAGCCTTGCGACCCTTGGCCTCGTCAAGCTTGACCTTGATGACGATGAACTGGTCTGCGCGTGTCGGGGCCTTGTAATTGATATTCAGGTTCGCGGTCACACCGACTTTCTCCGGGAGATTCAGCAGAGCCTATGATAATCCTGAGGTGAGCCCATCCAGTGGCAATTATATCCGAGAAGAAGGGAATTCAGAGACATACCACGCGCGCGAGACTCTCGTCTAGCAGTGTCGCAAGCAGTCCACCATGAATGACACCTTCATGGCCGCACAGCGCGCGTCCGACATGGATAAAAATCCAATTCTCTGAATGGTCGTGCCGCGAGCGCACCAGAGGGGGTATAGCGAGCTTGCCCGGACCCTTGAGCGCGCCAGCCGTCAAGCTGTTCACGCGGCGCTCCTCGGGGAGATTCAGATACGGTCGTGTCTCGTACCATTCATCCTTGTCTTCGCGCGCGCGGTGAGCTTGGAGTACTGGGAGATGCTGGAGCTGATCTTCGAGGTCGGCAATGTGCGCGAGCGCTGCGGGGTCGTCAGGGTGCAGCGGCGGAGGCGCAGTGCGCGGCGACAGGAGATGCACAAATTCTGGAGGATAGAGGGCACCAATATAGTAGGATACTGTAGCCAACGCGGTAGCACCGCCAATCAGCTTCACTCTTCTCCAGACTTGTGAGGAGGCTGAGGACGAAGGAGAGGATGTTGAGGCCCACCGCGCGGACAGCGGCCGTGAGTTGCGGGCGAATGCAGCGAGCTGGCGACGAGCTGAGTGGGAGAACATGGTGGTACGAGTTCAAGAGCGATGGCAGCAGCACGACATGAGATATGTCTGATGTGATACAAGTCGTAACAGCGCGACACCGCGCATGAATCTGACGCAGACTGACAGCCACCCGCGTTTGCCAGCGCTCGTTCCCAAAACTATGCGGCTCTCTAACCTACTTACCTGAGCTATTCATGTAGCGTAGTCAGTTCTTATCAATCTGTTCACTGTTCTCTCCGTTCGGCCCGGAGAATATGCCAATGGCCGAGCGGTTGTTTGACCTTGTTAGGATCCAAGGCCAACGGCCTCCGGCTCTCTCTTTCTCTCTTTCCAATCTCTCCTTGATTAAACTTGCTATGTCACGCCTCGAGCACAACTTATAGAAAATTGCGACCTCTCTTGCCCCAAAATTGCGCCTACATCCTTCATACACCGGTCTCGTGAAGACACTGGTCTGCGCATCACTCAGCATGAATCAGCCAGAATTTGGCAGTCACCCTTATGAGCCTCACGCCCACCTCGAATCATCCCGCAATGTACCAGGTGAGTTGTTAAGTTACTGGACACTGTACTCGAATGCGAAACAACATCTTACGGTGCTGTATTCAACAGGAAAGGCCTTATCGGTACTGATGCAGACGTCGCTTGCTCAAGCGTTCTTCCTTCGCTACGCTGGCTTGTCAAAATCTGCCATTGCTTCTGGAATGCGTGCTGTCTGTACGATGCAGGCTGGCGGAGGATGTACCATGCGTCAGATTCCTCACGCACCAGCCTTGCCTGTCGGATCCCATCGATGGTGTGTCTCGTGTGAACGCGCCCGACAACCAGCCTTCTCGGCTCTGTCAATCGCATCAGAGAAGACCAGATATGCATCAGACCTTCCCAGGAAGCAGGCACGTCCGTCAGCTCCGTGGGTCTTCTCTGAATCAAGCAGCATGTACCACTCCATGTACTGTGCGCATGACCCCTTGGTATGTGTCCCCGGCGTCCATCCTGCGCGCTAGAAGCCTCATTGCGCTGGCCAGAATGCCTTGCATCTCCACCTCGCGCCCTCTGACGCGTATTGGTAATCATCGATTACCCCTGCGGTCCCCATATAAGAGATACCGGGGTCTGCGACATGGCCCAACGTACGTCGTCGCTTTCCCGACCTTGACATGAGTTTTTCGGCTCTTCGCGCGCTGCATGCCTCCATCGGCAAGGCAATCGACGACCTTGAGAGTATCTACGGGGGTCAGTCCCAGCCGCTCGAGTTCCCTCATCTGGACGATCCGTACTACGCCTCCGCGGAGCACTCTGGAACGGAGGAACTCGCTCATCAACTGAATGATGATCCTGCCGTATCCCTTGCCTCGAAGAAGATCGTCGCTGCATGCGGTCAACTGAGCGCTATCGTCAACAAGCCCTGGTTTGGTCTTATGGAAGCGATCCAAGGGGTTTGTCCATCTTTTGTTCAAATCTCAAGTCGTCCGGGTGGCTCACGCCTGGTGCAGGGCCAACTGGCAGCATGTATTCGTTTCCTCGAGCACGCTCACATTGTCGAGATACTACGTGAGGCCGGTCCTCAAGGATTGCATGTCCGTGACATTCATCGTTCGATCATCGAGCTCCGGCCCGAGAATGCTCGCCCCGATCCTGCTATATTCACCGCGGCCAGGCTAGGTAACGTTCCGCATCTAGAACGCGTTTGTTCACGTTTGTTCACACTGCCTGCAGGTCACGTTCTCCGGGTACTGGCGACATCACACTGGCTGCGAGAGGTGGCTCCCGACGTCTTCGCAAACAATAGACGCTCTTCGTATATCGACTCAGGCAAGACTGTCGAGCAGCTGCGTTCCCAGTAAGTCAGATGGCGATTTTTATCATGTTCGCATGCCGATGTGGGACAACAGACCGGGCAAGAAGTACCTCGAGACTGATGGTGTCGCGGCTTTCGTCGGCCTTACGTCAGTATCTTCCTTCGCGAAATCACAGGTTATATGCAGGCTGAACGCGTCGGATATGCAGCGGCGATGAAGCATTCAAATTCATGGCATACATGACTGAATGGTTCTTCCCCGATTCTCGCACCGGCAGCCTCATCGTGGACGCCAAGGGTGGCTTCGACAGCGCGAAGGGCGAGACGTCTTCTAATAAGGAGGTGGTTTACTACGTTGCGCCATTCAACCTTGCGTTCGACACGCAGCTTGGCTTCTTCTCCTGGCTCGAGCTCCCGGAGAACCGCCCCCGGCTTGAGCGTTTCGGGCATGCGATGACCGGGACGCGTCAGTGGGAGACCAAAGAAGGCATTCTCTTCGGTGATTCTAGCTTTCAGTTCTTCTTATCAGTGCAATCTATTCACTTTGCGATGTCTTAGGATTCCCCTGGGCAGACCTCCAGCCGGATTCCGTGCTTGTCGACGTTGGGGGAGGCATCGGCTCGACGTCTCTAACTGTTGCGCTTGCTCACCCGCACATCAAGGTCATCGTGGAAGATAGACCTCAAGTGGTTGAGCTTGCACCATCGGCACGTCGCCTTCCTTTGCCGAGCTTTCCATGTGTGCTCATGTTCACATTTCCGCTCTAGTCCTGGGGATCCAAGTTTGCTCACATCTTCGAGTCCGGCCGCATGACCTTCCGTGTTCGCGATCTCTTCGAGCCATTCAAACCCCTCGCCTCGGAGAAGGCGCCCGACGTCTTCCTCATCCGCCTTGTCTTGCACGACTGGCAGGATGATGACTGTCGCAAGTAAGCGCTCTTTCACAAGCGCTCGCGAACACACTCGAGGCTGACCGTCATTCTTCCCAGGATGCTGCAAGTCCTCCGCTCTGCTGCGGGTCCTAACACGAAGCTCCTCATCGGCGACATGCTTTTGCCCTTTGCATGCGACAGCGAGGATGCGTTCGTCCGTGACGATTCCCCGATCTTGCCCAACCTCGGCATCGCCAACATCCACGGGTATCTCCTCGACATCATGGTATATCCTCCTGGCTACTCGTTGTTCAAGCGATCCTTGACGCCCCCCTCATAGATGATGGGTATGTTCGGTGCCAAAGAGCGTACTGTCGCCGAGATGACGGAGCTCACCCTCTCCGCGGGCTGGAAGATCACGGACATCAAGCGCTCCCCCGGTTCACTTTGGGCTTACACCACTGCAGTGCCGGTATGAGTGTCAGCTACGAGAAGCATGGTTACTGGCAGGAGCTATTTCTTGTATCTATCTTTAAATTGTCTGTACATCATCGCGTGCAATGTAAGTACGTGTGAAGGTTTGAATGATCAGCTTCATGGGCTGCAGCCAAGTATTGCAAGCACGAGCACGAGCACGAGCAGGTATGGCTTCCTTTCACCTTCAGTAATCAGAGAACTCAGTTCTTCTCCGATAAGATAAACAAGCTTTTCCTTTTTTGAAGGCTGGAAGGTGAACGGCGCGAGAACTTCTGCTGGAAGCAGTCGCGTACCGTTACAATGTTTCTGTGAATAAGTATATGATACGTATGCGTGTGAAAAATTTCCCATGCGCGATTATAGGTGGCCAACGGTAACCTGGGGGATGCAGTGACACGCTGGTTGTCTGGAGATGTTCAATAGCTGAATAATTGAATGTACATATAGTTGGCTACAGTGTTTGCTTTGTACGGTTGAATGCAGGCTGAAATGTTGGAAAAGTAGCTGACGCAGAAAGCGATGTGCAGAGAGAGGCGGAAGTCAACCGAGTGATGTGTAGATTGTTCTTTGAATTCTATTTCGTATCATTGTGGTCCAGAACAAAATCTTATCTGAGGAAAAAATCGCAAACGAATGAGACAACGGTTAGCCACGACGTCCAGCAGTGACGGTGGGCACAGAGACTGTTGAGACAGTCGTAGTTGTGCTCGTCGACGTCCTCGTACCGGTTGCAGTGTCCGTCTCAGTTGTGAACGACGTACTCGTCACTGTGTTGGTGACGACAGGGGTCGATGTGACCCGGACAGTAGCCGTCGACGTTGCCGTGCTGGTCGTCGTCGACGTCGAAGTGGCGGTAGCCGTGCTGGTCACAGTGGCAGTCACCCTTTCGGTTGCGGTGGCGCGAGCGGTAGTGGTCACCGTGGTCGTAGTCGTGTCGAACTCTGTGGACGTCCGCACAGGAGCGCGTTTGTCGTTGAGGTTGCCGTGCACAGTGATTGTGGACGTCACATGGTCGACGGTGTACGTCGGGCTAAACGACGTCACATTCGAAGTGACGGCTTTACAAGTGTCTGATGCTGCACGCGATTCAGGATTTACGGCGGATGAGTATGTAGTGTAGACGGACTGAGCAAAGAACGAACCTGCGATCACGCCTGAGGCGAGGAGAGCGGCAGTGAGCAGAGTGACGACGTTGAGCGTGTACATGTTGATGGTGATTTGCTGATGGTTTTGGGTGTAGGATGGACAGTGTGCAAACAAAGGAGGGAATTCGGCCCTTCATATACACCCTGCTTCGCATCCGACGATTACCTGAGCGGTTACAAAGCTCGCCTTCTGAAAGATCCTGATCTGAAGACTTCGCCATGTTAAACAAACCGCCGGCATGAGCACGGTTAGAGGCCGCGGAAGCAAAGCATAGAGACGGGGTTGAATGGCGCGAGGAGGGAGGAGGAGGATCGACAGGTCGATCGGGATCCACACAGTGGCAGTGCCGTCGGTCCGCTTCTATATAGGGTATCCGTCGGCTTTGATAGCGGGCGCTTGCGAGCTACGCTCATCCAACCTTTCTGCCACCACCATACTTACAGTAGTACAACGGCAGTACACAATCCTATTGCCGACGGTTGAATTACTAATCCAGCGACCACTTAAAAAGACTTGCCAAATTACATGTCGTCCCTCGTTCTGCGCGTCCGAGGATTCAATGCGTCAGAATTGCACGGTCGTCCCCCCATCCGCCTCCCTCGCAAACGAAATACACAGCCATCCCGTGTTTTCTCCACGCTCATGGAGCTACTCTCAATAAGACGATAGATTTATTCAGTTTGCTTCCGTACCCGACAACGATTAGATCCGATCACATCCATCGGCGGTATACACTGCGAGGTCGATATGATTGCCCCGCGGCTGTCAACAACGCTAAGTCGTGTACAGACGCGTTTTAAATCTCTCAGTATGCACTCGGACATTACCTATTCCGCCTTCCATGCACAAGCGGTAAGGCTTCTGCACTCGATCTTAAGATTGAAGTCCTCTCAATCAACGGTACTTTGGAATCACTGGCACAGTCGTCCGTGTAGCGTAAAGTTTAAAGAGGGCGGACGATTTTAGTTACTCACCACTTCTCCGCTAATTCACCTATCGCCCACAACCCCTAGCTTCACCATCGCCATGTTTTCTTCGAAGCTTATCGCACTTCTTACCTTCGCTGCTGCAGCGACTGCTCAGATTCTAGGTGCGTTCCAGTGTCGATCATTGTACTTCCGGTGCATTTGGCTCATTGAATGCATAGTCGACCCTGCCGCTACGCCTTGCGCTGTTGTCTCGGTCGTTACTGTCACTGCCGCACCCTCCACAGTGACGCACGTCATTGCAGTCACCGCATCGCCCGAGCGTCGCGACTACCACCCGCACGCCGTTGCAGCTCGCGCTGATCCAACTGTCACTTCGACACTCACCGAAACGGTGACGTCTACGACCACGTCTACCGGCACGACCACTAGCACAACCACTAGCACGAGCACGCTTCGCACGACGCTGACTGCTACGACCACAGCTCGCGCGACATCGACCACCACCACGACCAGCACTGTCACCAGCACGGCGACGCGCACCTCGACGGAGACGGCCACCGGTACTCGCACGGCTACCATTACGTCGTTCACCACCGACATCGAGACCGCTACTGCGACTTCGACGACGACGGTTGGCTTGACCACGACCACTATCAACCGTCGGGCTTTGCCAACCGCCGCCTGAATGGGGAAGGTTCAATGCTGACCGCTAAACATTTGCACCTCTGTCAACCCGTAGCCACGCTTGAAGATAGATGAGATGAACAATACTATGACATGTTCATCCATTCGTCATGCTATCACCTAATCACCAGAGCGTTAGGCGATATCGACTTTGGGACGAGCGAAAAGTAACGATACTCAATGCGTAGCGGTTCTGGGATCCAAAAGCGCGAGCACGTCGTATTTTGCAACCATTTCTTGTCCTCGTCTAAATTGTGTTGGCCAATTCCATAATCCCAGCCGTGACGCATAGACTATTTGAAAGCTATTCTTCTGGCGAATGCGGACGTAGTCGTGATATCTGGACGCCGGAGGACGAACGGAAAAGAAAATCCAGGAACCGCTCAGTCATGCAAGCGCCCAGGCGCACCCATCACGTCATCGTTCAGGGTCAGCTTCTTCGACGTTCTCGCGTCCCGCTGTCCGCATTTGGGCAGCCCCCGCCAAGTTTGTGTGCTCGTACTGTACTGCTAGTGCGCTAGAACGGAAGACGCGGCGCCGGACACCCAGAATGCGGAAAACAATTCCCACCGGCGCTCGCTCGAGTCGATCGTCTGGCGGCCGCCTGAATCAGCTGCAGGTCTTTAGGCCTGCACGGAAGGACGAAACAACGTTCTCGCGCATACCAGGCCTGCGGCCATCGCCCGAGCTCATCCTTTTTCTACGTGCATGATGCACCTAGCCAAGAACCGTTATCGTCCTGCTACGTGCCATTCCGACGGCAATGATGCGCCTCCCATCGATTGCGTCTGCACATAAATTGGCCCGCCCCTCCCTCCTCGGGCTCCCCAAGACACACCGCCCAACAACAGCATTTCTCTCTCAATTCCGCCACAGCATCCGTGCTTCCTCTACCGCTTCTCCCTCTCCCGCGAATACTCAGCAGCTTCGTACAACCATGTCTGGCTCTGCAGCGTTCTTCGACTTCGTGAAGAACCGTCGCTCGGTTTACAAGATCTCCTCCGAGTCGCCCATCCCGGACGAGAAGATCGAGGAGATCGTCAAGGAGGCTGTTAAGCACGCGCCCACCTCCTTCAACAGCCAAAGCAGCCGTGTATGTACCCACCCATCCTTACATCCCTCGTAGCCATATGCTCACGCCAGCGTGATATCAGGCCGTCCTCCTTCTCGGCGAGGAGCACAAGAAGCTCTGGGACATCACGTTGAATGTCCTACGCGAGATTGTCCCTCCCGAGAACTTTCCCGTCACCGAGGCGAAGATCAAGAACTTTGCCGCCGGCCGCGGCACCGTACTGTTTTTCGAGGACCAGGAGGTCATCAAGACGCTCCAGAGCACGTACCCCATCTACCACGACCAGTTCCCCGCTTGGTCTGAACACGCGAACGTAAGTCACACCATGTCTATGATTGTATCACGATATAGTGCTTATCAATGCGTGCGATACAGGGCATGCTGCAGTTCATCATCTGGACAGCACTGGAAGCGGAGGGTCTCGGCGCGACCCTCCAGCACTACAACCCTATCATTACCCCGAAGGTCATGTCGACATGGAACCTGCCCACGTCCTGGAGCCTTATTGCCCAGATGCCCTTCGGCAAGCCTGCCGCGCCCCCGAGCGAGAGAACGTATGCTCCTGTAGAGGGCGAGCGTTACCTTGTCTTCGGCAAGCAGTGAAGAGAACATTGAAATGTAGACTATCATGATGTATGATATAATCATTAGATATAATGCACCGAGTTTTACTAACAAGGGGGAAAAAGTGGGAACGAAGCGTTATGTCAATGCTACGTGTCTGAGCGTGGATGAGTGTACTCAGCAAGTAGCTAGGGGGGAAAAAGTGGAACGACGCGTTATGTCAATGCTAAGTGTCTAAGCGTGGATGAGTGCACTCCGAGAGTAGCTATATTTTTCGAAGTATGCTTGAACTACAGCGCTGAGAAGATAGTGGATG
Source organism: Trametes cinnabarina (assembly GCA_000765035.1). NCBI lineage: Eukaryota > Fungi > Basidiomycota > Agaricomycetes > Polyporales > Polyporaceae > Trametes > Trametes cinnabarina. Next base: position 379,686 of record CCBP010000115.1, on the reverse strand, counting down.
ATGCGTGTTACGAATCGTTGTCTGCAGTGACTAAATTCTTTTTATGACAATGATTGCAATGGCGATGGACAATGCAGATGGATTGTGCTCAACAGTCAAATATCACAATATCCTACAAGCATTTAGTTCTATATGCTACGGGGTGTGTGAAGATCAGACATTTATGCAGTAGGGAGAGCGCGACGGTCAATGGTAGTTGTGGTCAAACCGACCGTCGTGGTCGACGTCGCAGTGGTGGTCTCCACGTCGGTGGTGAACGACGTCACAGTCGCCGTCCGGGTGCCTGTTGCGGTCTCTGTCGACGTGCGGGTCGCCGTGCTGGTGACTGTGCTGGTCGAGGTGGTGATGGACGTCGCGCGAGCGGTAGTCGTCGCTGTGAGCAACGTGCGAAGTGTACAGGTGCTGACGGTGGTACTAGTGGTTGTTCCGGTCGACGTCGTGGTCGACGTCACCGTGCGAGTAAGAGTGCTGGTGACGGTGGGATCGGCGCGAGCAACAATGGCCACTCCGTGGGGATGAGTGTCGCGACGCTTATTGGGCGAAGCGGTGACAGTCTTCACAGTGACGTCCGTGTAGGTGTAAGTCGGCGTAACGGTCTTGTGCACTACAGACACCGCAGGGCATGGCGTCACCGCAGCGGAGTAAGAGGTGCCCGACTTGTACTTGGGGTACTTGGGATACGCCGAGTATTGACCTGAAGGGGTAAAGTCAACGCTTGCATTCTACGGCGTTTGAGATTGAACTTGCCTGCCACTGTCACGCCCAAAGACGCGAGGAAGCCGAGAATGATAGCGGTCTTGGAGATAAACATGTTTATGGAAGGATGGAGTGATGAGTGAAGGACGTTGGGGAGAGGGATGAGGGATTGAGCGGAGGACTTCACCAACTCTTATACATGTTGAGTGAAGAGCCGTGGTCGAACCGCTGCTCCCAGTGAAAGCTGCTAAGAAGTGGACTTCCTCGATCGTGCACTGTGCACAGACGCATCTCTAGCGATACCGAGCTCCGAGAGTGCATTGTCGATCCCGTCGTCGATCAATGAGTCCACACCCGGGATCGCATAGTAGGCCGATATGCTAGTTACACCGGAAGCAAAATCATTACCAAACTGTGAAGGAGCAGTCAAAGACCGCGGCCGATCGATCTTTGCCGTGAAATGGGTGGTCAGCCTCAGTAGGATGACGGATGTGATCGAAGGGGCGGAAGGCAGGCAAACCACCAATTTATGTCGCCGGGATTTGGTACCGTTAGTAGGAACCCATCAGTTGTGCTGACATGGAGAACGTGGATCGTCTATACTAGTGGCTGGTTATCTACCGTGGTGCGGGACTTCCTGTAAGAAAAGTCCACTAATTGGAGTTAAGACCAATCCTCAGAGGGAACATGCGCTTAGCGAGGTCAGCCACGACTGTACTGCACCAGCATCCCACTGCAGATTCCAAAGTCAGCGCAAAACGTACTTCGATGAACCTGTAGTAGCTCAAACTTTGGTAACGAGCATAGGGTTTTCTGCTACAATCCGAGGCATCCGCTGCCTTCAAAAAATCTGTGAGGGAGAACTTCCTGCGCAAAAGGTCTGCCAATTGTGACCGCGGAGTCAACGGCGAGAGATTGAGAGAGTCACAATAAGTAGGGGCGCTTCAGGACGTCGCAGTTCGGGAAAAGCCGCAGGGATATAGCCACCGCGCGGGTCGGCTGTGATCGCAACTAGCTCGAACTTGTCCGCCTCCTGTTCGAATGACCGACAATTCGTCGTCGGATTTAAAGCAATGATTGTGAAGCTGACCTACTAAAACTCTGTATTCAGCTAGCGACAATGTAGTGGAGTGTGACTAGTCGCGACGGCTTCTCCTCCAAACCTATAATACATGACGATGCCCTCGCTAAGCCTCCAAGCATTTCCCCCCGACATACCTTGCCTTATCATCATGTACCAGTTCAATCTTGCCGTCACTCTCACAGCCGTGCTTGCCATCTGTTCTGGAGCCCTCGGCAACGGTTAGTTACACTTTCAGTCCAAGAAATGTTTCACTAATCGAATAACTAGATATTAATGCGAGAGCCCCAAAGTGCGACGCAGTAACTAGCACCGTTACTTCATACGACCCCACGTTCACCGTTTCACATGCCACGACCACGATCACTGTTCACGGCAATCCTAACGACAAACGCGCTGCTGTCAGAACGTCCACGGAATTTGACACGACGACTACCACAGTCACCACCACAGCTCGCGCGACTGCGACCGAGAGGGTGACCGCAACAGTTACCAGCACGGCTACTGCCACTTCGACATCTACGACAACCAGCACGGTGACGTCGACGGCCACCGTCCGGGTCACGACGACCCCTGTTGTCAGCAACACGGTGACAAGCACGTCCTTCACCACGGAGACGGACACTGTGACTGCCACGAGGACGTCGACGAGCACGACCACCAGTGTCTCTACAGTCACTGTGCCCATTGTCACTGCTGGACGCCGCGGATGAGATGTTCCCCCTGACCCTGTTGGCCATTACGTTGCACGTAGGATATTAGTATTGGATTTCTTAGAATAACACGTTATTGATCCATAGAACTATGTTCCTATAATCCCAATTGTGCCTAACATTGAAATCATCTTCAAACGTTGTTGATGATCCATCACAGTGGACAAGAGGTGTGAGTCGACCGTAGCGCACGTAACAAGTGGTTTGAATTCGAGTTCAAGCAACGGATGAAGACACTGCCACCAATTGCTGATGAGCAGCGCAGTAGCGCCCATTCGTTCGGAGATTGGCAGCTTGGATTGGACTCAGAAGGAACACTGACGACGCAGTGCACTGTGCGCTGCACTCAATAAGCCAACCTCCTCTTTTGAAAGTGTCACAAGTCAAGACAACAGGTATTGTACCGCTTGGGAGGTACATTGAACTATGACTAATGAAGCACAGCCTAGATCTCACTGGGACGTGCGTTCAAGTTCTGCATACGCCTGCAGGTACTCAGTCACTCAGCACTTGGTACTCAGTCACGATTGACGTGGACATGATACAACAGCCATGGTCGACGATAGTGCAACATGGGATCGGCCAGATGCTCAATTCTCTTCAGACTCAATGATTGCCGAGGAAATGGCACGCGCGATGCAACGGGCAGTGGCACTAACCCTAACACCTCAGGCTTCGTCCGAGTCGGAGGCCGTCGCACAGGTGACCATTTATGTATTGCTCTTTCCTTTGAACCCGAAAGCTTATGCGCTTGCATCTTCCCGCTGCAGAACGGACGTGCCCATGCCCCGCCAAACTCACAGTCATCGAAAATTGTCCAACTTCCCCAAGAGCTCATCCTCCAAATCTTCCAGTTCACTCGTGAGGCTGCACACCAGTACGACTCCTCTATAATTCAAGGCCCGGATAGCTTGTGGATGCGGGGATTGCGCACGCGTAAGGCCCTCACTTTGGTCTGCAAGGCCTTCGTTGGCCCCGCCTCAGCTGTGCTCTACGAAGACATCGTTCTCCGACGCATGGGTCAGATCCCCGCCCTGGCACGCACACTGGACCCGCAACGGACACCCTCTGCACACGCATTTTCGCAGCTCGTCCGCAGCATTCGTATCGACAGCTGCGTGGTATGGGCGCCTTTCGCCGACGTCGTGGAGGAAGAACTGCGTATGATCTTCTTCCGTTGCACCGCGCTCAAAGCCTTTTCATTCGCGGTACACTGGAACGAGTCAGCCTGCTGGTCGCTGCACACAGACACTGCAAACGTCATGAACTGGCTCCTTGCCTCAGATCCTAAGCAGTGCCAACTACGACTGCCCCTTACCAGAGGATTGCTCGAGCTTGACCTTGCATTGGACAGAACACAAGGAAAATCCCTAATTTCGTGCCTCCACACAAGCTTGGAACACGCCCATCAGCTGATCAAGCTGAAACTCCAAACCACTGTCGATGAAAGCGTACCATGGTGGGACGACCCTATCAAACGTCCGCTTCGCCTCTCGAGTCTGCAAGAACTGATCCTCCATCTCACTGGGAACTGCACTGAGGTCCTGGACTACATCCGCGAAGTGTGGAGTCTGCCTAAGCTAGTCGCGCTCACCGTTGCCAGTGAAGGGCGGGCTCAGCCGGCACCCTTCTTTCGCGCGCACGGCGAAAACTTGACATACCTGCACTGGTACGACGTGAAACTGAAGAGCGATGCGGCTCTTAACGAGCTTTTGGCGTTCTGTCCACGGCTCGAGCACCTCGTCATCAGGCTCCCTTGCCATCCAGCGTGCCCTCAGCTACACTGCCCTACCCTACGATTTCTGGACTTCTGGGAAACACCCGACAAAGAGGTGCCGACTCGCTACCGCATACCCGTCTCTTCTGTGGGTGCGGGAACCCCGCGTCTCGAGCGCATACGTACACTCAGGAGGCCCTGCACACCCCTCTTCTGGCGGCATGCCGTGCCCGAAGGCGCCCAGTCTATTGTGGACCCGACAGTCATGGACTGGCCTCGCATCTTCTCACCAACAGCCGTCGAAGACAACGAGCACCGGATCTGGCGCTTCCCGCTATGGTATGTCGTTCAGGCCTCATGGACATTGTTTACCGACCAGCATATCGATCCATGGGAAGGTAACTGGGGAGAAATCCAGGGGCCGCTTTCCTCGAGCGATCTAGACTCGTTAGACCATCATCCGTCGCTAGATAACAACATAGAGGACGACCCGACATACGTGCACTCGGAGGGTTCCGACGAAGACTCGGAGCCAAGCTTGGAAGATGTAGACGAAGATGAAATCGACAAGGCCCCTCTCATACCGTTGGACCGCGGGGCGTTCCTCGACATGTTTCACGCCAGTCAATCGTCACTGGCGTTGCTCGACGAAATCGACCCCGAGTGATCGGCTAAGGGACTGATTCTGTGACTGGGCGGTTTACTATTTCTTGCCAGGTCCATGCCATTACGTACGCGCGATCCCTCCTTTCCTTGGCCTCTGCTCACCGTACTATGCTCACTCTCCCCTAGAATGATCAAATCCCTCCCTGAGAGCCTTCCGAACTCCTTCCTCTCCATAGTGGCCGCGGTACTAGACCGCCAGACCGCCAACCTACTCACCCCAGCAAGGGCCAAACCCCACCCCCGCACTGGTGACCGGGACTCGCGTTCTTCTGCAATGTCAAGGCCACTCAAATCACGCTGTCGTACGGCTAACAATCGCCCGTGCGCGCGCCGGGTGTCCGTCGCAAGCAGGCAGCCCAGTGGAGACGGACGCACATCGGATGATCGAACCAAGCTTTGACAAGTATCGGCGACGACTCGTGAACCAACGCAAACCTCCTCGACGACATCCACGCGGACCGATCGTAGATCGAGAGTTGTCGCTCGGTCGGTACTGGCGACGACGTCCCAGATGCTCCCAAATTCCTATCTCTGCTCAAATAGCGAACTAACCAGGGCTCCTTTTCCCTACTGGTTCCGGAGAACAGAATATCTCTTTCTCGTTCTCGCTCTCGCTTGCTGCATGTAAATACTATGGGTTCACCAGTAATGCAAAATCCCAAATTCTGCAACAGTAACGCAAAATTAGGTATATCTCCTCCATATTTCAAGCAGTACTGCCCAATGTTTGTGCTCTGAACTCTGGCTGTTCTCCTGAACATGCCTGTGAAAACCGTTCGCGAAACAACGAAGTAGTTATTGAGATCTTTGAATCTGAAGTAGGAGTAGGCACCGTCAAGAGCCATTGATGACCTTCGGCTGACACTGTTCCTGCACCAAATGCCACCAAATTCCACCGGCATATAGATACACATCTCATAACATCTGCTCTAGATTTCCGAGAAGATCGAGCAGGATTTGGAGGAGGAATGAATGTATGAGCACGAAAGCGTGACATTCAGCCACCCAGGATGGTCGGTGTCTGAAAACGAGCTTTGCCGAGGAGATCTGGATCTTGACGCCACGACGTCACTGCAGTGCGTGTCGCAGTTCCTTGTCGTCGTTGCCTTACCCCTCGCGCTCGAGTTGTTCACCGCTGTTCTCAGATCGAAGAAGGCCTGCCGAAGCGGCGACCGAAAATGCCGCCTGAACGCCCGTGACATTCGCGTGACTTGGGGCTCCTGAATCTTGCATTGCTATTGCGGCTCAATCCCTGCCTTCGGCTCGACCTTCAACTCATCCTCTGACCTCAGGAAAAAAAGACCGGGTGCGCAAGACCATTCTCAATGTATTACAAAAAATCCGATGGGATTTGGTGAACGGAAGGCGGAGATATTTGAATCAGGAGGCAAATTTTGCATTACTGGTGAACCCATAGTAGAGGCATGGATGAGTTCAGGCTTGGCCCGGCAGCGCAGAGCATTCTAGGTCGTTCGATAATGTCCGTGCCACCTGTCAGGCGACATCTGGTCAAAGATGCCCGTCCCCGCCCATGAAGACGTGGCTGTCGTGTCCATATTAGCAGCCCGTAGCATTATCTATACGTACTGGTACATATTTCCCAACCAAAACCAGAGAGACAAAAATGACAGGGTACGTGGCGCGCTGGAGCACAATGGAGGAGAGTGGCAAAGTGATATGCAAGGGTGGACGAACATAGACATCTGAGAAAGGCGAATGAAATCATGCTGTCATATATGCGGAGAAGGGAGCGGCGGCTGAATTATGCCCGCGGTAAGCCTTGTGATATGTAGAACCGAGCTGATAGAGACCGTGAGCGTCGATGCCGGCTGGCAGCATGTTGATAGCGAGAAGAAAGGGCCGCGCACCGTGCACGCAGCAAACAAGCAAGCTTGTGTATACGTATAATACATCGTCGCCCCCCACGACCACCGGGCAGAGCAGCGGAAGCAGAGAGAACAAACGGAAGAGGGCGCGTGCAAACAAGCAAATAAGATAAGGGAACAGAAAAAGACCGCAGGAAATAGTACTACTAGTGTGCGAGGATAGAGAGAGGGGGAGACGCGAGGAGGCGAAGTCTGTAGACGGGAAGCGGCAATAAGGAGTAGGGAGCAGGGAGCAGGGAGTAAGGACGGATGCAGAAGGGGAGTAGATGGTGGCGACGAGAGAAAGCATGCGACGGAGGAATGCAACGGCTTCGGGTAAGAGGAGTAAGAGACGCAAAACACAAGCAGAATGGGGACGCGCCAAGAGACCACACGCCACCATTCAGCGTACGCCGGGGTTGCTCCTACGGACCCTGATGGGCCTTCGTGGACACATAGTGGGGCAATGAGAATCCCCCCGATCGGCTTACGTACATATTCCCGTCCGGGAGTGAACTCGACACTGCGGACACACCGGCAAACGTGGCATACGCCTGTTCGCCCGTGATAAATGGCTATCGCTGGTCGGATGGAGAGCTCGGGTGTTGACCGCAGCGGAGGGGTGATCAAGAGATGCGAAGAACGCTTGAAGCGGCGGCAAGGATGGAGCAATGTCGGGAGGTACATCGCATGAAGACGTCGTGCGGATGCAAGGACGGGGGTAGGGATGAAGATGCAAATGCCAATCCGTCACAAGGCGACAACAACATACAAAAGCGACGACAGAGAGGGAGAGACAGATCATCGTGGATGAACGAGCGGGCAGTCGAAGGCGATAGACGGATAATGCCGAATAGACATGAACGTGGCGTGCGTGATGCGAGTGTACAGACAGAGAGAAGCGCAACAGAAATGGGACAGGGCAGGACAAGCGAACAGATCGCGAATGAGTGGATGCGCGGGTGTAGATGCAGTTGCGGAATGTGTGTGTGCGTGCGTGCGACGGAGGCGGAGACGTGATGGGAGCGCTGTGCTGGAGAGACGCGCGAGAGTGAGCACAGCCCCTTCGATATCCCCTAGAGGAACACCGTACCGAGGGTGACGAATCGTAGGCATGGTGTAAACTCTGACCCTCCTTCGAGAGCCGATGCAGACAAATGAATATGCGAAAGGCGTGGAGAGGGTGTGTCAGAGGATGCCTGAGTCCTTGAGCGCGTTTTGCAGTATCGTCTCTTTCACCGCTGCGAACACCAGCCGGATATTCGTCGTGTCCGTCGCCTGCGTCAAACTGCGTCAGGCATGCAGTCAGCATAATCATTCCCGACTGCGGACGGAGATGGAGGCACGTACTGTGGGTACACGCTCAGCTTTGCCCGATTGGCCTGCATGAACCGCCAGAGGATGTATTTGGCGGCCTTGTTGATATCCGGTCCGCCTGTGTACTCCGGGAAATACCGCTCTAGCGGCACCTTCGGCAGCTTGCTCTTGAACACGTCGATCTTGTTCATGAACAAGATGATCGATGTTCGCAGGAACCATCGCGAGTTGATGACGCTCTCGAAAAGGATTAATGACTCCTGCATCCGTTTCTGCATTCACGCGAAATGTGGATGGTTAGCATCAACAGGCGGGGGGCGCTGAGGAGGTGCACATACCTGATTGCGGTCTTCGAGCAGCACCTGGTCATACTCGCTCAGTGCCGTGCAAAAGATGATGCTCGTGACGCTCTCGAAACAATGTATCCACTTCTTGCGTTCTGAACGCTGCCCGCCCACGTCGAACATGTGTATTCTACGGACATGCATCAGGGACAATCAGCCGACGAACGAGGTGGGACGTACGATAATGGGCCCAACAAAAACCGCGTCTCCGTGATCCCTCTGCTTGTCGCTCGTGCTCGTAATATGTCCGTCTCTGTCGGGATGTAATTTGGCGTTCCTATTCGCAATGCCTCGGTGAAGAAACTGTGTGGACGACATGTCAGTTACGCTCGACATTCGCAACGCGATAACTGCACAAGCAGCATTCACGACCCGTCTTCGGTCCATTGTGGACACATAAGCTCCTGAGTCCAACGAAGCGTCTTCCATCCCCACGAGAGAACTACTATCGATAAATGCGGACATGCAGGTATGCATGTCCCTTCGGCGAGATGGGAGGCCGACAGCCCGTGGGAGAGGGACACCGCCCGCCACTGTCGTCAGCCTGTGCTGTACGCTCGCCTTGAGAGCATAATCAAGCACGCTTCGGAGGATGCTAGGTGTCGCGAATGTGCCGCGAGGGGCCGCATGCGATGGCCCGATGCTGGCTGAGGAGCCATGGAGGGACGGAGCGGAGTGGCGCACCTCTTCGAGAGCAGGAAGAGAGCAACACAAAGAACAAAGACTCACTAGCTTGCGCTGTCCATGAGGTAGAACTCGCTACTATGATCCATGACGGTGGGGATGATGGGGTCTTTCCAGAGGTCGTATATCGCGCGCGCCATCTCTTCCGAGAAGTAGAACGTCGATGCTGGACTGACGTTATAGTCCAAGATCTTCTCCGTCCGGGCTCGGTTGGCCGGGTCCGCGCAGTCCATGCCGAGCTTACGCATGGCGAGGATGATGTGGTGAGCGGAGTCGAGGAGGTTCTTGTATATGGTGGTGCGGTACTGCATACGCTCTTCTGTGGTGAAACCGTTCTGGTGGATGATTTTCATTTGCTTGACGATGGTGCTCTTGCCGGACTCGCCAGAGCCGAGGAGGAGGATCTTGCACTCCTTCTTCAGCTTGCGCGAGTCTTCCTCGATCTGCTTATCTATCTCATGAGAGCGCTGCTGCGCCTCGCGGTCCTGGGTGGACACGCAGTTGCCCATAGCTGCTTCAGGCCCTTGGCCAAATGGGGTATCAGTCGAGGTGAGGAAGAGGGCGGTCGTCGTGCGAAGGCGACTTTATGTTCTTTGTGCGAGGGGGAGTTGGGAAAGATAGCCTCGAGGAGCGCGTAGGCTGTGTTCAGCCAATGTGCCCTAGGCCAAGAATCCTGACAGCAAGGCTGTCGTGACAAGAGACGCGGGGAACGTCGAGGAGGACGATGACGACGAGAGAAAG
>CCBP010000115.1:338825-367386 GCA_000765035.1 Trametes cinnabarina | reverse complement strand
AGCCTGGGCGTCAGTTTGTGGAAGGAACAGAAACAAAGCTTAGCGGTGCGCACCTATGCTCTCAACGAGTGCCCAGTCTTTCTTGTCGAGGAGATACCCGCCATAATGACCTTCCCTAGCGGCTTCCTGTGGACAGCCCAAGTTCAGATCTGCAAATGCACACCTTCTCAATCACGTCAGCTGCCTCTCTCACAATAAGCGCTCAACACGCACCTATGGCGTCCGCGCGGTCGACGACCTGCCGCGCCGCCCGTACGACCGTCTCTGGGTCGTTCCCGCACAATTGCACCACGACGGGGGCGTCCGGGCCGTCGCGCAAGCCTTTGCGGTGGAACTCGAGATATTCTCGATCGTTCAGAAGGCGCTCGGGGAGGAGCATCTGGGTGTAGACGAGGGAGGTGTTGTAGCGACGGACGAGGATGCGGAACGGGAGGTCGCTCTGGTTGACCATCGGCGCAGCGACCGTGGAGAGGTCGAACGGCGCGGTCCTTTGGGCCATTCTCCCTAAGTTCTTAAATTGTATGCTGTCCCTCTAAGCGAGAGGTCTGAGCCGACGACGGGAGGTGGTAGAGCAGACCGTGCTTCAGTTGGGGGAAAGACTATTGCATGCAAATCATGTGCCCCTAGAGCAAGCTACATGCATGTCAGCATATGAGGCATATGGGCATAAGTACAGAAGGGGCTCACCGGTGCTATAGTTAGGGGAGAGGATGTCGAATCTATGGTGTATGTGAGCGAACGAAAGACACAAAAATGAGACGAAAAGATCAGGATGATCGCGATGCGGCTCGTACTGCTTCTTAATTGGGCCAAACGCACCTCGGTGTGTTACGTTGTAGGCGCTCGTTGTGCTACCTAATGCTTTGCCAGAGCGGGCGTCAGAGCTTTCCAGCCAACAATAATCGCAGATGAGGGGAGGGGCTGAAGGTGAGTATGGTCAGTGGATCTGAGATGAGATCGCCCGCCCGGCTACTACTCTAGTATGCACACGGTTGATGGGCGCTTGGAGGGAGGAGTCCCTTCATTCCCTCCAGCCTCTTGCCGGTCACGTACCGGTCCCTCGTTGTCATGATTTATCCACACTTAAGCTGAACTGTTGAGAGCTTGCTCGCTGCAGACGTGCTGTCTCCCCTTGGCTTCTCGTCCACTGTCTCGCTGCTCCGTGTAGTCCGTACAAGGGCCGAGTCGGAAGAGAAGATTCTGACCGCGTGATGACTGCAGTCATCAACGGGTGCACACGACGGGCGGACCCGCCGTCTTCACGAGGGCTTTTTGAGGAAGCGCAAGGCAGGGTGAGGTCAGATGATGCCCATTTCAAGCAGCCTTGGGCGCGGCGCATGTGGAGCTGTTACGATGCGAGTATGTTGAATGGTTATTTCTTCGCGACGGCCCTCTGCTACATATAGTGAAGAGCTGCGGGGTCATCATGCGAACGCGCGTCCAGGATCTCTTTTGAAAGACTTCTTCATGGGGGAGTCGTTCGCGTGTAATATGCATCAGCTGATTAGGTGTTCTTTCTTTGTCGAGGGGGTGTGCAAGACGAAGGGGAATTGCGTCCGAGGGTCCGAATTCGTCCCCGTGCGCCGTGCGTTCCTTCCGTTGGAGACGTGCGGTGCATCGTCTTCTCGGAGAATGCTATAATCTATTCCACGCAAGTTATAAAGCAGCAATATGCATCTATCGTCCGTCCTGCCTCTCTGTCTGTTCGCGACCAGCTCTCGGTATACGCATTGCGCGAGCCCCTGCGCCCGCTGTCCCTCACTGACGTGTAAGTCACAGACGCGTTCCCAGCCCGCTTTAGGTTCAGGTCTCGACAACCTCGTTTATATACAATCGAACACGCGACCACAGCACTTCTAGCTCGCGTCCCTCACGACCTCCGCACATCTCTCTCTTAGCCCCCGCACCCCCCCCCCCCCGCCACTACGCTCGGATTGTATCCTGCTTCGTTCTCGCCCCCATCGACTTCGCTAAACCCATCGGACGTCTCCCTGGCACCATGTCTGCGACCCCCCTCGTCGCGCAACAGCCGCGCTGGCTTCTGCTCCTCGCCTTCCTCTTTATGTGGTCTCTCTCCTCGGGTCTGCGTCGCGACGGGTCAAGCAGGGCCCATGGCCTCGGTGTTGACGCGCGCGCACATATGCCCGTCGCGGACAACCTCGTTCTCGCCGACGAGCCCGAAGAGTACTCCCCACCTGGTATCTGGAGGCGCCAAGTCGGCATTCCGAACTGCGCCGCGCTGTGCGCCTCGCAGGCGAGCAACACCGTCGGATGCGGTCAGGGAATGTACGTACCGGCGCTGTTCAGCTAGAAACCATCGCGAGGGTACTGTATACGTTATGACTCACGCGCGCACACAGAAACGTGGAATGCGCATGCCACTCCCCGACATTCTTGCCTGATACGGTGAATTGCATGGACAAGAACTGCACGTCCATTGACGAGCAGCTCGGTCTACAGGCGCTGCAGGACGCATGCAAGGCAGTCGGTGAGCTTCGCCCATGCTTACTTCGATGCAGCGCAGCTGTAGAGTTTGGCGTGGACTGACGGATTTGCGGCAGGAACGTCGTCTTCTTCGCCGCCTTCTACATCTACCAGCTTCAGTGCGAGCAGCACCTTGATCTCCTCAGGTGTGTATCCCTGTGACGACGTCACGCTGCGCATGTCTGCTGCGATCCGTCCATTCTAACTCTCCGCTTCACAGGGCCCCCGCCGATCTGCACAACTGGCTCCCCGACCAGCTCCGCGACGACCACCGTCTCCGTCACGGTGACCATCACGTCTTCCGCGTCCGATTCTTCTGCTTCAGGCACAGGCTCGGGGTCCGTATCATCAACCACCACCTCGACCCCCTTTTCCTCCCAGTCCCCGTCGGGGTCCGTACCTGTCGTGACCACCACCTCCATGCTGACGACGAGCAGCACCGTGGTGCTCCCCACTAGTAGCGCGACCAGCCCGCCCGTCACGACCGTGACGAGCACGAGCACGCTCGGGAGCGCGCCGTCGAGCGAGACGAGCGGAGACGCGGGCGTCACGGGGACGGGTGGTGGTATCGGAGATGGGTCAACGAACGGAGCGGCGCCGGCGCCGGCGAGGAGTGGAAAGGGAGCGTGGGGAGGCGCGTTCGGTGCTGCGCTGCTGGTGTATGTTCATGTATGTGCATTGTAGTGACAGGGACATTCGCGAAGGAAGGGATGGGGAATCGGAGAACGTCACGACTGCTGCTTGCACCACGTCGGGTGTCGGACCACGCGTTGACTGTATCTTTGCAATTGTACATATGCCTGTATAATACATGCGATTAGTGCTGGATGGTGGCAGGGTTCACAGTTTGCAAGGAGCATCTGATGAGACTGGACAGTCGGCGTGTCTATGCAGAGCGGGCGGCATCGCGGGCGGTCATCACATAACAGCGGTCGTGATCCCAGACAGCAGAGGCTCCAGGCAAGAGGCCCTACATATGCTAGGGCCATCCAGTTAGCCTACATGTAGCGGCGGCATCGAGATCTGCGGAAGCGATCCCTTGATATACGAACTCGACAGCCATTTTGTTCGCCCCGAGTCGAACTCATCGCACAGACTCGCTCGCCTGGATTGGCTGTCGTAGAACATATCGAGGAGCGCGTCGCGATAGGCCTGCTCTCCGTCAAATCACCACTGCACCCCCTCGCCTGACGCCGTATGGTCGACGTCCTCACCGTCGGACAGAGCGCCACTACTGTCAGATTCTCCGTCGTCGTCTTGCGGCGCATACTGCGAGCGCGTCGTGTCCTCGTCGTCAAGCTCCGTCCAATACCGCCAAGCGTCACGGCGGGCACACGCACCCGGGGCGTCAGAGGCCAGCGGCCCATGGTTTTCTTCCCACTCTTCCTACACGGGTTGACAGGCTCGTTGGTAAACAACGACCATGGGGTCTGGACGACATGCTGTAGGGGACAGCGCCATATCTGATATTGATCGTCTCTGACGCGTCTTGGGGAGAAGATGCGAGGCCAGTTGATTACTGTCCGGTCCACGATATACTGCGTGGACGTGTACCCGAGGCGCTGAAAGAAGATGGACGTACGGGGCCTCTGGAGAATTCATATGCGCTCCGCGGAAGAGATGGCTCTAGGGTTTTCTTCAGCGCATCCCCAAATGTCCATATGGCGTTGGAAAGTTGATTTCGTGGTACATAGGATTGGGATCATATATGGAGGCTGAGGACGAGGTGCTCGAGCCGCGAACAACATGTTAGGCACTCATTTTCGACCGCGTCTCCCCCTGGTTTTACGTCGTACCAGTGCAGGTATGTCAAGTCTTTGCTGTGGCGAGCAAGAAGGGTAGCGGCTGGGCCAACTCTTCATTGACAACCGTGAGCGCGACTAGCTCGGGCAGCTGTCACGATTCGCGGATGTAGTCGAGGACCTCAATGCAGTGCCCAGTGAGATGCAGGAACAAATCTCGGAGGCTCGAAAGACGCGGCGGAAGTTTGATGAGACCATGCCGCCCTGGTATGCTTTCGTCGACCATATTTCGAAGTCTGAAGTTGACCAGTTGTCCGGCACATTCCAAGCTTGTGTGGAGGTACGAGATGAGGTCTTCTGTCCAGGGCGAGGTAAAGCTCGAGCAATCCTCTTGTAAAGGGCAGTCTCAGTGGGCACTGGTTGGGATCAGGGGCAAGGAGCCAATTCACGAACGTTGGCAGAGTCCGAGAGTAGCGACCAGCAGGATGACTCGTCCAAGTCCACTGCAAACGAAAACGCTCTGAGCGCGGGGCAACGGAAGAAGATCATACACAATTCTCTTCCACGCCGTCGGCAAGAGGCGCCCAAACCAGGCAGCTATCTACACAGATGTTGCGGACGAGCTACGCCGCTTGTGCGGAGGGTGCTCGTGCCGGATCCAGCGTGCGTGCCAGAGAGGGGATCTGACCCGTGCGTCGGAGAATGATGACTTCGTAGAGCACAGTTGAGGCGGGGCCGACGACGGCATTGCACGCCAAAGTGAGGGCTTTACGCGTGCGCAAGCCCCGCTGGTGTGCAGCCTCGCGAGTGATCTGGCAGATTTGGAGGATGAGTCCTCGGGGCAGTTGCGACATCAAGTTCGGAGGCTGCGGGCTTGCAAGATAGCTCCACTCTGCCGCTACAATATACGACAGCATCAGCGCCGCTTTCCTCGAAAAGGAGGAGACCACGTTTCGTACTTTCGCAGCGTCCTTTGACTCGTACAGAGGTTGAGGAGTGAAAGTCACTACGCGATACTGGGATGGCGCTTGCCATTTTCTCGACAATCATAAAGCCTGAAGAAAATGGAGCATCTCGTGGATCTCGTGTTGCAAAGATACCACTGGCGAACGTAATTACAGAGGATCAAATCGGCCAGTAACCAAGTAATGTTCTCTGGAGTAGATTCAGTAGTACTTCAAGAACGTCCACGGTGTAACTTGAGGATGTCACCCTGCGCAAGTATGTTCAACCTTCAGAGCTTCGGCCACTGTTCTGTTTGTTCACGTTAGGATCAAAGGCCGTCGGCCTCAACCGCTTCCCCGGACCAACTCACTCTGACTAGTAGTATGTCCTCTCAGGTACGCCAGGGGGTGTGACGCTTCTGCGAATTGTAGCGCTTGCCCATTCGGAGCTCTGTGAAGAAGTACAGGAGTTCAGCTGGCCTACGACAGTGCGATTGTGACTACTTACGGCCGTGGTGCGAGAAGACGACACAGTTATGCGGGAAGACCTCGGCTCCGTGTTAATTCCATGTTCCTCCGCAACCACGAGGACTTTGAGCTCGGGCTCGAACAGCTATGTATACTACCGCCCCGACTCGCTGTACTCGGACCGATGTCTCAGAGCCTGTGCGGCTTGTGTTGACGTCGACGTAATATGCCTCTCGGTGTGACTGCTCGATGCGCCGCGGTAAGTACTGTGCTTGTTTCAGAAAGCGAGCTTTACTCACGCACTAGCACTCGCAGTAACTCGATATCCTCTCGCGCCGTGCGTCGATGCAGTCGAGCTTAAATGCCGTGTCCCGCTGGCATCGGGAGCGTGTGCCTTGTCCCGGCACCCAGCTGCTGCAATCCTATACTTTGGCTGCACTCCGACCGCGCTATCATGAGGTCAGTGCTTCTCCCAACTTTATGCCGTTGCAGCTTCGCTGGCGCCGAAGATGGTGGTCTGAGGATTGGCATGCGTCGTATGCTTTCCTGATGGGCAGGAGCAGTCTTGGGAACCATCTCGCCGAGGGGTCCTGGAGCATGACGTTCAGGTTCGTAAATCCGCATTGACGCACGCTGTTATCTTACGTGCCGGAAGGCATTCTACCGTGCCTACGTCCAGCAACCGCGTGCTCTCCGGACAGAACCATGATTCCTTTCAGCGCCCCTCAGAGGCTTCTGGAAGTGCATGTTTTGTATATGAGTAGATACTCTGCGGGCGACCTATGCCAGCATATCGAGGCTTGTCACTGTCGACATCCCCCGTGTCTCTTCAACTTCCGAGATGTTGCTGCTCCAATTCTTGGCGCCCGTTCTCCTACTACGCTCGGTTACAGCTCGGCCAGCGCGCGCAAAAGGCCCTTTAGAACCACCGCACCCTCGTTTGCCTCGTACAGACTTGCCTGCAGAGGAGGTCCCCGTCACCAGCCGCAACGGGACTCAATTACCGCCATACAGCTATAGCTACGTCTTTGAGCAACTGATCGATCACAACAACCCGAGCCTCGGGACCTTCAGGCAACGATACTGGCACACGTACGAATTCTACGAACCAGGTATCTACACAGGCAACTTGTCAGAACTCGCCTTCGTGGCTCTCGGATCTGATGTCATTCCATTCAGGTGGCCCAATCATACTTATGACCCCGGGAGAAGTCGACGCTTCGGGTAATTCCTCATTTTCTCTGAGAAAACTCGAAGCTATGGTCTACGTCCTGACTGGCACTCCGCAGGATATACATCTTATCTGACCAACTCTACGATTAACGGCCGGCTCGCACAAGAGCTCAACGGCGCCACAGTCGTCCTAGAGCACCGTTTCTTCGGAAATTCAAACCCCTACCAGGACCTGTCTGTGAAAAGCCTGGCCGTGCTCACGGTCCAGCAGGCGATCGACGACCTGGCTTACTTCGCTCAAAATGTACACCTGCCGATGCCAGGCGGCGACCAGCTTGCACCAGGGAATGCTGCATGGATCCTCCTGGGAGGTAGTTACGGAGGTGCTTTGGTCAGTTACGCGATGGCGAAGTGAGTATCTTGATTGCCTTCCAAACGCTTTCAGCGACTGACCTGGGTTGACCTTGTAGCAAACCAGGGATTTTCTATGCCGGATACGCATCCTCAGCGGTAGTCCAAGCCATCGTGTACGTCATGCCCCCTTATCACCCGGTCATACGAACGAAGCTGATTTCATGTACAGGGACTTCTGGGGCTATTTCGAGCCCATTCGTCAAGCTATGCCGGCAAACTGCTCTGCAGATGTCGAGGCCGTTATCGCACACGTCGATTCCGTCATCGCCTCGGGTGACAGCACTCAGATCGACGCGCTCAAGAGCACGTTTGGGCTGCAAGGTCTGGCTCACAACGACGACTTCGCTGCCGCGTGTGAGTGCTCGTTCGGCGCGAGGGTACAGACGTCTCAAATGATCGCAATCCTTAGTGCAGCAGAACTTCTTCGCATGGCAAGACCTACAGCCCGATTCTGGTCCGGGCGGAGACTTTTACGAGTTTTGCGACGCATTAGAAGTCAAGAACGGCGTCAATGCTGGGCCCTCAGGCTGGGGTCTCACTAATGCTCTGCAGGCATGGGGCAACTATTGGAAGGCGACGTACTATCAGCAAAGTAAGCCTTTCGTCACTGTCATCCCTCATTCACCGGGTCGCTCATGTCTGGCCAGTCTGCGGAGATGACGACGTCGAGTGAGTACGACTGTTGACCATCCGGCGAATCCGGTGTTGAGGTTCTGCCCAGGACGTGCCTCGGGACCTACGACGCGACGAACCCCTATTGGACATACACTTATATCGATAACGCCCAAAGATCATGGCAATGGATGTTGTGCGTCGCGTACTTGCCTTTCACCTCCCACCCTGTATCTGACATCTAAAATGCCAGATGCAACGAGTTCGGCTTCTATTTTGACGGCGCGCCCTCTTCACTCCCGACCGTCACGTCTCGCGTCGTCACCCCCGCCTACGGAGAGGTGTGGCATGTTTCTTCTTCTCTTGGCACCAGAGCGGTTCAGCTCACCCAAGGGCGCCGCAGCGGCAATGCGGGTACCGCTTCCCAGGGGCGTTCCCGGGCAACACGACCGCCTCCGCTGTCAAGGTCCCGAACGCCAGCGGGGTGAACGGGGCATACCAAGGCTGGGAGACGACCACGCAGCGTCTGATTTTCGCGAACGGCATCAGTACGTCGCCCCTTGTATCTCCGCGGCATCTATATCTGACCACTACGTATAGACGACCCGTGGAGAGAAGCAACCGTCGCTGCAGACGGCTCGCCGAACGCGGGCTCGGACTCACAGCCCCACCTCATCTCGGACGGGTTCCATTGCTCTGACATGCTCGTACGTGAGGGCGCCGCGAGCGCGAAGGTCAAGAGTGTGCAAGATGCCGCGATCGCGTACATGAAGGAGTGGTTCGCCCAATGGTCGCCTTCCGCATGAATGTGAGGTGAACCGACTTGATTTTTACTAGAAGTTTCAGAAAGCGCGTCGTGCAACGCATGTATCGTACAATCTTCGAATGGTATAGGAGTATGGCATACAAGCAGTCATGCGTCAAGATCTAGCTTTACAGGGTTACGAATTCGCTACGAATGCGCGACGAATACTATCCAGGTCAAGATCCGCTCTTCTTCCTCTGCGTCGACTCGGAGGCGCTTGCCGGCGTAACAACCTCAGTTGTAGCCGGTTGGCAAAGTTTTCGCCTTCACCGCCTTCCGAACTTCCCTGGAGCCCCCGGCAAATTTGCCCGCCTGTCCGCGACCTCCATCGCGTCCACCCACAGCCCTTCAGCGGGATCGTCCGCGTCTTCCCACTGCTTAACGAGCTTGCCGAGGAGGGTGTTCTTCCCGCCGCCGTGAGCAAACGTGCGCTGGGTGACAAGGATCATGCCCCGCTGGCACCGCGTGAGCATCACGTTGACGCGGTTATCGAGGCTGAGGAAACGGGGAGTGGTTGTCCGCACTGCCGACACGATGACGTACGGCGCCTCGTGCCCTACGAACGCTCGTGGTCAGCGGCATGAACTTGGTCGAAACAGGCCTCAGGCCGAATAGGACGAAAAGATACCTTGATAACTGTCCACGTTGTAGACCTTGTCCGAGGCGGCGGTGAGGTTCGCTGCCTTCAGCAAGTCCCTGATCGTGGCGCGCTGAGCGTCGTAGGGGGTGATGATGCAGAAGTCCAGTTTCTGATAGTAATGCTTCACCAGGTTCACCACAGTACGCGCCTCTTCCACGTTCTGATACCAGGAAAGCGAGTATGTCAGCTCTCGAATATCCGTATAACATGGCCCGGGCGTACCCTCCAGCTCGTGTCCACCGAATCCTCCTTTCCCTTGCGTACATCGATCGCTCTGATGCACTCCCTGCCCGTGATATCGTGTACAGATGCGAGCTTCGACTTGTAGACGGCTCCGGATATGAAGTCGCCGAGGGGTACAGGCATCCTATCTGCAGAGTCAAAACGCGTGAGCAATGGGGTTGGAAGCTCGATGATGCGCATACATTGAGTGTCGAGGAAATATGCACGGTCCTTGAGATGCGGGAAGTCGAAGATAGTCTTCATCTTGGAAGCATGCTCCTTTCCAAAGGGCGGCACTACGGAAAGTGACAAGCGACGTCAATGACGAGAATCGCATGAAGCATCTGAGGCTGCTCACGTTGCTTCGGGTCGCCGAACATGCAGACCTTGCGCAAGTCCTCGAACCGGTCGAATAGATGCTGTTCCACGTCATGGACATCAGCAAGAAGGCAACGATTTGCGGCATCATCTACACTCACCATGAACTCGGACGTATCGATCTGCGAGGCCTCGTCTACCACAAGATGCTGCATAGGGCGATGCTTGAACATCCCGGTCAAAGACAGCATGGGATTCGAGAGCATAGCCAAAGTGCACAGGACGATCTGCACGTCCCCTATCCTATGCACCGGATCGAAGTCGCGGTTGAAGAACTCCTCAGAGCGGATGAGGGTGTCCTCGACGGGTCCTGCGTAGAGATGTTCGTGCCTGCAACATGTCAAATAAAGCGGGTGTCGAGCACAGCTTATTCAACCAATCAGCTCACCATTCGAAGTGAAACTCCTTCGAGACAATAAGCTTGAACTTGATGTCTCGCTTGATGATGCTGCGCGCTATATTCTTCACGCCGACATTCGATTGCGCGATCACCCAGACGGGCTGCAGGTACACTTGCCAGTAATCGAGTGCGGCGGCGATGGTAGTGGTCTTTCCTGTACCCGGCGGACCTACACGTCGACGTCAGACAACCGGTACACTACAGATGGCACATGACAAGAGAGGCACCGTGCACGATCACAAGCGGCTCCTTATTTTCTATCATCGCAGTTGCCACTACGCGCTGAGACCTGTTCAGACTGGAAAACTGCTCGTTCTGAGCTGCTTTCTTTGCCTTGACGCGCTTGCCGCTCGAAAACCACACCAGGCGAATGAAGTCCGAGTTGTCGAGGACTGTCGTTCCATGTAGCAGATTTGAGAAGAACTCATTGCGAGCGAGCTCCGAGCTAGTTGGTTCTTCTCGGCCGAGGACGCGCACCGTCTTGATGTCGCCAACAGGGACTCGGGAGCCTTTGAGAAATTGAAGTTGCGTCTTGCGCCCCACCGCACGAAAAGGGCGGGCGATCATTGCACCGCCATTGATTTCCACTCTGGTCTACAAACGTGACTGAGTGAGATCATGAGTCGACAGAAGTTCAACGATCTAGCTGACCTGTTGGCTCTTTCGAACGCGATTCTGGAATCGCGCGTTGTGCAGAACGAGGCTTCCGTCTTGCCTGGTCTGCACATCCGAAAACTCGTTTTCCATGTGCGTGGGCTTCTTGACCTCGAGAAGCTCTATGTTCATGGCGGTCACGGCAAGACATTGGAGGTGGGCTGCGGGCAGGTACCGTGTACGAAGTTTGGCAGACATCGCAAGACGTTTATAGGCCCTTGTCCCGACGCTGTTCGCAAGCATCATCATCGACAGACATGTCAAGCTCAGCGTGCAGAGACGTACCATGCGGAGAGCCATGCCCGAAGACAGAGATCGTCATTTGTCTGATGATGCCAAAGGGCGTTGACCTTGAACTGATCGGCTCGTGCGCTCAGCACTTCCTGCACTACGTCACCTGGAGACGGGAGTCCTTTCTCAGCAAGATCCGAGAAGATCGTAGGGAGGTCCACGCCAGCGCAGTCAACCTCGAGCTGATGCCGAAGCAACAGCACAATACGAGGCATTCCGACGCCGACCAAAACACAATGCGGATTTGCGAGCACACCCGCTAGACCCTTTGTGAGCGATCGGACTGGGGGGGCTCCAGATTGGGACTTTGGAATCTCAGCATTGATCTGCACAACGCCTAGGGCCTCGGTCGCGAGAACGACGGAGGAGATAGCGCCCTTCTCAGAGAGCCGCAAAGCTGCACCCACTGGTACTGCCTGTGCGTCCGGTCCCTTTCCCAGGCCCAGCAGAGCCTCGAGCCTGTTGCAGTTGCACTGATTGAGAGTGAGGCGTCTGTAAGGGACATCAGACTCTGCAAAGCCGGGGATGACTCTCTGCAATCTCTGGGGATCGACGACGGGCATAGCGGGCGCAGGAGGCAGAGGGAGAAGAGGGGAGCATGAGGAGGCTCGCCACTGCTGGCACATATAAGCACCCTCGCAATAAAGTTCTATGAAACGCCTTGCGGAGAGGATCCGCCACGGTGTCAAAGCCCCGGTCCCTCAAGGCTTCAAGGCCGTTGCGGGTCGTCACAGAAGGCGGTTCGACTGCTACTTCAGCGTTCCTCGGCGCCCGATACAGGCCATTGGAGATTCGCCGACATCGTGCCAGTGCTTCCGGGTCGCCCGCATTATGGCAAGTGTCCCCGCGAGCCCATATGCATGACAATGTGGCGAATGAAACAAGTTGATAACAACGACCGTCCTTAGGCGGGCTCGCCCGAACGACGTCCGTTGGCATCATGTTGCCATAGACCGATAATAATCTGTCAGGTCTATTGGACAGCTGTGAGAATAGAGAGCACTGAGGCGTATGTAGGTACCGTTAGTCACCAGAGACAACCGGAGCGCATGAACACGTATGGCGATGAGACGCATGAGCCGGCAAGGATAGCAAGCTTCATATCGTCCCATCAAGAATTCGAAGAAGTGAGGACCATGACCACCGCACCTGGCGTGCAGGCTTGGAAATACCGTTGAGTCGTAGCGCCTGATTGAGTACCAACACCTCAGCTCACAGTACGTACATGTCATCAGAATTCTCCCTCACAAGCCCGGCGAGTCTCGAGAATGAAGACGAGTGCGGCGGCCGGGATGGTGGGGTCTGCTCAGTCTGTCCGAGTCACTGTGTTCAGTGTGCGTCTGAGGAGCTTCTATGGCTCGAATCTGCAGAAAGCGATAGCCAACTCAAGGGTAAAGCTTCAAAGACCCAGCAACAAGCAGCGACGCCGATGACCATTGTATGCAGACTTGATATCCATACCAGTGTATGTTATAATTGGTCACATCGTGGCCATTGTTCGAGCCACGAGTCGGAGTATAGGACGTCGCCGCAATCATGAACACCGCGAAATTAGACTTAAAATCCATAAATGGACTTACGTGCTCACAACTAAGTGCGCGCCGTGCAAAGTACGACAATTTGCCGCACCGCGCAGGCTGAGCTCGAGAATGGCATCCTCTTCCTCTTCCCAACTGCCCGCCTCCGTCTACAATCCCCGGCGACATGTTGGCGTGCACGCAGAACGCGTCTCTGACGTCGCAAGCACGGAATTTCCAGGTCATTATCCTGGAGAGGACCACAGCTGGAGTCTCGCGCGGTTTAAAGAAGTGAGTACTCGCTACCCCTCTTCCTGCCTTTGCGCTAACCGGTTCGAACTGCGCCCAAGAACCTCAAAGTCTCCGTGAAACGGCTTTCACAGAGGTCAATCGAATTCGATCTAGTCGGTGTCGACGCGTCGATCGCCAACGCCTTCCGACGAATATTGATCGCGGAGGTCAGTTTTTCTCGACATATAACGCGCGAGTTGTGCCTGACTCCGTGCAGGTCCCTACGATTGCCATTGAAGACGTTTTCGTATGGAACAATACCTCCGTTATTCACGACGAAGTGCTCGCGCAGCGACTAGGCCTGATTCCCTTGAACGTCGACCCCGCCCTTTTTGAGTTCCGGCTGCCGGGAGATATCCCGTACGACCGGAATACGCTTGTCTTCCAGTACGTACGCTCCCTTGCTCCATCGATTCATACCCGCTTAGTTCGTATCTTCTAGGCTTGAAGTTGAATGTTCACGAGGAAAGAAGGGCGAGATCATCAATGAATATGTAACGAGCAGAGACTTGAGATGGGTGCCTCAGGGTGAGCAGGAAGCCGTCTTCGGCGACCTTGTCCCCGCAGCGACCAACAAGGTTTGTTCGAAAGCCTTTCTGTCGTCCCCAGAAACTCATCATATTTACAGGATATTGTCATCGCGAAACTACGACCTGGCCAGGTCGTTCACATGGAGCTTCATGCTATCAAGGGCGTCGGGAAGGAACACGCAAAGTGGAGTCCAGTCGGTGAGTAACAGTCGCTCGCGTTTTACGTCTGACTGGCTGACACGGTCGCACGTATTTTCTCAGCTACTGCCACCTACCGATTGCACCCTCTGGTGCTCCTCAACCCATCCAAACCTGTCCCTCCCCACCTCGCCCAAAAATTCGCGTCATGTTTCAGCCCTGGCGTTGTGCAAGTCAGCGCTGACGGAAAGGTAGGCTCCTTGTGTGTATGTGTGTGTGTGTGTTTCGTTCGAATTCGCTCTTGACCTGCGTTTCCGTACAGGTGTCTATTGACGAACGACACCTGCGCAAAGAGACGATGTCACGCGAAGTGCTCCGCCACAAGGAGTTCGAGGGATGCGTCGAGCTCAAACGCATTCGCGACTGGTTCATATGTGCGTCCCTGCTCCTCCCGTATCGCCACGACGCTCATCTCACTGAAACGCGCACCGTGCAGTCAGCATCGAATCTGAAGGGCCGTACACGCCCGAGGCGCTCTTCCCAGAAGCGATCAAGGTCATGCGTGGCAAGATTGCCTCCATACGTTCGGCTGCGGAGGCGCTCCTCGCGGACGCTCAGGATCTGGGCGGCGGTGCTGCCACTCTGGCCAGTGCTGCAGACGCCGATGGGGACGTCGAGATGGCTTCGTGAGACCATAGGTTAATGTATGTATATGTATATGGCTGATGCGAGCTACGGAGGCTGGTATAGAAGTCTCTTGCTTGGGCTATTGCCTATCGCGAGCATCTCATAGTTATGCCCTCATTCGAACGTTGCTAAGCTAATAGATGGACACCGCTGCGTGACAGACATGCTCTCCTAGTTCGGTATCTCTCTGTATCCTTTGAACACAGCAAAATCATACAATGAATCCTCCAGCATATGATGGTACACCTCACAAGGGTATAGGACGCCTGTACGGGCTGTCGTCGGTCGCTTATACCAGGCTGTCCCTCCTCGGTTGCGGCCAATCTGGAAGTGGCTGGTCATGGTCTTCCGCGTCCTACTAACCTATAAGGACCGCAACGAAATGCGGTTGATCGCGGCCGCACCAGAGCAGCAAGGAGACCGGCTACGGGTATTTTGCGTTCGGGATGCTGGTGCGCTAGGTGCGCTTGTCACTAAAGAGTATGCAACGGCTGGCCAACCTCCCTCTTCCCTCGGGGTAGATATATGCTGGGCAGGGTCCTGAGTACGGCGAGCCGCGTCCAGCCGGAGCGCTGCAGGCCTTGCTGGCGTTGATTCCGCACGCCGACTATCATTGACATCGGGTTCGGATACGATAAATGTCGCAATGAGTGACCTTGCGATGAGGAGCGAACTTTCTGTCAGGTTGGCCGTGCTGTTGACCTGTTCGGTACCGCCTATCCTGAGCGGAGGGTATGCCGGTGTTTCAAGGAAGCTCCACGATGGCAACATCGTAGTTTGTCCGGTCGTGGTAGCAGATGGCCGTGAAAGCGGCTTGTGATCAGTTGGTGCTGGCGCAACCGTGTCAGTCAGCGTCATATCCAGATCATGGAAGTCCTCCTGTGTCAATTTACAAGGGTGTTGGTCGCCACGCAAACAATGCCCAATCAATGCAGATCTTTCATATGGCGGACACTGTTCATTCGTTGGTTCTCACATAGCTGACGAATTTCTCTTGCCGTCCTCTAGACCCTTCAGAAACTCCGTTATCTTCTCGCCCTCGAGCTTCCATGCCGGCCGCGGGATCCGGAAGCCGTCGCCCACCCGCGCATAGGTGATGTCGCCCAAGCGGCCCACAGGCTTAAGCTTCGTGTAGTCCACGACCCCGCGCTCGTTCAGCACGTCGCGCCGCACGTGGATACACTTGACGAGTCCGAGGATGAGGGTCGCGGTGTGCTTCTTCGTGCTGGGGTGAATGATATCCACGGCTTGGAAGAGCTGCATGCGAAACGGGTCTGTTTCAGCGTAAAGTCCTGGCGCACGGGAGGGGTGTGTGTTGTAATACCTCGCATTCCATGCTGAACGCGCTCTCCTTGACGCGTGCGGCCTTCACGTGAAGCTGTATGGTCCTGATGAGCCATGGAAATCATGGGAAGAATAGATGCAGGACGTACGCTCGGTTCCTTGGTAAGGCCCGAAAGCGGCCATTCGCTAACGTCTGCAGGCGCGTCGAGCGAGGTGTAGTTCGCGTTCTCGACGAAGGGTTCGCTGATGATGTTCACCGTGAAACCTTTCGTCGCCTTGATGTTTCCGGCTGTGTCCTTCAACCCGCCCTCCGCGTTGGCAGCACAGGAAACGGAAATCAGCGGAGGATTGTGCGTCACCTGCACTCCAAACGATGAGCACGTGTGGATTCTGAGCATTTTGGATGCCTTGGTACCTGGTTAAACCAGCTACAAAGCGTCAATTTCGTATGTCGAAGGGTAGAGATGCCGATTTACCTGAAGGGCGCGAGGTTCTCGACGCCTTGCTCGGATACGCTCGACACGAAGGCGATGGGGCGCGGGACGATGCCGCTAATCATCAGCGCGTACTGAATGTGTCAGATAGTCAGAACCAAGGATGGTTGTCTAGCCGTGAACACGGAGGGAGCCCTTACCATCTTCCTGAGAATCACAACATGCCATTATCAGCACAACATGACCGTTGCGTCTCGGTCGAGCTGTATCTATAGAACATACCTGGGCTCCTCAGATGCGGCATCGATGATCTTCCAGCCGTCTTTCTCTCCTTCAAGCCATTGCTTACCCTCGGTAGTTGTGTCGACCTTCTGTCCATAAGAGAAGGTCGGGTTCGGGCTCTCCGTCCACTGAGGTGTGACATCGCGCTTGAACGCCGGAAGTGCACCGGGAGCTTCCACTGGCGCCGTGTTGGACATGCTGCGCCTCGTGAATGTCTGTAAACCTTGCTGTTGACGCTTGGAAGCAAGATTCTTGGGTGCTGGTGGTTTGCGGTATGAAAGCTGCCTGATAGCAGACGAGGCGATTCTTGATAAGGTGGGCATTGTAAGCGTCGGAAGCTGTTGTGTATGTCATGCACTCTTCCCGGAACTCGCCATATGTAATGCTATGTTATGAGTGGTACTCACTGTATCGCGGTGAGCGCTGCGCAGAACTTCAGCTTCCAATTTCAGGCCTCAAGGCCTCACACTCCGGGGTGGGTGTCTCAGCGTGCCCTTGACTGTTGACCAACTTTCTGCCGTGCGGGGTTCCGTCCGGGCCGAATCTGTGGCTACTTACGCATGATTGAACATATGTCTCAGTCCGGAGTTATCCCCATAGCTTTATCGACTCTGCAAGTGAGTGCAAGTGACATGGTACTCTTAGCTATGGGTAGGATCGGCCAGTTCGGAACCTAGTCTCCCAGACAGACGATAGGCGCGGGCTACAGAGGGAGGGAGGGACGGCCGTATACAAGGCATTGACACGTGCAGATAGTACAAGGTGTGCTCATACGAGTGGTCCAACAACGCTCAAGCGCTCAGATTAGACAGTTCCTCGTGTATTTTCGAAATATGACTATTACAAGGGGCAAGGCTACGGAAATACGAGTCGAGGTTGTTCAGCCAAAGGGACCACATCATCTGACCGCCTGCAGTCTATGCTGTTGGACTCACGCATGCACAGCACTATCGTGCCATGACAAAGTCAGCACGTCACCACGGTTTGACGGAGATGTCAAGCACACATCATGACATAGCAAATACATGGCCGGCGACGGTACGGATAGAACAACTATGACAATGCAGCAATACAGTTGTCAGCCGAAGTTGTAACAAACGGACCCATACAGGCAGCTTACCTGCATCGCAGACGAAGCTATGGTCATGATACGTCCATCTCCTGATCATCGGTCCCGGCAAAGCATAGCTCATTCTCTTCCAAGATCGCCTCGTCATCATCCTCA
This sequence comes from Trametes cinnabarina, assembly GCA_000765035.1. Lineage (NCBI taxonomy): Eukaryota > Fungi > Basidiomycota > Agaricomycetes > Polyporales > Polyporaceae > Trametes > Trametes cinnabarina. Next base: position 349,771 of record CCBP010000115.1, on the reverse strand, counting down.
TTCCAATCGCTGGTGTTCTCCCATTCGTTGTCGAACTCGATATCCAGCGCAGACTCGCGCACGCCGTCGTCCTCGTCCGTCAAAGGCACGAAGCTCGCAAGTGGCGGCATCGCACCCGGCAGGTTCAGCGCTACGGGTTGTACCCACCGCCGTTCTCGTAGACGTTTGTGTCGCTCACGGTCCTCTTCCATGCGGCGCTTGATGTCGTCCCGTGTGAGCCCGCCGCTGGAGGAATCTGGCGAGGCTGGTCGTGCGGCGGAAGCCGAGGCGGCAGCACGCCTTTCGTCGAGGGACGTGATTACCTCTTCAACTTTTGTCGGATCGATCAACCTCTTGCTCCGCCAGCTCTCCAGGATCTGGTACGTCCACATGTTGAGCGAGAATTTATGGCGAGTACTACACGAAACGCACCTGTTTCGTGCTCATGAGATTGGGAAGACCCTGTCGGCCTTCCGGAACGACGGAATCCACAATTTTGCGCAGGTCGCGTGTGACATAGTCGACATACGGAGATATTGTCTGACTTGACCCCGGCGGTGGTTTTGACAGCAGACACGCTTCACAAAGCGAGTCCAGGAGGTACAGCAAGTTTATACGACTGTTTAGCGAGCCCTGTATGATGCTGTTTATCAGTATCACCTAGCTGAAGCACGGGAGTACATGCACATACTTTCTGGCACTCTTCAAGAATGCAGTCCCAAAGGTCCTCCCCGCACGAGGGGCCGAACTTCATGGCAAAGCCTACTATCTTCTTTATAGATTGTTGCGAGCTGTCGGTCGTTCAGGATGCCCGGGCGCGGATAGAGGAAGTGAACGTACGCGTCCAAGCGTTTGAGCAGCGCAAGGAACTGCATACGAACTTCGAACGGATCCATGGCGGGTGTGATGTTGATTTCGTCGTATCTTCTGTACAATATACACTTGCAGTCAACGTCTCTACAGCTATGTCGGCCTTGCTTCGGTGGAATGGAAGGAAAGGAGGGAGCGGTAGGAAATGAAGCACGCGGGATGATTGAGCGTCTCTTGCGTTGAGAAAGTCGGTAACGTTAATGACTTGATTGAAAGCGTGGGATAGGCGGACTACAAGGCTTGTTCACTTGTTTGTTACTTCTGCTTATCGTAGCTCAACACCCGCTTTTACTCTGTGGGCGTCTGACAGTCCGTGCCAGAGTGCTGGACCGCACCACAGTGCTCGTTGTTCTCAACGCTCATCTCGTCTCCTTCTCTCGCGTGCCCTTACGCAGACTCTCTCTCCGTCTATTATGGCAACAGAACAGTAAGCACAAAGGCAGTACTTGCATTGATCTCCACTCTAAAGTGTGCATCCTCTATCCGCAGACCCGTTCGGGACTCCCCCGCGCCCTCGCAAGACACGTCCATGCAAGCCGAGTCCACACCCGCGCTCGACGCCGCTGGCGACGCGAAAACTGAGAGCAAGAAGCGGCCGCGCATTGATATGGCTGTTGAGCCGCGCGAGCGCAAGCGCGGCAAGACTATGTTCGGGCTGGTGCTCGGCACGCTGACGAAGGCGAAGAACGAGGACAAGGAGCGCAATGCGAGCGAAGCGGTATGCCTCTCCAGCCTCCTGATCATGGGATTTGTACTGATGTCGCTTCGGGTATTTCCTATGTTGTGCTGCGTTGTTGCTGGGACGCGCGTGTACAGGCCAGGAAGAGGCAGTTGATCGAACAAAGGTTACAGGATAAGCTGCGGAAAGAGACTGACTCCGTCAGGCGCGCAATGGAGGCGAAGAAGGACAAGACGACTGCAAATCGCAAGGAAGAGGAGCTTCAGCTCAAAGATTCTATCGTAAGTACCATTCGCTGTGAGCACCACAAGTCAGAATGCTCATATATTTGTTGCCTTCTTACAGCACAAGCTCCGCCGTACACGACTGCCGCTACTATCGAACTTCTTGCTAACGTCCGATGTGATACCCTCTGTCGACTCTGAGAGCCCGACATCCACAAACCCCCTAGCACCACCACCACGTACACGTCCGCCGCCTATCTACTATCTCCCAGCGAAGCTCCTGCCTGCACAGGAAGCATTCCTCAAGAAGAGGAAAGCGGAAGTGAGTTTAGCCACGTCAAGTACCTGGTACGCACCCACTGACCTATATATTTGTCCATAGGTTAAAGAAGCAGCTGAGAAAGAGTGGGAGGCGTTCAAGGCCGAGCGCGCCGCGGGCGTCGAGGAGATCAACCAGCTGCGCCAGCGTGTCGCTGAGGAAGAGAACCGTCATAAGACGGAGCGTTCTCAAGGCGAAGAGAGCGCCCCGCAGCCCGCGGCCTCCAGCCCTGAGAAGGAAGATGCGAAGATGGCCGTGGAGGGAGAGGAAAAGCCAGCGCCGACGTCTACTGCGGCCGAGCCTGCACCAGCGGGGCAAAACGACGAGGCTAAGATGGAAGTCGACGAGGGCCCCAACCCTTCTGAATCAGACGGCGCTCAGCCATCGGAGAAAGAGAGCGAACAGGAGAGGGCTGCAAAGGAGAGCGCAGAAAAGACGGAGAGTAAGGTCAAGGAGGGGAAGGAGATGGAGGCGACGCCAAACCCTGGTCCTGGGTATGAAGACGATGCTGTCGAGTACTAGGTATATAGCCGTATGGGCAATCGGTTTATGTTCGTATGTAGGTCGCGCAGTTCAGTGCCGTTCGTACTCTGTCGCCGTAAGAAATATCATGCAGATACTGTACGTCACAGTAGGTACATACTAGTAGGTACATCGATAGCACTTCCTATTAGTACTGCAGTCTCGCCAGAGTCGCCACGGTTCTTCGCGCTTACTTGCAGCCTCTACTTTCACTTCTGCTTTCTCTGGACTATGCTCAGGTAGTATCTGTTATCTAACGACCACCCTGTCGAGGCTCAATTGCCGTGCTCTCTGCTGAATGTTCTTGGTCAACCCTTGGGATTGGAAACGAGACGCAGACTGCGGGCGTATTAGGGCGTACTCGCGAGCGCGTACTGCCCCCGGTGCCCCGTTCGCAGGAGATGTGGCGCCACGTGGGTACCGCAGCCCGCATTCATCCTGAGGCCCACGCCTTTATTGTCCCTCTCTTTCTCTCACCACACAGACTCCCGTTCTCTGTCTTCGAAAGCCTCTTCGACTTTGAAGCAGTCGCCGGAGACGTCTGGGAACTTGTTTGTATACAGTAAGCAACAGAGCGGAAACGCACCGGGTTGGCACGGTGATCACGACCAGCTGGACCAGATGTTGGCGTTTCTGCAGCCTGTTTCTTTCGTACTCCTACTGCTGCCTTCCTGTTTGGTCCCCTATGTTGAGGCAGCAGCTTCCCTAACACCGCCGCTGGAATCTACGCAGTCCTCTTCGGCATCTGTGGGCCTGAGCGTGTCATTCACCCCCTCATCTGCGGCGAACGCGAGCGGGAGCGCCTCAGGAAGTGCAAGCAGAAACGTGAGCGCGACGGCGACTTCCTCTGCGCAGTTTCCTAGCCTGAGTGGTCTATCTACCTGTGGTTAGTACCTGGTGGGCGACATAAATGGAGGAGAGTAGTCGGCTGACGACACATGCAGCGAGCCAGTGCTTTGGACTTGCGATCTCTCAAGACGGATGCAGCAGTATCGTCGACGTGAACTGCTACTGTAGAAAGTGCGTATCATACACACCAAGTGGCATCCAGGGGAGCCCGGTAACTGTCCACCTGGAGGCAATGTCAGTATTGCTAACACCCGTACGTTCTCCAGCACCACACGCTTCACCTCAGGCCTAGTCGCCTGCATCTCAACGCAGTGCCCTGGTGACCTTGCCTCTGTAGAGTCCATCTCTGAACAGTTCTGCGCGCAGGCGGCCACGAGCACCTTCCTCTCCTTTCCCACGCCCCCGCCCACGACCACGTTCTCGGACCCATTCTCGTCCTCAACAGCTGCGTCCGCATCAGGGAACAGCTCGAGTGCGACGGCTCCCTCGTCTTCGAGCACTTCGTTCGCCGCTCCGACCGGTCAAGGCAATGGCGCTACTGCGTTGGGAACCATTACCGGAGTCACTGGTTTCTTCGGACTTGCTATTGCTCTTGCCAGCGTCGTGCTTGCTTAGGCATTCTTACCTGCTAAGATACCCATAGGACTATCGGAGCGCCTTGTGGCACATATACCTGTATATGCGGCAGTCTCTGCGTCGACCTTGGACCTCAATATTGGGTTTTGCGACAATGGTCGAATACGGATTCCTCTATTCATCCTTCTCGTTGTGCATCTCTACCTCGCGGGCTGCCCAGTGTTTCCGGTGCGTTGCTACTGCATTATCGATGGGAGTGCGTGCTGTACTCGGTGAAGTGTTCGCCGAGTGCAGACACTCGTCTGCTTCTGGATCCCTTCTCCTGGAAGTCGACGCCACGAAGTCTCCGCGAAAGCTGAAGCGCACCACGGGGTTGCTGACTGAGCTGAGAGCGACGCTGACGGACCCTAGGGACATATTCTACAACTACATACATCACAGGGCTTGCTGTGCCAGTCACCCGGCCTCCGCATTAATCGACATTGACAGCTTACGACTACGACAGCTTATGCCCATGTTCCGACCTCAAGCTGGTTATATATCCAGGACCCACTTCTTGCGCATGCTCCGCGTCTCTTCGACACGCACACGTATCCTCGCCAGTCTTTCTCAATATCCACGAAATCCTCCAGAGCGCAGCACGTCGACTCCGATGCGAAGACTTCATTGATCATGTCGCATTTCAGGGACGTCCCCGCTGGCAATGAAAAGCAATTGAGTGCTGAAACGCCCGCAACGCCTGTGAGTGATAGCCTGCTGTTCAACGTGGGATGCATTGCGAGGGCTGACATGTCACCTTAGATTGCGGTCTTCATCGGTCTCCTCGGCATGTTCACGTTGACGGCGATGCTCCTGCCCTTGATATGCAACGATTGCGCTGACCTATCCCCGCATACCGTCTGGCTCTACATCGGGGTGCAGCACGCTGATCACTTGCTATTTGCGCTCCTCTGTGGACTCAAGCGCCTGTAAACTCCGATCTTGACGTCAGGTCATTGGGCCGGCACCGTTCTCGCGGCCGTCCAGACGATCATCGACCGCTATCGCTATCGATTCCCAAGAGTTCTATCGCTGTGGCGACGACCCTGCAGCTGGTGAGGGCGCGAGCAGTATGCTATCTCTTGCACCTGCGACCAGCTGGACGGCAATCTGATCGTGGCAGCGTACGAAAGTGACATGGACACCGCCGCTCTGCCTCCCATAGCCGTTTACTTTACCGATGTGGAGGCCGGCACGGTGCTCGAGAGCTTTGAACGGCTCTACAAAGTAAACTGCGAACACCTCGGCGCGGAATGGTACGAACGCGCTATTGTCACGAACACCCTCTGGATTGACTGCCTCTTCTGCCTGCTCGACGTGGGTGTTGCCGACGCGCGGTGGCATAACACCACCCATCTCCTTCCCGGATTCTGCGCGAGTTTATTGAACAAGCGCTTCCACCTCGATGCGCAGCGTGCGGATTGGCTCCTGACAGCTCTGGCACCGCTATGTCACGCGCATATATTCGGCTCGGAAAGCGTCCTATTGCGCGCTGTCGAGGATATGGTCTGTATGGGGATCACCAGTAGCGTACAATCACACGGTGATGCTGTCAAGCAAGGTGAGTAGAAGCGGCACGCAGTGAACGTAGCAGTTTACCTGACGGGTGTCCGTCTAATTGTCTCCAGCCGCCCTTGTCGTAGACAAACGCCTTTGTTCACTCATAGACGACATTACCAACCACGTACTGCCGGAGGCGTCAGGTGCATCGACCCTCCTGTCACAGTGTCTCGTCATGATGAAGACTGCTCCTGGAGTCTCCGACGAGGACCGGCGACTTGTTAGTAACCACGCGGCGACCGTACTCACTCGAGTCGCCGACCTGGGTTCAATGCCATGTCCGGATGGCACTGCAGATGACGGGGAAGCGGTTGTCCAGTCCTCGATCGCGGCATTGTCTAGCTTTGTCCTCCTCATTCAGAACAAACATACCTCCATCGGAGAGGCACTCTCTGGGTGCCTTTTCGAATCTGCCTTATTTGTCCAAGGCAGCGTATTGTGCTACTTCAAAGATCTCGGCTCAGACTCACAGGGGATGGAGACAGCCTCCATGTTGGATAGTTGTCAAGGCCGCATTCGAGTGCGCTAGAGTCTGCTACGTGGCACGAAGCAAGACTTTAGTCAGTGCCGTTACTAGAAGCTGAACTTCGTCCTCACATACTCTTGCTATCTGATCGAAAAGGCGCCGAGGCTGAATGATCGAAGCAAGGGTCGGCCCGCTTATGTTTTCCAATACTTGCGGCACGGATACAGCTTTTGTTGTGGGCCATTCTCCAGGACGAAGACCACTAGGACTCGGACTTGAACATTTGAAGATCAAGTTTGAGACTAATCTCTAGTGGTACGTCACTCTTATATATTTCTTTCTTGGGATGGGTAGGACTCGCTCTCCTCTCGTTGTCTGCAAATTTCCTCTCTCCTCAAGGTAGGCTACGGCTAGCTCGTACTATTGGTCCTGCTAGTCCACGATGGCGCTCCATCCCGAGCCTATTTACTCTCCTCTGGTATGGGCGGAGGCCTCCCCGTTCGTCATCCGTGCCAGGTGCGTGGGACGTTCATCTTGCATCTTGATCTGACTATCTCGCATATGGCCACAGGTACCGGTGTCATCTGTCAATACCCGGGTACAGGATCCATGCATCACGCCGGGAGGCCTTCCAGGAAGATCTGTCGAGTCGCAGAAGGAGATAAGTTACGCAGAGACAATGTTTGGGCTGTCGGATACGGCAAGTTCCAAGAGCAACGTCGTCGTATTATCAGAAGCATGATTTTAGCAAACTATGTCCGAACGCCGAGGGATACCCAACCAAAGCTATATAGCTCATAAGGGCTGCATCGCAGTAACGTCCTTGTCCCATGCCCGTTCTTCGACACTATCGCTCATTTATTTCTCACGTCTCTGAGCCTGTCCTCCCGGAGCACGATGGAGATGCTCTCTAAATTGATTATCTATACCAGAGCCGCCTCCCCTACTCTTGGCCCTGGGGCGACTCTCATCCGTGTAGCAGCAAGGAATGGCAAGTTCAATACCGAGGCAGATTATACCAGATGTGCCCAAGACTGCATGGATGAAGCCTGGGATAACTCTCGATGTCCGGCGCAAGTATCTTCTCGCTGTTATCATTTATCCTGAGCTGAGCAATATCTGCCCAGTGAGACCCCCTTCCCCTGTTTTTGTCAGGATCATACCGCAGGCGAAACTGCCTTGGATTGCATTCGGTCGTCTGATGGATGTACCGAAAATGACGTATCCCTTTTCAACGAAGATTCAGCTTCATGCTCCGCAGAGAATCATTGTAAGCGTGAATGCTTCTCGCACGGATACGACAGCTGATATACTCGTTCGTGATATGACCGCGTCATCGCACCGCTTTGTCATTGCAGCTTCTACCACGACAAATGCTCCCTTTCCGCAGTTCCCTAGTGTTACTCAGTCTGTGCCACCGGAATCAACTTCTACGTCTGCGCAAGGTGGGACCTCACAGACGTCAAGCAGTGCCGACCAGCCGACTGCGCCCGCACCGAGGTCGACGACAGTGGTCATATTCAGCACGACCTCTGCTGTCGCCCATGACGTTGGACTCTCGAGTGACTCTGAGACGACAACAGACTTCACCGACCGTGACTCCGCTTCATCTCCTTCTCCTTCCCCGGGACCTTCATTGTCTTCCGGCTCTACCACACTCCTTGCTCCAGACTCCTCTCATTCCACAACAACTATTGTCACTTCTTCGGATTCTCCAAAGCCCTCTCTTTCTCTATCCTCATTCTCAGTGCCGAGTACGCTTGGTCATTCCAGTGGCTACACCGCTCCGGCTAGGACGCCGTCGACTTTGCCTTCCCCTGGGTCCCATGCGCCTTCGAAACTGGTCATTGCCGTGTGCGCTGCTCTCGCACTCATAGTGCTGACCATCATCATCGGGTTGATATTGGTGTGCAAGCGACGCCGTCGTTACCGTCATCTTCGTGCATCGAGCGCCGGACTTTCCGGCTCCATGAAAAACTATCAGGATGGGGACGGCGCAACGGACAACGATGAGGCCACACATCGTTCCCATATTGATGTCACTCGGATGAAGTCGGCGCTTGCTTTGACGCATCCCCCTTCGGGCGGAACGAGGTCGCTGAAGCCGGTGGTGCTCATTCCCTCTTACCCTCGATGTACCTCCCCTCACGCACCCTCAGTCGTCTCGCCGGCCCTTGCGTCTCAGGGTAGTCCTGTTGCCAATGAGGGCCATATCCATTCTACCGACGCGGTCAACCCCTCACACGAAGCGCGCCGTTCACCTCCACCCACATCTCCTCCAACCACATTTCCTCTTAACGCGACAGGAGAGGATACATACGCCCGCTCGTCCACCGTTACCTTCGAGTTGGCCCTTTCGGATGGAGATCGAACGTCTTCCATCTCTGAGACGACCGCTGTCTCTTCTCCGGCGTCCCATGTTGCTGTCAATCAACATCACGACGACGAGAAGAACGTCAGCTCGCAAACCGCAGAACGTCAGGGACGATCTCAGCATTCTCAGGATCATCCGTATCCAGATGGACCGCCAGCACCATCTGTCCAGACGCCTACAGCTACTCGTGATACGAACATTTTGCTGCCTGTTCCAATGCGCTTCTCCGCCGCATGTCCTCCTCATTCACGATTTGTCGCTGTACTGATGGAGATTGAGCCGGATACCAACTCGGACGAGCCTCCTCCGTATCACCCGGCACGTGTTCAGGATGCACCTGCTGGTCTGTCTTAAGGGTAGTCCATGGCTAAGCATTACCCGTCCGGCTTCAGGCAAGGAGGGCTCTGTATCGGCCAGGTAGCCCACGTCATGCATCTTCGCGGGTCTTCAGATCCTCGTGTACTTTGGCTTGACATTGCCGCGTTACCCCATGAGGATACCAGACATCACTTCTCTTACACAGGTTTCGGCGCAGCGGACTTGTGCGGGCTTTCGGCACTGTGATATCACGACTCGCGGCTGCCGTTCTCACGCCGCCAAAGCTTTGCATGCAATCAATCATTGAGACTGTTACCCGCCGGCCATCTCTGAAGCTGGAGGTGGTCTACTCCAGGCCGGACAGTGGCGTACTGTAGGGAACCCTATGGTCCGTCGCCTCTGGTAGTCGTGTGTGAACTTCGCATTGATTGCCCGCGTAGGAAAAACATCGTGAATTCGTAGGATATTTGTCGATAGAGGATCCTTCATGATGTTGCTGCGACTAGCCTTCTCCGACGAGTCGCTGAGTCGGGAAGAACCCCTTCGATTTTCTCCCAGAACGGGTAACCTATGTATATTCGTGGAGCGTATTCCCAGTTGTCTGTCAAGCAACCGAGAACGCTCTCGTGCTATGCAGGGTCTATGATTAGTATCCGTACCATTGCGCATACAGCCTGTTCACGTCATCGGGTTTGTGCAGAGCTATTTATCTAGAGACAAAACGGACCACGTTGATTCCTCCTCTCACTTGCAGGTCAATTTCTCTCTCGTTGTCCAGTGCGAATGCGCTGCTAGAGCGCTCTCCAGCATGCGACCTACAATTCCGATCAAGGCATTCGTGCAGTCACACATTGGTGACTCAACGGACGCCTCCCGCCTTGACACTCTACTTAACAGAGCCACATTGAACCCTCATGATGACTATTCAGACTGTGCTCAGGAATGTATGGAGCAATCCCATGACAAGTATGGATGTCAAAGCGGAGCGTAGGTTCTTCTTGACTCTGGTGCAGTATATTGTACTTTAACTGGACTGACGGAATCCTTTGCAGCAACGACTATTTCCCTTGCTTTTGCGAGAATGTCGATGCGGGACTCAGCGCCATTGAATGCATTGAATCAGAATGTTCAGAGGCCGATGTCCTGCAGTTCGACGAGGACTTGGATCAATGCATCGAACGTGCGGCTTCGCGTCAGTCCAAAAGTGCAACTTTCATAGATGCCCGCTGACTCGCTTCGCACTCCTGTCGTACTGACACTCTCTTAGCATCATCGACTGGAAGTCCAGCAGAATCAAGGCAAACTACGTCTGCGATCGTCGCCGAAGTGCCGTCGACAACTTTCGAGTCCCGCACGCTGACAGCGTCTACTCAGGCCCAACTGCCCACCGGGACCACCTCCACTTCTACGTTGACCAAAGTCGTCGACGGTGAATCAGCGTCATCATTATTGCCGCCTCCCCAAGATACGGCATCGCCAATTGGCACCGGCGAAATGGTGACTGGCCCAGCGACGTCGGTGCTTACCACCCCCTCATCCAGCCATTCTGCATATTTGTCCTCGACTGTGGCTGCGGTATCGACCACTTCATTGAACGCGAACACGACCTCTGCCAACATCACAGCTTCTTCACTCCAATTCTCTCCATCATTCGCAGAACCAAGGTCCAGTCCTGTGGATTCAAGTGTTTCAGCGTCGGCCCGTTCATCGCTAGTACCCGAAGCAATAGAAACACTCGGCCATTTCAAGCTGGCGATCTCCATATGCGTCCCCCTCGCCTTCGCAGTCCTGGCTGCCATTATCGGGGCGTTGCTAATCTGGAAGCGGCGCCAGCGCCAGCTGCGCCAATCTAGCTCTGCCGACAAACATCAGGATGGTCAACGAAGTGGGGAAGGCACAGCAGGTTTGGATGCAGCCAAGCTCTTCGAGGGCTGCGAGAACTGTGAAGAAATCTCAGATCTTGGTCTGTCACACGGTCGGCAAGATAAACCCGACCCTTTCGTGGTCATGGACTCGATTTCCGATCATATTCCCTCCCGCCCTCCCTCGGTAATTTCTCTGGCTCTCGCATCTCACCGTGGGAGCATTGACATTCTCCATGTCGATGCTCTAGACGTTCACAGTGAGACCTCAGAAGAGACGCAAAATCCTCGCAGACATCCGATTCCCCC
>CCBP010000115.1:317045-337309 GCA_000765035.1 Trametes cinnabarina | reverse complement strand
CAGGCAAGCTCGCTCGTCCGTCAGACAGCTCGAGCGCGTCCACCCAGTGATCGCCCCATTCGGCCGGTCCCTCGCTTCTAGCGCCTGCCGGCTCGGACCAACGGCGCGCGAGCTCGCCGAGCAGAGTGCGCGCGCCGGGGCCGCGCAGAAAGGCCCGTTGAGAGACGAGGACCATACCGCGCTCGCAGCGGGTAAGCATCACGTTCGTCCGGTTGCGCGAACGGAGGAAGCCGGGTGCGGAGGTACGAACAGCGGAGATTACGACATAATGAGATTCGTGACCTGTTCGGTGGCCGTTCGTGGAGCCAGAAGCGACAATAGGATGGTGGAACCAAAGTAAGTCACAAAGCACATGAGGATGAGGATGACACACACCCTGGAAGCTGTCAACGTTGTAAACACGCTCCCAAGGCAAGCCCTCGGCCTTGAGCAGCCTTACGATCTCCGCGCGCTGTGCGTCATAGGGTGTAATCACGCAGAACTCTAAGTATTGATAGTAGTTCTTGACGATATTTACTACGGCACGAGCCTCCTCGAGATTCTGTGAAGTGTAAGATGCCCCCGTCTCAGCATACACCCACCCTTGTCACGTACCTTCCAGCTGGAGCCAACCTGCTCCTCACGGCCCTTCCTGACATCGACAAGACGCACCGCGCCCCGGTCCGAGATCTTGTGCTCAGAGCGAAGTTTGGAGTCGTAGACCTGCTTGGAGATGAAGTCTCCGAGTGGCGTGGGCATGCGATATTGCATGTTCAGGAAATACGCGGCTCGCTTGAACTGCTTGAAGTCGTAGATCGTCTTGATGTCTGGCGCAGTCTCTTTCCCGTACGGAGGCACTGCAATCATCGTATATGCCCTCAGCCACGCAAGAAGACCAGTGTCGGAATAGACTCACGCTGTTTAGGGTCACCAAACATGCAGATCTTCTGTAGATCACGGAACTTGTGGAAGAGGTGCTGTAGTCAAGGCATGCGTTGTCAGTGAGCTCACGACTAGGACGGATGACACTCACCATGAACTCGAAGGTATCGATTTGCGAAGCTTCATCGACCAGAAGTCGCTCCATAGGCACGAAGCGGAAAACCCCGGAGTCGTCAATTGCAGGATTGGACAGCATGGCGATGGTGCACAAAACGACCAACGAGCCGCGAATCTTGCGTTCGGTCTCCACAGGATCAGAGATCAGTTCGTCCGATCGGATGAGACGCTCCTCGAGTTCTTCGTACAAGTGCTCGTGCCTTGTATACGTCAGTATAAGAAGCGTATAGGAGATAGTAAGAGCTCTAAATGAACACACCACTCCACGTAAAACTCTTTGGAGACAATGAGCTTGAAATCGATGCCCCGCTTGATCAGCGTTCGCGCGATGTTCTTCACCCCAACGTTCGACTGCGCGATGACCCACACAGGAGAGTATTCTTGCTCCCACAGATATAGTGCAGCGGCTATTGTCGTCGTCTTTCCCGTCCCTGGAGGACCTACAAGTGGAGCATGTGAGGCTGGTGAGTACATAGCAACTCAACGAATGCTTGTATATGCTGAAGACGTACCGTGGACTATCACCAAGGGCTCTTCTAAGGACCTCATTGCGGCGACAACCTGCGCCTGCGACCCATTCAACTTGAAGTCAGTGTGCTCCAGACCCAATGGCACCGACGGCGGACGGATGGCCCTCGGCTTGAGGTCTGCCGCGTCAAACCAGAGCATTTGGATGAATGGAGACTGCACAAGAGGAAGGGAAACGCCCTGCAAAAGATGCAAAAGGAAGACATCCCTTGCGATTTCAGAACCTGTGAGCTCCTCCCGCCCTATTACGCGGATACGAGCTATATTCCCGCGATAATTTCCCCCGGTGATCTGTACTCCGGTGGTCTTGCCTTCGGCGCGTACCGCATGGCCCATAATGCTGTCCCCATGCTCTGTCTCCATGATGATTGAGGTCTGTGTTCCAGTCAGCAACTTTGCGTAGTGCGCGAAGCGGGTGACAAGTTGGTATTACCTGCTTGCTTCGCCTGACGCGCGTATTGAAGCGACTATTACGGATGGCTAGCCGACCGTCCGTGTCTATCTCTACGCCGTCGAACTCATTGTTCATCTGTGTCGGGCGTTCAGCTTCTAGCAATTCAACATTGAGGAGTAGCTGGGAGAGGCACTCGAGGTGGGAGTCCTCGAGAAGGCGTGTGCGGACCCTGAGCGCACAGGATACCTCCTGAAACGAGTCTTTGGCTAGCCTGTAGGCAAATGAGCAGAAGATAGAGATTGAGTTGGAGGTATATGCCATGATGGCCGCTTACACTGCAGAAAGCCACGCGCGGAGACACATGTCTTCGACGCTGTCACCGTACCACAGCGCATGTATCCTGTGTCTGTCCAGATCTGGATGGATCCGCCGCAATGCAAAATCTGCGGGAGACTGAAACTTGGTGTTTGATCTTTGAAAGAGGGTAGAGAGGTCGACACCCTCTACGTGGATTCCGAATAGTCGGTAGAGGTGGAGCACGAGACGACCCATGACAAACCCGGCGAGGAGACAGAGCGAGTTGCTGAGTACAGGGGTCAGGTTGCTCTTCGCATGCGAGGGTTTGAACGAGTCGCAGGTAGTGGTGAGGCTGATAGCGAAGACGTCCGTGGAGGTGGCGAATGCAACGGAGTCTATGTCGCTATGATCCTTAGAGACGCGCAAGGACACTCCGCAAATAGAGACGCGTTCATCGCGTAAGTACTGAGCGATCAGCCCGCATTCCTTCAGCGGGAGGCGGTGAATACGGATGACTTGGGGGACATCGGCGAGATAGGTAGGGATGATATTCTGCGCTAACGTTCCGGACATGAGGGCAGAGTGAGGAGGGAAAGGGAGAAAGACGCACGCGCATGCGGCCATACGGCGATCTTATATATAGCGCATGAAAATCGCGTTGTGATGTTTGCTGTGAAGAGAACAGGGATGCGATCGAAGGCGAAGAGTTCTGTACAACCACGCCCATGATACGTTGTCAATAGCGGTAGAAGCAATTATGAAATGGGCGTTTCAACGCTTTATCTATGTGAGAATGCCGCGCAGTTCGCCGCGAGGCGCATACACGCACTGTGTATCTTCCACAGAAGCTACTGCAAAAGGGGCGTGGTACGCAGATCCCTTGCTCGTCACGGTGCCCGGTGACAGCCCAACCTTGGCCTTCGCAATGGCATGAGATTATGGCCCGCATGACGGTCTCCAGTGAAAAAACATGAGCTCCGCATGAAGGAACTCATGGTAATAACTGCTCGCACATCCACCTGTCATCGCATGTGTGGAGGTTTGGCCAAATCAGATGGAAATTCGCTGTTAGAGACGATGACCCTGACGTCATTGATATTGGCGACCGGATGGCATGAAGAATCTCTCACCTTATCATAAGCTTGCGAGAAACCATGATAAACGGGGTTGATTTTGTCAAGCATTTCTCGTCAGTGATATACTGTAGAGATAGTACTGGATAGTACTGCTTCCGGGCGTCGAGTATAAGATACATGAGCGCCCACGAATTACGTCACCGTTCCTGCCTCCCCTGCTGTTGTCCCACCACCGCTGAACTAATTTCGTCTCAGCCACCAGGGCCCACCGACGCTCCGCCTTCGGACAACACACATATAAAGAGATGCTTCATCTTTCGCAAAACACCAATCCCCCACGTCACGATCCACCATGTCCCACATTTCTGCCCACCAAGCCGACACCAAGCCCGTCGAGACCATCCACCCCGACAACCTCCCTGCTGCCGCTCGCGAACCAGGCATCGCGGCCGCCGCGTTGGAGAAACTGGTGGACCGCTCTGCTGAACACCAAAACGTCCAGAACAGTATACATGCGCCTATGCACCTGCTAGCGAGCAATCCTCTGGTGCACAAACTCGTCCCGGGCATCGAGGATCTCGCGACGAGGTTCCATTGTGGAAACTATGTGATCGTACGTGCTACCGGGGAGCGCATCTTTGAGAGCATGCCTATATACCCTCGGTAGGCCCTGGTGTATTGCGTCCCTCCCATCTCAATGGTCCTGACGGCGGCATAGGCTTGGAATGCATCTCCTCTTCTACGGAGGCTCTCAGACCAAGATGCTACACAACCGCTCAGTCGAAACTATCTTGAAAGATCTTTCCATCCGTGTAAGTCGATCTCTCTATCAAAGTCTAGGCATTCCAAGGGTAAGAGCGGAAGTACTACTCATACTGTAGCCATGAGTATAGCGTCGCTCGATCACACGCTCGCCTGCTCAGCACAGCGTCCTTGTCTGTCGGACATACGTATTCCGGTTGCTTTCGCTTTCCCCATCAAATAGTTCTATTATGCGGACGTCTGACTTGTTCATCAGCAAGGCAAGATATACGACTCTCCGGAATCTGTCAAGTCCATTCCGTCATTCATTCAGACGTACTCCATCAGTGTTGAAGAGCTTGAAGAGCCCGACATTACCAAGTACAAGTGCTTCAACGATTTCTTCTACAGGTGACACATGAACCCTCCTATGTTGCGATGCTTGAGCAGATGCTGACATAGTCATTCATAGGAAACTGAGGCCAGGTGTTCGTCCTGTGAAGAACGCGTCGGATCCAGCTGGGTTCTGCAGCGCGGCGGATTCTCGCTTGACCGTATTCCCGACTGTGGCCCTAGCCAAGCAACTCTGGTGAGCACGGTCGTTCCCGGGGTGTCGGGGTGTCCTCCTTCGCTCGCTGAAGTGGTTTTTTCCATACCAGGATCAAAGGACAGAATTTCACCATCCCCACCTTACTTGGTGTTGACCCCGGTTCCGAGAACGCGCATGCTTTCGAAAGCGCAAGCGTCGCCGTATTCAGGCATGCTCTCTCGCACTCGCTGCTTCTGCGTAACGTTGGCTAAGATGACTATCGGTGTCGCATAGACTGGCCCCGCAGGATTACCACCGCTTCCATAGCCCACTCGACGGCATCGTCGGCGACACCACCGACATTCCAGGCGAATACTACACCGGTATGCCTTGATCTTTTTCGGGTTGCGACTAGGATTCCTCCTGGGTCTCGTGTGCTAATCATGGCTCTGCGATGCGTAGTAAACCCGCAAGCGGTGAATGAGCCTGGTTTCGATGTGTTCACTGCGAATAAGCGCTCCGTGCTCTATCTGACGCACGAGCAGTCAAAGTCGCCTGTTGCCTTTGTCGCCATAGGCGCTATGCTCGTAAGTATACCGCCCTCTTCGCCACCATGAATCCTCTGTTTTGATTCCTACGCTCATTTGTAGGTGGGCAGTATCAAGTGGACCGCGGGGGGTCAGAAAGGCACGTCGGTGAAGCGCGGCGACGAGCTCGGCTACTTCGCATACGGCGGCAGCACTGTTGTCGTACTCTTCCCGAAGGGCCTGATTGAGTTTGACGATGACCTGGTTCGGAACTCGAGTGTTCCTATCGAGACGTACGTGCATGTCGGAGATTCGCTCGGCAAGGCGTTGCTCCCTGCACAGTAGGCGCCGAATAGGAGGGAATTGTTGCGAAAAGTACATCAAAGGTATGGCTTTCATTCTATCACACAGTATATCCCCGGCGTGACTTTACACTCAACACCCTTGACAGATCATGTTGATAGGCAGGTCATTTCATGTACTAAAGGTAGATGTGAATACGACAACGTAACGGCTACGCATACTTGCACTGTGTTTGTGGTCTCAATAAACCCCAAGCAACCCCGCCTACCCACTCACTCCTCGCATATACCCGATAATCATCACAGGGATGGGCGAAGTTTTGGACTTCTCCTGTGTTGATCCGGCTCCACTGCAGCACAATCTGGCGAGCGACGGTCAATATTCGACGGTGAGCAAGTCGTTCTCGCCATTCGCGTTCTGGCGCTCATTCTGCCTTCGGGACTCCGAGACAGCTCCCCTGATGCACAAAACGCGCTTGCCTCTTGATTTGCATTGTCCCTAATCAACTTGAGAGTGCAACTCACGAGACCGGCAAGCTATGACATCGGTTGCGGTACAGATGCACAAATTTCCATAAGGACAAACCCGGCGTCCACGAGCCGCGTCAAGTGGTCAATCGATAGGCGCTTCCTTACTTACGCGAAGTCGGTCTCCAACCATTTCAGTTCACCCGCGGATTCTCTCAGTGCTTCAGCTTCTTTGGAAGGTATGCCCTCATGACGCGTTTCGAGATGGTGGTCTTGATAAGTGGAGTCATCCCGCCATCCTCAAAAGGCCTCGTACACTCCGCTAGTGCATTACGTGGTGACCTCCCTTTTCCCTGGTGCTTCTCTCCATCCGACTGGGCACTTGTTATTGTACCACACAACTTCCATGAAATCGGACAACGCGTCCATGAAATCGGACAACGCGCTTTTTCAAGGTCGCAGCCATGGTGGCTTCGGCGCGAAGCGGATAGCCTCCCGAATCATGCTGACTGCTTTCGCTGCTTTTGGCGGCGTACTCTTCGGGTATGACACGGGGACGATACAGGGCCTCTTAGAGATGCGGGACTGGCTGAAAACATTCGGCGAGCCCGATTATTCGGCCTCAACGGGATTTTCCCTGCCGACGTCGCGGGAATCCCTCATCGTGTCAATTCTGTCCGCGGGGACCTTCATAGGTGACGTCGCTCTTGGTGATACTGGACGAGGCGTGCTGTGCTAACCTATCGTCCGTGCAGGTGCTCTCGTTGGTGCGCCTATGGCGGATATATTCGGCCGGCGAAGGAGCATCATGCTATCGTGTCTCGTCTTCTCTCTCGGGGTTGCCCTTCAAACCGGCGCTGCTAACCTGGCAACCTTCGTTTGCGGTCGGTTCTTCGCCGGGCTTGGCGTCGGTTTCATATCGACGCTCGTGCCTATATACCAATCTGAATGTGCGCCAAAGGGCATTCGAGGCGGTCTCGTCTCTTGCTACCAATGGGCGATCACGGTCGGGCAACTCCTGGCGGCTATCGTCAATAACGCGACGAAGAATCGCCCGAACCACTCCTCGTGGCAGATCTCCATCGCGGTACAGCTCATGTGGGCTTTGATACTGTTCGTCGGCATGTTTTGGTTGCCGGAGGTCGGTCTTCTTTTTCCAGCTTTGGTGGGCGCACTCTGAACCTAATGCTACGCCAGACCCCGCGCTGGCTGGTCAAAGAAGATCGCACAGATGACGCTGCGGATTCGCTTTCTAGACTAAGATCATTGCCGAAAGAAGACCCGACGGTTCAAAACGAGCTGGAGGAGATCGTATCCGGCCTTCGCCAAGAACGTGACGCGGGCATCAACTCTTACCTCGACTGCTTCCGCATGGGTCCAAACAAAATTGCGTTCCGGACGTTTACTGGCATTGCGGTGCAAGCCTGGCAGCAATTGGCCGGCATCAACTTCATTGCGTACTGTTCGTAATCCACGTTCGTCTCATTCTCCGGCCACGCTAATCGCTCTCCCAACAGACGGTGTCACTTTCTATACGAGTGCCGGTATCAACAATCCCTTCCTGATATCCATCGCGGTCGCCCTCGTCGCTTCGGGAATGACATTCATCAGCATGTTCGTGACAGACACGCTCGGCCGCCGACCGCTTCTCTTCTGGGGCGCCGTGGCCATGTGCATCTGCGAGTACCTCATCGCAATCCTTGGTCTTACGCTCCCGAGCGACAACATTGCAGCGCAGAAGGCGTTGGTCGCTCTCGTCGCTATATACATCGCCGCCTTCGCATCGACCTGGGGCCCAGTCGCGTGGGTGATCACGGGAGAAATCTTCCCGCTCGAGTTGCGCGCGAAGGGCGTCTCACTCTCTGCCGCGTCCAATTGGTGAGCGTCCGCGTCGGTCTCGGCAAATGACCTCGGACTGATCGCGCCGTAGGATTTGGAACTGGGCACTCGCGTTCGCGACACCATACCTGGTCAATTCCGGGAGAGGCGACGCAGGCCTCGGCGTCAAGGTGTTCTTCGTCTGGGGCTCGACCTGCGTCGGCTGTGCTGTTTTCACGTACTTCTGCATCCCGGAGACGAAGGGCCTTTCGTTGGAGCAGGTCGATCTGGTCTACCAGAACTCAACGCCTATGGCCAGCGCGCGATACCGCCGCACGCTT
Organism: Trametes cinnabarina; assembly: GCA_000765035.1. Lineage (NCBI taxonomy): Eukaryota > Fungi > Basidiomycota > Agaricomycetes > Polyporales > Polyporaceae > Trametes > Trametes cinnabarina. The sequence goes on along the minus strand of CCBP010000115.1, from coordinate 329,250 downwards.
ATGCATCAGGCATCCGGTGGGATTGCGCGGGGAAGCTCTGACGAGATGGACTCTGAGCTTGGTGTGGGTTTTGTAGAGAAAAAGAACATAGAGGCAGTAGTCATGACTGAATGTACTTGAGGTTTATCGGTGAGCATTTTTATATATCGCTCTCAGTGTACCCATTTTGAAACATTGATATGCTGTTCAGTAATACTCCACACTTTGCATGTAAATCGTATAAACGCTCGTTCAGCGAAGCCAATCCGTTAGTTACTACAAGTAGTAGCGGACGCCTGACTCGCCGAGACCCCTTGTCATCCGGCGAATACTTGTATACAAAATGCCCCGCCCCGTATACAAGATGCCCCGCCCCTAAGACACCCGTGCACGTTGATATCGCTGTACACTCTTTCTGCTTCGCGTTGCTTCTCCGCCCCACGCTCCGATACGAAGGCCGCAGGATACTCAAGCAAGCTTCTCAAACATGTCATGCGACGGTAGGTTCGAAGTCCTGCTTGACGCATGCAAAGCGGCGCACATCCTCGTGAGCACTCTGCTATCTTTGACTCATTCAGTTGCTCCCGGCTTCTTCGTCCTGAAGTGGAATTGCCAAACTCACTGGAAATTTCCTCCCTCATGACCATCTTGCACCAAAGTGACCGAAACGATCGTTTGGCAGGGCGAAGCCACGGCCGGGTTATCATATATGAACTCTCCATGGGCACGTTCAGATTTTTTCGCTGTTAGCCTACCATCCCTCTCACTCGTTCCCCTCATCTCACAACCCGCTGTCCACTCCGAGTCGTCCAATGTCAATTCCAGGTCGTCTCGAAAAGTCTCCCATGAGGCTGCCAACCAAGAGCGGGATGTCGGGCATCGTCATGACCGCATTCGCCGCCTTCGGCGGGATGTTGTTCGGCTACGATACGGGAACCATCGCTGGTATCATTCAGATGGAGGATTGGATCAAGACCTTCGGTGTACGGGACAGCAACTCGAGCACGGGCTATTCCCTACCCACCTCGCGAGAATCGCTGGTGGTGTCCATCCTTTCTGCGGGCACGTTCCTAGGTTGGTGTTCCAACACTTCGCCTTGGTCCATGCTAAATGCCTAGTGTCCGGTAGGGGCTATGAGCGGAGCACCCGCAGCCGATTCCTTAGGCAGAAGGATTGGGATCATGGTCTCCTGCATGGTGTTCTCTCTAGGAGTCACCCTGCAGACCGGAGCCCACAACCTTGCCACGTTCGTCGTCGGACGCTTCTTCGCTGGATTCGGCGTCGGTCTTGTTTCTACGCTCATTCCCATGTACCAGTCGGAATGCTCTCCCAAGTGGATTCGCGGTGCCATCGTATCGTGCTACCAATGGGCGATCACGATAGGTCTCCTCCTGGCCGCTGTCATCAACAATGCGACGAAGGACCGCCACAACCATTCCGCATGGCAGATATCCATCTCAATGCAGCTGATCTGGGCGTTCGTTCTGTTTGTCGGGATGATCTGGCTGCCTGAGGTTCGCACGTTGGTGCCGCTACAGTCTCGCGCTGAGTTTGCTCACGCCTTGGTGGACAGACTCCGCGTTGGTTGATCAAGATGAACCGCCCGGATGATGCAGCCAAAGCGCTCGCCCGCCTGCGATCATTACCCGAGAATGATCCTGTGGTGCAAAGCGAGCTCGCAGAGATCACCTCCGCGTTGGAGGCGGAACGCGGAATGGGGCAGAGCTCCTACTTGGACTGTTTTCGGTCTACTCACAACAAGATTGCCCTCCGCACCTACACTGGAATCGCGCTGCAGGCTTGGCAACAACTGACAGGAGTCAATTTCATCTCATACTGTATGTCCTCTTTTAACCCGGCAGCCTGAAGCGATCTGGAGATTGACGATTCGACACCATCTCCAAAGATGGGATCACGTTCTTCACGAGCGCAGGCATTCAGAACCCGTTCCTCATTTCGGTGGCCATCAACATCGTCAACATGGGGATGACACTGCCGGGGATGTGGGCCGTCGACAGATTCGGCCGCAGGTCATTGCTCCTCTGGGGTGCCGTTCTCATGTGTGTGTGCGAGTACCTCGTCGCCATCCTCGGGGTTACGATATCCATCAACAACCTCGCCGGGCAGCGTGCACTCATAGGCATCGTCTGCATCTACGTTGGTACCTTCGCAGCGACCTGGGGTCCGGTCGCATGGGTCATCGTGGGCGAGATCTTCCCACTCAATGTTCGCGCGAAGGGTATTTCCCTATCGGCTGCGTCCAACTGGTACGTCCCGACATTCTGTGGCAGCTATCCTCCTTTTATTGACGGATCTTCATGGTCGCGAAAGGCTCTGGAACTGGGCTTTAGCGTTTGCCACACCATACCTGGTGAATTCGGGCAAGGGCGATGCCGGTTTAGGCGTCAAAGTCTTCTTCATCTGGGGATCGACATGTGCCGGCTGCATCATCTTCACATATTTCTGCATCCCGGAGACGAAGGGTCTATCGCTCGAGCAGATCGATCTCTTGTATCAGAACTCGACACCACTCAGCAGCAGTCGCTACCGGCGCGAGCTTATCGCAGACGAGCGGTCTCCAGCGGCAGGTTCTGGTGCGGCAGCAGCACAGGAAGAGAAGGGCGAAACGTGGGTGATGGAGGAAGTATAGGGAAGTCGGATGTCGCGAGGTATGGTTCGAAGCCATATTCAACATTCGATATCCATTGTCCGTTGGTATAGCCCGACAACGACGCTTGTAGTCTCACATATATATCTTGTTCGAGTCACTCTCAGCGAGTATCAGTGAGGTGCGACCGTGTGCTCATTGCACCTCTAGATCCGGTTCCCATGGCAGAAGTAGAGTACACATTCTGTAGCAGCAACCCGCATAGATACAAGTCCTCCAGAGAGTGCATTCCCTGCAATTGATCACGTATGGGTCGTCGTATCATGCATAGACAAAGCGAAGCGATACGAGTGAGTCCAATACAAAGGAGTCAGAGTCGACAATCGATTGATCACAACATACGTAGTACAATGGGAGAACGGAGGCGCAGATATAGTACAACGGTGTAGACGGAGCGAACTTCCGAAAGCGTAAGTTCTGTTCAAAGCCAAATCTCCATGAGCTTCCTCCGAGCGGTCTCCAGGCGTTCCCGTTTCTTCATCAACTCCTCTCGACGCTCGAAGACGTGACGCGGCTCTTGGATGTACTCCTTGCAACGGGCATGTCCTTCAGGACTTCCTATCCCCAGGCCGGAGCGCAAGGCCTTCTCGAGAGCTTGGCCGCGATCAAGCCCAAAGACCAATTCATAGTCAATTGCCATAGCTATATTGTCGCTGAACCGCTTGTAGGCGACTATCAATAAGGAAGCTGGTCTGAGTCATCGTATAGGTGAGAGGATGCACGAAGAAACTCACCCTGGAAGTAGGCTCTCACTCCAGCCATGATGTCAATAGCCGCGTCGTAGGGATCCGCAGGAAGCAGCCTCGCTAAATCAGTAGGAGTCATTCCTGGAAGACCAATATCTGTCAATCCATTCAAGACCCGGTTGATGTATTTCTGCATCTCGGATTGCTCCTCCATGTAACGCTCAAGTTTATTGGCGAACGTGACACGGGGCTGGTCGGCCTTGGGACGGCATGCTTTGTAATGCCCGAGGAACTTGTTCCGGTAGTCGCTATAGTAGGCCTCGCTCAAAGTCCTTGGACGCTTCTCCAGGGCGAGGAACCACTCCAAATGTTCGATGGTGTGGCCAGAGGAAGCACTAATGAAATCGGAGATGATAGAGCTGCAGTGCACGACTGGAGTGAATATCGAATGCATGTAGAGACCTGAAAGCGCGAAAAACTCACTGGACACGGCTCAACAGTATGGGGTATTGCGAGAAGTGCTCGGAGACAAACTTCTTTACGTGTTTGACAAGAATCCGCTGAATCTCACGGAAGAGAATCTCCGTGGGCTTCCGCCATTGGGCGATGAAAGCATTGATATACTGTTCAGTGACGACAAATGGGTAATGGTGTGGAAGTTCACGTGTGATTGCCCTGCGTCGTATATTAGCTCGGCGGCTCTGCGCGTGTATATTGTCGGATAACATACTGTTGGGCGCGGCGCATAACATCGTCGATGAAGATCGCACTACTATCATCTTTCGGCATATATTCACCTTCTTCATGGAGGAGGAAGGAGGGCGGGACATATTTGTAGGCCCCTGGATCTCGCTGATAGGACTGAGATTCGTAGGGTCGGAAGTCGGGCTCTGTAGCTCGGATCGCTTGACGGAAGGTATCGCATGCAGGGCGAATTGACTGCAGAAGGCCATCTGCATCCGGGGTACCCTCCAAAAATTGGGCTAAACCTTTTGTGAAGGTTGAGAGGAGGTGCAAAACCTCGGAGAGCGCATCGTTAGACGGCGGCTTGGGCAACTTGTTCAGCTGCTCATCTGTGGTCGCAAGCAGCTCCTGGAGCTCTTCCTGGATGCTCGGCAACCTGATATGAATACTTGTTAAGATCCCGCATCGCAAGATAGGAGCAATTCTAGAGTACCTCTGGGAGACCTTCTCTGAGAGGACGTCGCTGAGTCGCTCGACGAGTTTATGAGTCCCTAGACGGTTCTGATGCTCAAGGCCCAGCCGGCTCCAAGGCGAGACAGTATCAAAGTAATCGCGCTCGACCTGTCGAGCCTGAGCCCAAGTAATGCCGGATGCAATTGCGCGAGAGTCTGGCTGTTTCACACAGAACCATCCGTGCGTCAGAGGTTCGTCCTGGTTCCGGATGTAACGTAACCATGAATCCTCCTCGCCTGCTGGAATCCGATCCGGCTTGGTCAAGACACCTAGGACAATGGACTAAGCTCGTTCGCTCTCCTTAATTCTCGCGTGTGTAAACCCACCAATTGTACGAAGCCCTTTGGGGTCATAAGCCCTTGCAAGCTGGTGGGCGCCTTGATTTTGGAAGTCGGCTGAAAATCCATGCTCAGCGTGATGCTATATGTGAAAGACAACGAAAAACGATGACGCCTACTTTCACACGCAACGGTGAGTAAGATGATGCAACTCGGTCTCTCGATCCAGGACGACACTAGTTCCCTCACAAGATCGATGTCGCCCTCGTCACCGGCGGATCCGACGCTCGCAATCAAGCCTGAAACACAAACGGTCAGACCTTTAGGTAAAATTGCGACAATTGATATAGTCTTCTCACCAGGCAAGTCACAGAAAGACAAGTCTTCTATGTCGGGACCGCTGATCTGCAAGGATACGGCGTTGGTGGAAAAATTGAGCTCGCGATCGAGAAGTTCGCTATCCTCTTCAAGGAACCTGTCGAAGTCCGTGCTGGGGTTGAGGATCGCGCGCTGCGCGCGTCTGATTCTGTCCTCTACCTCGGACTTGTCGTAGATGGTCTCTCCGAATGGCTCGTGACGAGGCTGCCCTAACGGCCTTCCTTCACTATCCGTCAGAATACGGAGAGAGACTTCACATTTCCATGGTTCGGTCGAATGGAACAGCCGACATTCGGTTGGTGATCTGTGAGAGACGGTGAGGCCAGCGAACGACGCCATTCAAGAAACATGCCATTTATACCTGGTGCACGTCCCACTGGCACGAGGAAGGGTGATACCAGAGATCGCCTCGATGAGCGAAGACTTGCCGGCACTTTGCTGTCCAATCACTGCAATGACTGGAAGATCTATGTCGACTTGCACTCTGGCGATTCCTCCTAATTACTCTACGATGGTGGCAAAACACCATGAGAATGCTCACCCAGTGAGATGCAACTCGTTTGCTACGTCTAGCATCTGACGTCTGCCGGAGGCATGTTCTGGGTCGGAGAGACCGACGCCGTCAGACTCGCCTTCCGGTTGAGAAAAGAAGCTTTCAGTGGGGGTGGAGACCATACTAGCGATAAGGTCAGAATTGTGAGATGATGGAGGCGAGATAGCTAGGGTCGGCGGCATCCGAGTCTCTCGAGCAAGCGATGGGTTGGGAGGAAGAGGCGGTCGGAAGTGTAGCTTATATCCCCGCCGCTTATCACCCATTGCCATTACCGCAGCATGTCTGAAGTTGCCTCCAGGTAGAAATAGCTTCCACTGCAACCTACAACCCGAGTGTTCCTACCGCAGCTGCAGAAGTAGTTGTTTGCATGGTCATCCGACTTGTGGAGATAAAGCTGTTCGTAGTCGGAAAGTCAATTGTCAGTCGAATAAGTGTGACGGCAAGTGACACAACGGGGAAAGGTCTGCAACTTTTCGTTGATTGCGATGCGATGGAGAGAAAGAGACAATAAGTGTAACACCGAAGCAATGACTGGCTTTCAACTCTCCTTTCTTCGTTTACCTCTACCCTTGTGCTGCCTGATATCATGTCAACAGCTGAGATGGCGAAAAACCTGGAGAATTCCGAACTCACATATACACGTCGCTCTTCCGCTTCCGACTCTCCTTCTTTGCGACATTCCTCTGTAACTTCCGCCTCGCCGCAGCAGCAGGGTTTGTCGTATGCTATATGGATGAGGTGAATTTCTAGGAAGAGGATTATTTGCATCCTGATCGCACCTGTATGACGCGAGCGGTCCGTCTCTCACGCCTGACAGCCAGGACTTTCTGACGGATACCATTGTACACGTTCGCAAACTTCGACGTGCCGACCTTGCTTTGCACCAGGTCTTGCAATTCGATAGCGAGAGTCTTGAGCTCATCTATGATTCAATCAGAACTGCAACCGGCATATCTAATGTAGGGTCACTTACCCATCTGAGAATCCCTGATTGTATCGTCCTCCACCACGCGATAGACGGGGGAAAGTATGTGCACCAGGAAGTGCTCGAGCTGCTCGGCCTCCATGTAAGACGCCATAGCCGCGAACCATTTGAGAATTGCAGCTGGTTGTTGCGACCAGTTCTCCTGCAAAGCTGTCTCAGAAAGGCTATGAAGGCTAGTATCGATGAATTACTCACCTGGATGGTAGACTTGCTCCGTCGACGAATGAGGGCCGAGCGCACTTGGAACGAGAGCTTGGAAAACAGCCACGGAAGCGGATGGCTGTGTTCGTCCTCGCCCTGATCGTCTTCATCACCCGAGTCCTCGTCGGAAGACGTCTCATCTTCGCTCTCATCTCCATGCCCTACCGCAGCACTCCTATCCGAGAGTTCTATCGTGCAGAAGGACTTGCCGATGTAGAAGAGATTCTTCACTATCTGTAGACCCAGAGCCTCGTCCAGGTTCTCGCTCTTGAGTTGCAGTGATAGCTTCGTAGCTATCTCTTTCATGCCAGGTCGTGAGAACAGAGAACCGTGCTCGGCATGTGGAGGAGCTACAGGAACTGCGGCGTACAACATCCCGAGAAGGCGACATGCAGCAGTTCTCACCCAGGCGTGAGGGAATAGGAGCAAAGAGACGACCGACGACCAATTGACCTTGTCTTCCTGCGTGATGACGTCTGCCCTATCGCGGAGAACCTTGTGGAGAACAAGCAGGGTGTGGTATGGCGTTTGCCACTGAGACATGAGGGCGTCGACGTTCACTGTGCCGGCTTCCTCCTCGTCCATGGCTGTGGCAGACTCCAGAGTCATAGCGCATCGGTATAGGACGCCGTTCATGTCGTCCATGATCGAGGCCACGTACGGGTTGATGTCCGCTTTAAGGAAGTCAACGATGAGACCGTACAGCTGAGCAGAGACGCGCGTAAGCTGCGGTTGCGTCTGCTGAACCGCCCAGGAGTGCACATGAGACATGATGAGGTTACGCTGCGTTGTCTCCAAACGTCCCAGCAAGCTCTTGATGAGCTCAGCAGCCATCTCTCGACACTTCGTCGACTCGTCGTTAGCAATGACCATGACGAGACCAACGAAGAGGAGGTCGGCGTATTCCTGGACAAGGCTTGTCTCGAATTTTGCAATGATGGCGCTCAGTAGCTCCATGACCGATTTTCGGCCACTCTCGTAGACGTAAGACAGGTTTTTAACAAGGAACGCCATTTGCTTCTTCAGTCGGCCTTTGCCTTGCGGATAGTCGAGCAAGAATTGAAGTAGAGCGCCCCGACATAGTTCTTGGACTTGCGGCGACTGACTGGTGACCATGATCTCAGCGACCTTGCCCATGATGTCGTAGATCTCGGGCACCACAAAGCGTCGAGCGATGATAGCGCGTAGCATTGTGAATACAGCGGCCTGACGCTCGGGCTCTTCGAGATCCGGTGCTAGAAGCTCCAGGAGATAGACGAGATCCTTCTCTTTCACCTGTGCGCTGGGATGCTCGCGGAGAATGGTAGCGAGAAACTTGAAGGCAGTCTGGACCGTGTCGGGTTCGGTAGAGCCGGCCTGCTTGATAATATCGATGATTTGGCGGATGAAGACGGGCAGAGACTTCTCAATCGACTTTAGTGGGCAGCGCACGATGGAAGCAGCAGCCTTGAGACCTGGAACGACAACCTGCATGTGCGAGGAGTAGAGCGTGTTACCGATCACTGGGACCATAGGCTCCAGGCGGGAGATGATTTTGGCGTCCTTGAAGTCGAAGCGCCCCCGCCGGAAAGCGGTATTGAAGAGTTCCAAGCCAAATACAACGAAACTACGCTTGATCAGCGCGACGTTCACCCGAAGTCAATGTGAATACGTACCGAAAGGAGTTATTCGCGTAATGGTCAGCATCGGAGGGAAGGCGACGCTTCGTCTGAACGAGTGCATGGTCCTTCTGCCTCGGGCGCTTTCCACCCGCTTCCACCTTAGGGACCTCCTTCAGGAAGCGAGCGTTCTGACTGATGAGGGTATGGCAGAGAACAAGGAGCTCCGTAGGCACGAGATGAGCGTTGGAGTTCAGACCGCTGGCGATGCGACGAAGAAGTTCTTCAACCTGCTGCATCACCTTCAACGTCTCCGTCTCCTGAAGTATACTGCGGATGGGCAGAAGGAGACTGCTGATCTTCTGCGGTGTGATGTATTTTGCCAGGATTGCAAACGAGTCGACGCCCTTAGAAGTTGACGAGCGAACTTCACGTGTCTTGGTCTTGAAGCCCTCGGATTGGACGTCCCTTCCGGACTCGCCAAAAATGACTTCGGAAGCAACCGCCGTCACGTCGGTGACGCAAGCATCGAGCGTGTGGAAGGTAGCAGCGCGGTCGCCAGTGGTGACATGAACCAGTACAGAATGGACGGAATAAGCAAGGATATGTAGGTGCGGTCCACGAAGCAGCGCCGCCCGCATCTCACGGAGCATGAGGGGAAGGTAATCAGGCCCAAGGCTTACCGCGATGCGGCAGAGAGTCTCCCGCGCGAGGTCCCTAGTCTCCTGAGACTTGCTCCGAAGGACCTGACTGAGGACCGTCAAAAGCTTTGAGATTTGGGCATCGCGCTGTTCCAGAGGAAGATGTTTGGCAATCTGAACGACACCAGTGGCAACAGGGATCCGAAGGCTGTCTTCCGTCTCGTCCCTCTTCTCGAGGTAAGAAATAAGACTGGGAAGTAGACGGTGATTTACCGCATCCTGGATGCGGGCGACCTTCGAGGCGTCGGTTGTCGCCTTGGGCGTCGGCACAACTCCCGCTTGTGCGACCTTCTCACCGGCCACATCCCCCTCTACCTCCGCTTGGGTTGACGGTTCCGGACCATCATCGGCGGCATCCGCATCGGCGGCAGCCATGTCTACAGCTTCATCTTCCTTTACTGCCTCATCCATGGGGAAGTGGAAGCTGTCGAGGATCGCCACAATGGCACGAACGTACACTTTCTCGGACGCATCCTTCTGCCTCGCCAGCTTTAGGTATCGCTGCACCAGAGCGTAATACGCGCCCCAGTTGAGATGCTTCGCCATCTGACTCGTTGCGAGGATCGCCTCGTTCACGAGATGGTGATCGACGGATTCCGTGGAGGCGATGTAATTGCCGACGAGAGGGATGAATATCTCGGCGAGAGTGGTACTTCGAAGATGGCCTTGCTCAGCATACTCGGCGAGACGGCGGATGGCGCGCGTACGACGGTGGATCTGGACGTGGTGGATGTTGTTGAAAAAGTTGGCCTCCTCGTCGCCGCCGGCTAGCAGCACGCGCATCTCCTGAAGAGCGGCGATGCCGGTGCATGTAGCCACAGCATGCGAGAAGACACCCAGGATCTCGGCGCGCACGAGCTCCGTCTTCGAGCGTAATCCGTTTTTCAAACCGGGATAGAGCACCTTCAGAAAAGTTTCTTCGTACTCTCCTCGCTGATCCGCCACGAAGTCGATGAATCGCTTCAACGCCGTGGCAGCATTGCTGCGGATAGTCAGTTCGACAGGGTCCTGAATGAAGCTCAGCATGTTGTAAATGATAGGCAACCAGTCCCGACAAGAAAAAGTCTTGTACAGCTTCTCGTTGAGCTGTGTGAAAGCCTCCAGGCGCCTGTCGAAGTCCGCTTCCTCAAGACGCTTCGTCGAGTAGGCATTCAAGGAGTCCATGAGCTCAGCCAAAGCTGTGATCAATGGCTGGACCTCTGCGAGGCATCGGAATGCTTTCACAAGGGCAATCCGAGCCTGCCTGGAGCGCAAAGTCTGGAAGAGCTGCGATAGGAGCGCATAGGTCTTGACGAACGGCTCGCTCTCCGCATCGGACAGTTCCTGGATGAGTGGGAACAGATTGCGGAGAATGCTTGTCATGTCCACCTTGACCTTCTCCGGGACGGCCTTGTGAGGCTTACGCAGGAGCGGCGAGAACAGGTCGAGCAGCATTTTGGCTTGGATGCCATCCGAAAGGTAAGGAGCAAGTTCGGAGAGGATGGAGATTTGCCTGCGACCGAGTACGTCCGTCACGGCCGAAGTGACCCCTTTCGATCGGGAGACCAGAGTGGTGAGGTTAGCCAAGAGACGTGAGACGTGCGGCTTGAAGACGGTCTCGAGGATGGTTTCGTCTGCGATAGAAAGCGCCTGAAGGTGCTCAACGATGTCGAAGACCTTGGAGATAACCGCAGGCTTGACGTTCGTCGCGACGAGGCAATCGTAAATCTTCGGGAGTACGCGATCGTCGTAACGCACAAGATACACCGCATACTCTTGACGCTGCGTCCAGGAATAGAAGAGGTCGAGGAGGGCAGATGGCGACTGGGTGTTCTCTAAGTCCAGAGTAGGCAGACGAGGAGATATGCAAGCGCGAAACATCTCGGGAAGGTAGCTAGAGAAGTCATAGATTATGGGGGCGCGGAAGAAATCCGCGAGGCGCTTCAACCCAAGCTTGCGAATGCTCCGCAGAGTCCTCGAGGAAGCGCTGCTCTCCGCTCCCTGATCTTCGTCCTCGGCTTCAGCGTCCTCTTCAGCACCCTCGTCCACTCGATCGTCCTTCTGGCCATCCAGCGAGGCCTGGGCGTTTGCGATCAGGTCCAAGAGCGTCTCGAGCAATACCGGCCATTTAGACACCATGCGCGACCCCAGATGCTTCAGCACGTCGCCTAACAGAGTTAAAAAGCCGACCTGCTGTTTCTCCGAGACGTCCTCATGCACAGGACAGATAGCAAAATCCCCTTCCTGAGTGGGCCTATCCTTGCGGACCGGTTGCAGCATTAGGTCGACCAGCAATGGTAGTTCCTCATCTGTACAACCAGCAAGCGACGAGAGGATCGCCGCGCGACGGTCAGCACCGCGTGTACGGCCCTTCCTCTCCAGCATCATTCCATAAAGCAGGCGGATGATAACGTCCACCAGCTCATGCCGCTCGTCCTGTTCGATCTGGACAAGGTCCAACTGCGTGAGCTCGTCGCGCCATCTGGTCTCGTCAAGGAGCATCCGCAAGGAGTCTTCGCGCGACACCAGAGCGGGAGATTTGTACGTCAGTAAGCACGAGAAGGCGAGACGTTGCAGAGAGCGGTCAGGGTGCGCGAGCAGAGAGACGTACAGCGCGCGCATGGTGTCCGTGGAGCGGAGCGCGTTCGGGTTCGAGAATTTCGAGAAGAGCTTCAGCCAGCCAGCGAGCTTGTAACGCGGGAGTTGGGACGACGCGTCGGGACCGGCGAGGGAGAGGAAGAATGGGATGAGATCGCGGTTGTGCTTCTCTGCGAGCGAGGAGCACTCCTCGAGCACCGCGAGCAGCTGCGTCTCGTACATCATCGCGTCGAAGCGGTCGCCCGTGATCTGGCTCTGCATGCATGTCAGTCAAGCACATCGACGGACTTGCGGAGCCGCACGTACCTTTGTGATAGCGCGCTCGGCCGCCGAGTGTCCCAGCCACGTCGCGAGCACCACACGCGTCTTGTGCGCACTGGGGTCCCTCCAAGTGCGTTCGTCCT
>CCBP010000115.1:294084-317025 GCA_000765035.1 Trametes cinnabarina | reverse complement strand
CAAGTGCGTTCGTCCTCCCACACGTCGTCAATCACCTCCTGGACGCCTTCCTGCACCCATTCTGGATCCGAGTGAGTGTCTTGCGAGCTCGTCGCGGCGCCTTGCAGCTCCTCGAAGACCAACCCCCAGACCAGATCTCCGAACCGCCCAGACAACGCAGACAGCGCGCTCGAAGCCGGCCCCCAGAGCGGCTTGAGGTTCACCTTCAGCTGAGCTGTCGCAAAGTGAGCATGCGCGTCGCGACGCCACGTGAGCGGGGCACTAACCTATCAGCCACCGTGCGCAGATCTCCGCGCCGACTGCGTCTCCGTCCTTCACGGCGACGGGCAGACGGCTGATGCGGAGAACACGTTCGCGTACGCCCTGTACGTCGAGCGAGACCTCCTCCGCCTGGAGCGCCTTCTTCAGAACCTCGGCAGGCCCCGCCGGTGTGTTGACCAGGGGCGAAGTTAGTAAGCGCAAGGTCTCCAAACGAAGCGACCGAGAATGCGAGAGCAGGGACGTCTTGAGCGGTGCATACAACGTCTCCAGCGGGATCTCCGGGGACTTCGCACGGCTACACAAACATTTCAGCCCCTATTATCTGAGGACGAGGCCGACACAAACTCACCTCGCACGAACCAGAGGCGCTAAACCCTCCAGCGCTCTATTGGACCAGCCCCACTTCTCGACCACGACGGTCGTCCTCGCCGCGATGTCCACCGCGTCTGCCCATTCCACCGCCGGCCTCTCCGCGATGCTCTGCATGCAAGCGCCGATGATCCACGCCGAGTTCGCGTAAGTGGTTTCGTACTCTGCACGTGGGTCCTCCGTCTGCAGCGTTCGGTCGACGATCTGCACGAGCAGCCTCGCCAAGCCCGAGATCAAGCTGGACAGCTCGAGCACATGCTCCAGCATTTGAACCTACAGTCACGTCAGTGTGTACGATAGCTCACAAGGGCGACGGAACATACATTCTGCTCCGTGTGCTCCCAAGTCGAGAACCAATTCTCCACCCAGGCCTGGAAGCGCTGCTTCCATACGATGTCCATATCGTTGAGGCGCTTTTCACGATGGAGAGCGGCGAGAAGCTCGAGTGCCTGCGCCGGATGGCTGTCGAGCATCTTGTGGGTGTTCGAGGAGACATAGGGCGCAGCGACGAGTTTCCAGCCACCCCAAGACAGGTCAGAAAGGGCACCAGTTAGCTCAATGCCAAGGACAGGCTGCTCCCAGGCCCGCTCTATGACCTTGCGGCCGTGCGCCGTCCACAGCGCCATCTCGCCAGCCGTGAGCGCACTCGTAGCGAACCGCAAGAGCGACGGATGCAGCTTGTCCGTGAGCGGCAGCGCGGGGAACTCCGCGAGAAGCGCCGAAACTTGCTTGTGCGTCATCCGAGAGCCCTGGCGCACGGAGCAGACGACGCTGGCAATGTCCAGGATCCGAGAAGTCTTCTCCTCATCCGCCTCCTTGACCACCTCCGAGAATACAGAGACGATCGCCTCAGAGGCGGGCGTGAACTGCTCGGCACCTTTACAATGGTGAATGAGCGCCGTTAGGACGCGCCGTACGAGGGTGAACGAATCTTCCGACGCATCGCTAGTCAGGTGGAACCGGACTAGAGGAGAGATGAGGCTGGCAGTAGCGGTGTGCAGCGTTTGGGAGACCGACTGTGATATGATCAGTTTGACATCCGGCGATACGTTCAACAGACATACCTTGCACGCGGTCACAAAAATCCACGCACACGCATCTCCGAGAACCTCGTTCGAGCTAGCAGCCAGGATCCGGACACAGTCTTCCCTCAGGGCGATCTTCAGTCTGCGGAGAGTCGCACCCCAGACCTCCGCCGTCGCGCGCTGGACTTCAGGATGGCATTGTGGGAGGACGTCGCGGAAGGCGCCCCAGGCTTGCTGCAAAAGCTCAGTGTCCACCGAAGGGATCAGGACGTACTTGAAGAGCGCAGAGAACGTGGCGAGAAGAGCGGTGAGAGCCTCGGCAGAGATAGAGCGGGGAAGCAGCTGCAGAAGACGCTTGAGGATACGCGGGTATTCAGGCGCAAGAGTCGTGCGGAGGTCATGCGCGAGCTTTTGGAAGAGGCTACGTGCCTGGTTCGAGCTGTGAGCGCAGATGAAAGGAGACTGGGCAACTCACTCAAGCAGCGCCCTCAGGCCCTCGTCGTCACTCTTGTCCAACGCTCCTATCCACAGCGTAACTATATCCTGCCAGTTGTGCAGGAGCAGGGGCATGGACGCCGAGAGCGGTTCGGCATCGCGGGCGAACTTGAGGAAGGCCGGGGCAAGGTTGAGTTCTTGCCAGTGTATGAGTGCTTCGTGAAAGTGAGAATCTGTTTCCTGTACACCAACCCGTGTCAGATGTATATAACATAGCGATCTTTTGACGTACCCCGAGTTCCTGCTCGAATTTTGACTGCTTGAGCGCAGATGGAAGATGGACCTCCCGGAGGGTGTCCGTATAGGACTGATGCTGTATGGGTTCGTGTCAGACTATCTCAGGTCGTGTACAACAAGCATACGAACCTTGAAGCGTTTTGCGGGGCGTTCTTCTGGATGACAATCCATTGCGTACGCCAAAACGAAAGTGGGAGGACGAGGAGGTGCTCAAATAAGCGCCGAAGACATCGGAAATTGTTGTCAGAAGGCAAATGCCTTTTCGGGACAGTTATAGGCGCTTAGGCTGTAGGCCAAACTGACAGTCCGAGATCGATGAAGTTTGAACGTTATGTTAAGACATTGACAACAGCTGATGCACTATATGAATGACTGAATATTATGCTAGTAAACCGACACAATTAAGTACGACAAATGCGACGAATGGTTTGCTTCCAGGCAGGGTGCGATGAATGGTAAGCAGAGGCTTCGATGCTCTTCAGTGGATTAGCGCAAGAGCGCGTCGCGGACGAGATGAGATAAATAAAGCGGGGTTGTGTTGCGTCAAAAGATAAACGAGCGGTATTGAATAGATGGGGTATTGT
The DNA here is from genome assembly GCA_000765035.1 of Trametes cinnabarina. Taxonomy (NCBI): domain Eukaryota; kingdom Fungi; phylum Basidiomycota; class Agaricomycetes; order Polyporales; family Polyporaceae; genus Trametes; species Trametes cinnabarina. Next base: position 314,054 of record CCBP010000115.1, on the reverse strand, counting down.
ACAATGAGTCTTGCATACTCCGGATTCCAGCGTCCGCGAAGAGTAGAAGGGAAAAGGGGGAAGGATGAATAAGGATGAATATGCATAGAAAGCATGGCGATCCGAGAGCGTAAAGCATGGTGCAAGGCGTGAAGGATCATGTGTCGTGGGCGCATAGAGGCTGAGAGAGAGGACAGCAGGCTCAAGGACCGCCTGTACTGTCGCTGAAAACACTGCCTTCGAGGTGATACGCCGGAGGCAGATTACCATCCACATCGGGTTCTACATACCCGCGCGTGGTGAGCTCTCCGGGGCGCAGCTTCTTTTCCTTGGTGTTCGCGCGAGAGTATGTCGTGAAGTCCCGAGTGAGGTCTAGAGATTGATTTGGCACAGGCGCGGCATGGTGGAACTCCCATCCGCCGTCTGAACGACGGTAAGCCACGCGCATGTTTTGACCAGGCTGATGAACTATGGACGCTCGTCAGCGCGCGATATTACAGACCAGGCTAATTGTTAGACGTACCGAACTTTGGGACCTCCAACTCTGGCGCGTCCACACCGAATGGGGTCACGCGAGCGGCGAGATGGCTCGGGTCGACGGAGACCATGGCGGTCCTTCTATGCGCGGATAACTCCGCAAGGCGTTCCTTGGCTTGCTTTCGCTTGTAGCGCCTGCGTACGAAGTAGACCGCGAGGCCGCCGAATACCAACGTCGCGACCACTGCAAGCGAGATGCCGAGGGCTAGTACGGTCGCGCTTTTCGACTGCGCTGGTGAGATTGTTGAAGACGCAGAGCTTGTAGCACTACCTGTCGCTGTCGACATGGTGGATTGAAGCCAAGAATCGCCAGGTTGCACGAATCTAGACGCGTTCAATTCTCGACGCGTCCTCGAAGTCTTACGACACTCACCGCCACTAAAAAGTAGAGAAGACAGAGAAAGGACAGAAGAGAGAAATGAACGTGAACGCAGACAAAGGCTGGCGAGTTTTCGCGACGGCCCGTACACTGTCGTTCTTATACTCCCGCCCTGACCTGATCCTGATTCCTGACAAGAGCGTGATGCGCTGTTCGTAGCGACCAGTGACGTTGGGGAGGGCTCAGCTCATCAAACACAGCAGATGGTCAGACGATATGGACAATCCAGAACGCAGTCCCGCGATGTGAAATCCTGCGAAAATCACCAAACGGATTGATGGTGGGCGTCGGAGAGCAACTCGTCTGTCTCAGGAGTCACCCAGACTCGAGTGCGGGGGACGCGGAAGCGCTGAGTTGTAGCGCACGTGAGTCGGTGCGATGTGGACGCCTCAACCTCGACGCCTATCACAACGAGCTCGCCATTCGCCCCCACCATGCCTCCCAAACCGACAACGGCAAAGCCTGCGACCAAGAACTTGGCTACGCCTGGGGCTACCCGCCAGAAAGCAGCACACAAGCAGCCCTTACCGCTAGCGGACCGACTGAAGCGGCTCTTCACCTCACTATGTGCCCAAATCGATGGAGGGCACTTTGCAAACGCCATCAAGACATGCGACAAGAGTGCGTATCCCGTATACCTGTCCATGTGCCTCATAAACATGTTGGTCCGGATTGGCAGTCCTCCGGCTGGAGCCCCGCGATGCGGACGCGCTGCAGACGAAGCTTTTCCTCCTGCTCCAGACGGACCAGTATGCCGCCGCGCTGACAATGATTGGCGGAGAAGACGCGAACGGCGATGTGCATGCTTTCGAAAAGGCATACTCACTGTACAGGCTCCACCGCGAAGACGAGGCGGAGTCCGTGCTCGAGAAGCTCAAGGCGGAAGAACAGGCAGATGATAGAGGCGTGCTGCACTTGGAGGCTCAACTGGTGCGAGATCAGTCTCTGTGTGCATGTATATTGCTCAAGAGATACAGGCCTACCGTCAAGGCAAATACCAAGCCGCGGTAGATCTTTACAACCAGCTTCTTGACACCGCAGAACCGGTGAGTGCACGTTCCACCCATGCTCTACGAGGGCCACTGTCATCTACATCGTCTATTGGCGGTCAACTGTCATCGGACATAATGTGCCTTGCGTCGCTTGCGGAAGCCCCACACTGTGAGAGTCGAGACGTTGAGGCGACGAACGCTGATCGTATACTGGAGACGTCTCCTTCAAACACACCTGCATGGGCGAACCGTGTGTTCTCAGCACAGCAGCAAACTGACGCTGCTTTCATTCCAGGACTCGGAAGAACAATCCGACATTCTGACCAACCTTGAGGCCGCGCAGAAGCATCTTGATTTTATCAACTCCGGCTTCCTGCACGCGCTCGACGCGCTCCCGTCAGTGCTGTCAAACAGCTTGCAGACCGCTCCGCCACCCCAACAACAGCCCGCTTCGGCGCTGGCCTCCGTAGCGGCTGTTGCCTCTGCACCCGCCAGAGACCCCGCTGAAAACGCAGCGAAGCGCCCGAAGAAGGTGCGCATGAAGCGTGTACCCAAGGGCGTGATCCCTGGTGTCACTCCGCCTCCGGATCCAGAACGGTGGCTCAAGAAAAGCGAGCGCTCTACGTTCACTAACAGACGGCGGAGAGGGGGCGGTGGTGCCACCCAAGGTGTCATTGAGACTCCTGGGTCTGCTGCGGGGCAAGGAGCAAAGGGTTCTGGGGGCGCGAAGGGTAAAAGGAGGAAGTAGATTAGGCAAGTTCGTCCTTCTTGTCTGGGCCTTCGCAATATTGCTTCGCGCACGTGTCTAGTGTGCCGTTCGCTACAGGCCATCTAAGGTTGCCTTGTGTGCTCATCGTGCTCACGATGCCTTTGTACTCTAATGAAATTCTGATCAATGCCCGGAGTGACGCGCGGCGGGTAATCTCCTTTATGTCTTCGAGTTCTGGATGATTGATTGATACCGGTCAGAAGCTCCTCTGGCCCTCAAAGCAGAAGCAACAGACGTCGTTTTCCGTCTTGCTGGATTGCATTCGCGTTTGACAGCAGATGTCTTGGCGGGACTGAACGGTCACGTGGTCCATACATACTCCTGCTCGTGTTTTGGGCGAGGTCCCAGGCGCGCAATAACTCTTCACTATCCGCCAGACGGGCTTAGAAGCCAGCCTCGCCGTCGGTGCAATGTACCGCTAACTACCACGCGTCACCTCTATTCCGCCGTGCCATCTGGTGTCTGTCAACACACGCATTGGCAGGGATAATCGTCAAATTCGAACAGTTGTCGGAAGTTGCGCGTAGACGGTGGACATGGGAGTACATTGTTCACCGCCTTCCGGCGGAGCAGAGTTGCGGGGCACGGATTGCGGGAGTGGCACGAATCAACCTCATCTCCGCCGGGAACTTTCATGCAAGCGTGGCCATCCTCCTCCATGTTTGCGATCACCAGTCCGGACACCTTCACTTCTCCTCACACAGAAGGCATGCCCCCCACGCCGCACGCCACTCCTCGACGGTGACGGTGAAGGCGAGAGCGAGGGCATGCGCCATAAAAGCCGTTGGCGAGGCAGGATACATCTCCAGCATTGCGGTCTCCCTCCCTTTGCAGCTGATCTTTGTTTTTACCGTTCACCCATTCACGGCCAGCAGCAGACATGTCTCACCCTGAGGTCCACGGCGTCGTCATTCTCGCTCGCAACGGAGACCGCTCCGAATGCTACCAGGACCCGATCACCCAGAAATCGGACTATACCCAGAGCACCCCGCTTGGCGAGGTTCGTCTCGGATGCTCTTCCACCACGGTTGCAACACACCCGCTAAGCCTACTCTCTATTCTCTAGGTCCAGGCGCACCAGCTCGGCACGTACCTGCGCAACCTCTATCTGAACCCAAGCTCCTCGTCGCACATCCGCGGCATCCAGAGCGACCTCGTCGACCTCAAGCAGGTCCATGTCCGCGTCAAAGTCGGGGGTGAGGGCGCGTCTGTCTTCGACTCCGCGACCGCCCTCCTCCAGGGTCTGTTCCCGCCCAACCCTTCGAACAAGATTACTCTCGCCAATGAGACTACCGTGATGGCCCCACTCAACGGCTACCAGTACATCCCGGTCGAAACTGTCGAGCCGAGCAACGACCGTTCCCTCGAGCCCTGGACCGATTGTCCCGTACGTCCAGCGGCTCCTCCGCGCTGCATGGCGATGCTGAATGCTCTTGCAGGCTTTTCAGAAGCATGTTCAGGATGTGCAGAAATCCGATGAGTTCAAGCAGATGTCCCAGAAGGCTCAGCCATTCTTCAACTCCCTCAAAGACTTTGTTTACGGTCGGGAGATCTCCATGGAGAACATTGTAAGCATTCATACCCCCTCATTAGCGCTTCGATGTACTGAGACACTTCCGCGTGGTATAGTACAACGTGAGTGAGGGTGCAATTGATTCCACATGCAGCCATTGAGCCGCCGTAGGTCTGGGACTACGTCAACTCAGAGCTCGTTCACAACAAGACGTACGCCCACCGCCTCCCGCCCACTTTCATTGAGCAGGCACGTGGCTATGCCAACGTGCGCGAGGACGCCATCTACTCTGACAAGGCCATGGCCGGCATCGGAAACAGTTCGTCCTTCTGCATCTCATCTTTGTTGCTATTCCGCAGATCTGACAGCCTGCGCGTACAGTCGCGAGTCGTGCGGCGCTGAGTTCGATCCTGAAGGCGCTGCAGCGCATCGCCTTCAACGGCGACCCGCTCCAGCTGATGGTCATCGAGACGACGTACCAGCCGTTCATCTCCTTCTTCCACCAGACAGGAGTCATCGACTCTCACCCGGAGCTGAAGGCTATCCGTGGGTGTATCTGCACCTTCATCGTTACAGTATGATTCACATAGCCTCTGCAGCCGACTTCGGCTCTGCGCTGGCCATTGAACTTCGCCGTGCTCCCCCGCCGGACGTGCGTGACTTCTTGCGGTTCAAGTTCAGGAACGGCACCAGCGAGGACTTCAGGACCATCCACGTCTTTAAGCACCACGAGGACATCCCCGTCACCGAGTTCATCTACCGCCTCGAGGTACATCTTTCCCCGCGTCCATCTCTTCTGACATGTCGGTCTGACCGCCCGTGGTCTGGTATCATAGAACTCCGTGATCGACAGCAACCGCGAGTGGGCCCAGGCATGCAGCGTCAACTCCGAGGCGGGCTGGCTCAGTCTCCCTGAGCGCGCGACAACGGGCAGCAAGCTCGCTGACGCGTCTCTCGGCGTGTTCCTCGCACTCTTCATGACGATGATAATGTTCTTCATCGGCAAGGCGATTCGCCGCCGCCGTTCCGTCCGCCTCGCTGGCCCTGAGGTATCATCCAATGCTCCTCACTTATCAATGGAAGCGGCGTTTACTGATCGACGGTGGTTGTAGGACCGCCTCTCCGCGCCTCCCAGTGAGGTCATCGTGCAGCTCCGCAATGAGAAGGCTCACATCCCGTTCTAAAGGGTACGTGTCCTCGTCACTTGGGACTGACCAGGAGGTAGACCGTGGGTGTCGCTGTGGTGGATCGGACTTTGGGGACATTGCATGGAGTGATGAACGGTTCGGCAACGTGTTCCTTGATTGAGTTCCTCTTGTACGATTGCATTGTATTCCCAGATTTGTACCCTGTTTGTCGAGGCTATCTGTATATATGGAGAATTCTTGGACCGCACACCGTCTAGAGCCGAGATTAAATAGATAACGTTACTTCTGGCCGTAAAAAGCCATCATATGCCTGAGATACACAGTATATCATAAACGCGGGATGCATCAAGGCAACGGATCCTCAGGCAATCGCAAAATTGGAAGAATGTCCGACGAACGGGGTGATATTACCTATTAGAGGTTTGCTGTCTCCGAAATAGGTCACACGGTAAGTGCCAGCTACGAGAGAATCGACGTGAGTACGCAAGACCAGAATTATTATACTGCGCGGACTTACAGGGCGTGCCAATCTCAATGAGCCTAAGAGGGGCCTGTGAGTATAATTTACATCGAACGACCTGCGTTCATGGACATACCAGGTGATGTTTACCGTACTTGTGCCGAGGACCTGCATACCGCTTAGAACCTAGATCACCACCGAGATGTGAGGAAGCCTGCATACCGTGCTGGTCCTCGTCCACTGATAAGTCGTCGACGGATGCGAGTCCGAACGGACTGCCTTCCACTGGCCATCCACCAGCTGGTCCACAGTCAAGAATGTCTGCTCCAGTCGGAGATTGTTCTGATAACCAAATGTCAGTGGCATGTGCGGGGAAGCACCATGCTGTCTGTGCGTACCCTGGGGTTTGCGCTTTCGAAGAAGAATGATCAACGAGCTGAAGCTTTGAACAGTACGCGATGAGAATCGTACCCAACAAATGTCGCAATGACAGCCTCTCCAGCAGTGTACGGCGACGAGGTGCGCACGTCGGTCAGCACGTCGCCGAAATCATGGTCGATTCCAGCAGCATCAAATACCACCGGTGTCTGCCCATTGTTAGTCACCCCGATATCAAAGCATAGGCTCGACGAACGCGCACCTGGAGGGAAATGGCCTTTGACGTCTGTTCCGGGGGAGCAGGGTCGGATGTGGGCTGCCCAGTTGCATGGTCGGCGAGGAAGGAGACGAGGCTACTGTACTTGTCCTGAGCAGACGCTGACATGTTAGTTCTTCAGTGGTTCGAATGCTTGTCTAATAATACGTACGATGTACGAATCCAAAGTCCCTACATACGCAATTGTTATAAATGTCAGGCGTCGACATCGTGGGATAGGGACTTACATTGCCCGAAGATGGTCGACGCTCCCTCGTAGCGCTGTACCGAATACTCCTCTCGAGTGGCGACATAATGCGCATATGTGTTGGCGGGTCCGGCGATGACGACGTATGCATTGTCGCCTAGGACACCTTCGGAGATCAGCTTCGCGCGGAGTGCCTCCCTTCAAGTCTTCCAGTAAGCCAAGCTGAATAATAGCGAAGGGGCCAATTAGCGCGCACCTCATGCGTCGACCTGACATGGTCGTCAGCTCGCCGGGCATCACGAGTATGACGAACTGCCCGATGCGGAGCATCTGGATATCGACCGTGTTGGGCGACCATTCGTACGGGACGTGAGCGAAGCCCTGGATGGCCGTTCTCAGTCAATGGCATAGACAGAGATGGAGTTCAAGGCGTACGGTATTCAACAGAATAGGTTTGGGGAATTGACAATCAACCTGCTGTTGATCGGGGAGCGGCGTGACAGCACCTGGATGGGCAGTCAATGGCTGGAATGTACTGACATATTCAGGAGGAGCATACCCTTAACAATTTCCCAAAAGGGGTTTCTGTACATTCATTCTGACATCACGTTTAGACACCATCTGCAGCTGAATGACTTACTGAGGCATGGACGAATTGTCGCCCTGGATGAAGTCGAAGGCACCAGGGCCGTCACTGCAAACCGATAAGGCCCATGCTGCAATGCTCGGAACTACCGACGATACAACTCACGTCGTGCCACCAGCGAAGGAGAAACCCATCGCAGGCGGACATGTCTGCACCGTGGTTCCGTTCGGGAGGTTGAATGACCGAAATGACCTGGCACGCACAGGTCAACCGCCGCACGCCACATACGAACAGGACGACAACAAGAACATACATGTTCATGTAGGTATGCACCCATTTCACCGTGCCAGTGATCGGGGTGAGCTGCTGACTCATGAGGGTCTTGGCGCCATCCACCTGGTGCTGAGCGATGATCCTATTCGACTCGAAGTCCGAGATGCGGAAGCCAGGACCACTACAGAAAACTTGGTTTGTGATTATGTGAAGGAACCATGTAGGAACGAACCGGCCGTGGCAGTCCTCGGTCTTGTTGCCACAAGTCGAGTGGTCGAAATCACATGGCTGGCCATCCCAAGGTTGACCAGGGCTCTCGCAGAACGCTCCCAATCTTAGGTATCAATAAATACATGAAGACGAAGATAGTGAGAGCTGAGATGCTAACGTGTTGGGGCTGGTATCGCCGACATTCGCTATGCCGTCCGTTAGATGGCTATATGCGCGACAATGTATCTTGGCTTACATTGAGCGAAAGCTGCCACAAAGGTGTTGTTGCCGGGCATAGCGTTGGGCTCTACGGAGGCTACCGAGCAGTCAGCATCTGCGCAAGCAACAAAGGCCTTGTTTACATTCGTACAAATACGCGGCCATTCCCTTGTTATCACTGCTAACCAGTGTATTGTTCTGTTTGCCACCAGATTAGAATTCCTAAAGCGCGCGTGTTCTGAGCATCGAAGTACCTCATATATGCTGGTACCATGTACGGCGTAGAAACTGATGAAACCCCTCGCGTTCCCATTTGCGTCGTCGAACCGAAGCAGCGTTAAGTCCTTATCTTGATCATACTTGTACCGCGCACGTTCTTCCGCAGGATTAGCGAGGTATGCGCTCGGAGAGCGGTTCCTGTTTCCATCCAGCACGGTGGTGTTTCCGACGCTGAGCTTCCCGGGAGCGAGGCTGGCGTGTGCACGCTGCACGGCGAGCACAGTTCCCGCGACAATAGCGTCTGCGGTCTGCTTCACGTACCCGAGGGCGGTAATCTGCGGCAAGAGGTTCTCAAGATAGCCCCCGACGCCGCTATGCTGGTGAGTCGAGCTAAGCGCGATGTTCTCGTTTGTGTAGAGACCAGGGAATTGCTCAGACAACGCTGAGACGATTGAACGACGCACGCCGGTGTCTCCCATTGCAATGTCTAGAGACAATATTGTCGGTCATGCATTCATATGTTGGGATTCCAAGCAAACACTCACCAGCATTGATGAAGACGATTCGATTAGACGAGTTTACGGCGTCTGCAACTATGAAAGCACGGCTGCGCTGCCGCATGTGCAGACCCGTGTCCACCTGCGCCAGGCTGGCATAACCCTGAAGAAGAGCGATCAGTATAATTCTCAGTAGCTACCCATTATGTTATATGGTGAAGGAGAGAAGAGTTAGTAGACTGGAGCGATCTTCCTGGCTCGCAGACATTCCCAAATTGGGAAGGCGTCGGCGTCAACAGCGAGGACGCGGTCGAGGCCGTCGGCCTCGACGCCACGGCGATGCAGGGCCATAAGCGCTGGCAGCATGCCTCTTACACTCACCATCATGTTCGTCTCAACCACAGGGCTGTCATCCCGATGCAAGCATGCCTCAGTTTCGTGGTTACCTCTCAATTTTGTCTCCGGCTTACCCTGTGATGTCCGCAATACCTAGGATTCAATGCGCTCTCAGAGTTGGCCCAGGACTGTGAGGTGAGCTTACTACTTACCGAGCCCTAGCAGGTATGGCGCGGCGGCAGCTTGGGCTCCTAGAACGGTGGCCTTGCCGGCATTGTTATCGACGAGGACGCCGGTGGAGGCGAGGAAAGCGGCCAAACAGACCAACCCGCGATGCAGGAGTAGCATAGCGGACTTGAGCAGGCTCCAGACACCGTCAGGGATGCTGGAGGGGTCGACGATGTACATCCTCTGTGATGGGACAAGGTGGGAGGTATATGTGCGCTCGCGGGGCCTTCTGGGAGCGGTGACGCATGTCAGTCGGCGACCCTATCGCCGTATCGGTAATGTAGTACGCGTCGCGGACCACGCGGTCGTTGTACAGACCCGAGCACAGAAGAGCCCCCGAGCATCACGAGTGTGGCATGCCAGCAGGCGACTTCCTGCGAACGGAAGAGCAGAAGACAATGTCACGCAGGATCGACCGTGTGTCCGTGTGACCCATCTGTCCCTGTCGGCGGTTCGCTAGGGAAGGCTGACGGCCTCTGCGGGCTTTATCACACGCGGGCTTGTGCGCATCCCTAGAGGTGCTCCAAAATGACTACTAGTGTTTTCATTGGGACCGCAGTGGTCCCAATACCTGGTGAGCGAATGAGAGGAAATGCGCGTATGGAACAGGTGCATGTCTTACCCTTCCGACAGTCCTCGAGCTTCCCAGCGCCGCATGGAACAAGCTCACATCCGCACATCGTGTGTTCCAGGCTCCGTCTCTCGCGGTTATAGAGCAACTAAAAATGCACAGTCCTGTGCTATAGTCCTCCCGAGACGTCCGAATCGCCTCTCACATCATTCGGTCAAGACGACACTTCGACCACCACCATCCCGTCTGCCCCGAACCCGGCTCCAGATCCCGTTGCGACGCTTGTCTTCGCTTATGAGTATTTCATTCTGTTCTAGGTCAAACGAAAAGGCATAGGGCCCCGAACTGCCAGTGCGTCAACTGCCTTGGTGCTTTCTCTGATTTTCAAATGGGCTCTCTGCCACTTGCATCAACTCTCTTCGACTTGTGGAGGTCTCAGCCGGATAGCTGTATGTCCTCGATGTGGTCACAATGCTCATGACTCTCCATCGCAGCGGCGTGGACAGCTTCTGGTCGATACTTTACCATATCACATGCCTTCCCGGTACCTGTATTGTTGCGCTGTTTAGATGCTATAATCTTCCCTCGCTCGCCTGCTGATCAGAGCTGCTGCTGCATAACAGGGATCTGATCATCTTTAAGGTATGTGCATGCAGTCCTTGAATTGATAATGCAGAGATACAGATATGAACACTACATTCACTCATATGCCGGTGCAGGATCCGGGAGGCTGTAGAATTCTTTTGCAAACTCTTCCACCGTGTGCTGCGGCACGTCCGGGTAAAGCTCGCGCGCGTCGAGGTACCCCAGTCGCTTTGCGTTTTCGAGCGTGTTCTCCCGGAAAACGTGCATGCTAAGCATATACTCGGTCCACGATAGGTTGATATGCGTCAGCAGGCCACTGGGGTCCTTGTCGTGTTCCGCCTTGGCCGCGGCGACGCGCTGCTTGAGCTCCTCCGCGGTGACCTGTGTTCATCGTTCTCTGTCAGCCAAGACCTGGCGATGCACCGAAGTTGGTACTAACATAAATGCGCTTGGCCTTCAGCGACTCCCCCTCGCCCGAGACGCGCTCTCCGATCTCGTGCTGCTCGAGCTGCGTGCGCTCGTCCTCCCAAACGATGACCGCGTGGTTGAGGGTGCGCGGATCCGCGACGATCCGCGCGACGTACGTTCCGATGTGGTTCAGATCCGTGAGGAGCACCTTGTCGTCGCCCTTGTCGTAGATCTCGTAAGAGAGTGTCTTCATGAACGGGTTGGCGCTCCGTTCCGGGAGAGGAAGCCCGAGCTGCATCCACCAGCCGACGTCGATGAAGGTGTATCCGACACCGAGCTCCTTGACGAAGTCCCGGATCGCGAGTTTCTGCGTGCAGCGCAACGTCAGCGTTTCGAGCCCCTGTACTCGCCATGGTCGACGGCGCCATGCAATCCCTTCCGCGAACCCACCTGATCGTGCAGCAACCGGACACCTCGCGCACCGGGAGTGCCAAAGTCGCACGGGACGAGGCGCTCGACGCCCGCTGCCTTGGCCGCGCGGAACGCGTCCTTCTGGTCCTCAATTACCCATGCAGACACGGCGCTGATGAGGATGTTGACGCCCTGGAGGGCTTCCGTGAGCTTCTCCACGCCGTCGCGAAGGTCGCCAGTGCGGATCTCAACGCCGGCGTCGCGAAACGCGTTTGTGGCAGGTTTGGATAGAGACGCGGGACGGACAAGCGCTGCTATGCGCTGTAGCAACATAGGAGAAGGCGTTAGTGTTGATGTATACGGTAATGGCCAAGTGTGCTAGACGTACGAATTTCCCAGAGGCGAGGAGGCCTTTTACGATGCTCCCGCCGGTGTGTCCTGTGGCACCTAGCACCAAGACAAGAGGAAGATTGCTCGACATGGCAAGGAATGTGACAATGTGACTATGAGATGATGCGCTCGCTATATGGGAGATGGTCGACTCAATGTGGTACCAGTATTGATGTTCAATATCGACCAGAAGTTGCTCCTTTATATGCAACGGACGAAAGCCCGGTGCCGGTTATTATGCTACTAGCCTAGTTCTAGGTATCGAATCTTCTAGTGACTAAGCTGGAGTACGTATACAGGGCGGGACAGGGCGGACCTGGCTTTCGAGTGCACGGCACCTTGGCCGCACTTCAGCGTCATTCTCTCTTCGAAAAGCTGACCGCGTCAGCATCGGTATATACCAAGAATAGTCTTCGCCTGTGATACTGGCATGGCTACGCAATAGCACGGCCCCTATCTCAGATCTGACTACGATGTAGGATATTATTTCACCCGCACTTGTACAAACCTGCATGCACAGGGCGTCAGCCTGCTTCGTCGCCCTCGACGTCTTACGCCGCAGCCGCGTACAGCTTGTACACTGTGCAGCAAGATTCGTCTGGAACTGCCAGCGCGAAATCAAACACCGCACGACCTGAGTCACCCGAACTTCGGCAGCCCTTTGAAAGTGATCGCTTCTGCCCCTTCCCCGCAAAAATTGATCAATCTGCCTCCCAGATGATACACCCGAGCTCAGAGGGCTAGACGTACGCCCCTGTACTTGAAATTACATTACTCGACAAGGTTTCCCCCACTTCCTCTCTGGTGCGTGAGCCGCCTCAAGCCTCTTCAAGCAACTTGAACAATCATAGCTCATCACGACCATGAGCCCCGCCTCGCCCTTGGGAGGGTCGCAAGATGGCCCCCGATACGTTGGCGAACCAAGCGCGTTGCTCCTCCGGCGAGGCCCAATCCGGAGCATGGCCTGTATAGTGACGGTCATAGAGGCTCAAGTCAACAGAGCGACATACACGAGTGTGGGCATGACCCGACGGACCTCCGAAGAACGTCTGAAAGTGAAGACCCTGTACATGGGCTTCGCGTCCATCTTTCGTCCTCAAGACAAGGCCGGTAGCTAGAATGACTGAGTTCCCGTCGATGAAGACCTCGATTTCTCCTGTATACCCCAAAACCACGTAGAGGTCATTGTACGCTGTAAGGATAGACACCACTGACCGTTCTGCTCTCCAACATCATTCAACTTGACGCGCTCCATAACGTGGGTCCACCGTCCTGGCTGGAACTTCCATGCGCCTCGACCGACGGAGAATCCGTAGTCGGGATGCTGGATTGAGCGCGGCGGCACGCTCAAGAGCTGTTCGGTATTTGTAGCGTTTTGCGGAACATAAGCATATAGCTCGCCAACGCCGTCATCACTTAACTGCGGGGTGAGCGACGGTCAGCATATAATGGTGAGATCAAATACACGAACCGCCACATCAGCCGCAGATTGAAACATCTGCAGCGGTCGTGCTGCCGCCCACCCGTGCAACCATATGCTGACTCGCCGACACCCCCGTCTGTCGACTTTCCAGTGAGGACGAGCTGCAATGAACAGAAGCTGATAGTAAACCTACACATTCCCGGGAGCTTTCCGCCTTTTTGAAAACGAAACCCGTCCTCAAAGAGGACATCGTAGCCCAGCAGAACCTCCCTATTCATAGACGAGTCTTGTAGCGCACCTGCGAACGACGGAGGTCCGCGCAGATAAAAGCCAAACCCACCCGGAGGGGCACTCTTGTTTCCGGGATTTATGCTGCCTGCTGGGTATAGAGCCTCCCATGCGAGTTGCTGTTTGTCGCCGTTGACAGGGATTGGAGGCTGACGGAGCTGGTGAGTAGTTGAGGATGTGACCCTCAGCACGCCAAGTTCCTTGTCGGCCAAAGGCACTACGGCAACACGAGGAATCCGTGCGACACCGGACGTCGTGAACCCAAGCAAGATATGAGAATCGGGAACTGGAAATATGTTGGTCGCGGACATGTTCCTGTTACTATTGATCAGCCGATCTGATGCAATGTTGACGGTTGGGCAGTTGACTGGGAGTTGTGAAGCTAGTAGGACGTGAGCGATCTCGAAATGGCCGTCGAGCAGCAAATCGGTGAGCAGGCTGCAGAACGGCCTCAAGCCCGGGGTATGGGGTTAAGTCTGATTCAGTAGTAACTCAATGTGCAGTGCATCCGCGCTACACCGTTAACGTTTTAACACTCGTGGAACTTGCGGGAGAGACAGGAAAACAGAGCGGTAAACTCACCGTTGCTGTATTGACGCTTGGTATGTCCCGAGTTGGAAGGCATAGGCGTCAACGGTGATTCGCAGGCGCCCGTCGCCTGCCTGCCGCCTTTCAATTGTAATGTGTTCAAACTTCAATATACAAGCTGTGGTACACGCCGTTGAGTCTGTATCTCGTCCGCCCCAGTCAACCCCGCATCTCTACCAGAACAGCAGGAACATGGAGTCTCTTCTTAGTTTACGGTCTCGTCCTGAACTACCTCTCGAGGTTTGGACATACATTTTTCAGACTTTCTCTCGCCCGAGTCCCGATTACTGCTTCAAGACGCTCCTGAACGTCTTGTCTATCAACCATTACTTACGCATCGCAGCTTCAGCCTCTGCCATCTGGAAACCGTGCTACGAGGGGCGTTACACACATACCGTACCGGAGAACGAGAAACGCAGGAGGCAACAACACGGCAACGACTACCGATCGCTATACTTTGCGCGACGCGAGATAGACCGCCGCGCCTTGCGCCTTGTCGACGAGATCAGAACGGATATCGTAGGACGAAATGCGAAGGCGTGCATCATCGTCAAGGAGTTCTCGTTCGACATCTGGGACGTGTTGCAGCTAGAAATCGATCTCGACATTCCCGTTAGCTTCGGCGGCCATGGTCTCTCGGATCCTGTCCCTCACGCGCTGTCGCGAATCTACTGGGCCCGCATGGTGCAAGGCGTCATCGCGCGGTACTCCGCCGTCCACATGTGGCGACGAATCAAAAACGTGTATCATCAACCTGTCGGTTTTGAAGAGATGATGTCCGGCTTCTCTGCCTTCTATGGCTGGTCTAGTACGCTGGTCAGTATCGTCCTCGCGTGTCCATCGCGTGTTGAATCGCTTACTTGGTTATTTCCACAGATTTCTCGAGAGCTTGACTCACGCGCTTCTGCATGCCGCGTCGCCTTGGACTCTGCAGGCATTCAGCTAGACTCGAGCGCGCCCGACTACGATCTACGCGCCATTTGCGGCGGAGTCGTCCGGTATATGACGGACCAGGGGTGGATAGACAACCATCGTAGGTTTAACGCATCGCTCCTTCTTGCCATACAAGCATTGACTGTGAATGATCAGATGACCCAGCGCTCGACGAGCACCTCCTGAACTCATTCCCGCACATCCTCCTGGGCAGTCCAGAATCCATCACGTTCTCTCTCAGCGTCTTGTCCAAGACATGGCTCTTTGTATGTTTGTGCCGGCGCCTTGGGCTGAGAGCGAAAGCTAGCATGCTTTTGCCAAACGATATAGTTGGCCTCGTTCGCTCTTCCGGCACGCAAGCGCCCTTAGTCGTCAACTTCGCCGTCGGCGCCACGCTCATCCGCAATGGTTTAAAGGTGGAATGGTTGGATCGCATGATGGCGGCCAAAGTCCGGCAAGACGGACCTGCAAGCTTGTTGCCTCCGCTTCACGCGATCCTGTTTATGAACGCGGTGAACAACGTCAGCGGGGATATCTTGTTCTACCGCAACAATCTTGTGGTGGCTCCCTGGACTAGTGATTTGACGGAGAAGGTGGTGCTCGCTCACCACGCCACTCAGTGCGCGTTCGCGCTTACGTGCAATCCCACTGCGAAGGACGTCCCGGTCGCTTTCCCTGAACACATGGCGGATCTCTTGCCCCTTGATGGGGAGGCGATCTATTTCGATGCAGTCTTTGGCGGAGAGATGGAGCGCCTCCATCCAGAGATCTTTCTTGAGATGAGAAGCACCATCCAGCATCTAGAGAACCTCGAAGAACGAGTCAGGCGTCGATCGACATATCCTGACGAGGATATCAGGTACGTGGTCGGGCAGGTCTTGCGTAACGTCCATACAGGGTCATTGGCCTGCGTCCTCGGTTGGGATGTAAGTCGACTCCTTTGTCGGAGCGGTGTCAAGCGTGGCAACTCACATCTTGCACTCCAGTATGTTCCGCCGAATACGCCAGAGGGAGTTCCCGCGTCCACCGAACCGAAGGGGCACATCCTTTATCGGATGATCTTTGAGGAGCGGCTTGTGAATAGTGAGCTCCTTGCCGCCATCTCAACGTCGCATCATCACTCATATCCCTTGCAGTCAGAGAACCGCACTGCTGGGAGTCCGTAGCCTTGAGTGACGACGACGCCCGCACGTTGTACAAGTCGTGGAAACAGTTCGGGCGTTACTTCGAAGACGTGTCATCCATAGATACGGTCGAGATAGAGGAGGAGGGACAGGCGCGCCCGACGCGGTTCACTCTGACGGCTGAGATGCAGCAGTTGTATCCCGAGGACAGCACCACTCTCGCATCGCGAGCGGTTGCCGCTACCCCATGTTACTAGTTGATTTGTTTCGCGATCGTACCCAGTGATGACACATACTGAATCCGTCAAAGTAGACGATGTGCCTCGGGGTTACATGTGGTGCGGGCTGCGGTCGCAACCAAGCCTCACAATTCCTGACCGACCCGGATGACTTGCGCGCGATCTGCAACGGAACCCTCCGGCCTCATGGTAAACGAGGGTTGGGTACAAGATTCCTGTACGCTCACAACGCTGGTTATTCTCGAGCGCGTCAACTGAGTTCTATGTTGCAGACGACCTAGATGTGGACAAACATCTGTTGACATCGTTCCACCAACCCTCCTGACGGCAAGGTCACTTGACTTCCCTCTCAGTGTCTTGTCCAAGACGTGGATCTTCGTCACCATTTGTCGACGCCTTGGCATAGAATCGAACATGGGCCGGTTGTCGTCAGGCCGTGGTACTATACCGTGGTGCACGCTCCACATTCCTCGGAGCTACTGGTCGTGAACTTCCGTATCGGCGCTACACTCGTCAGAATCGCCTCAGAGGTCGATTTCTTGGACCACAGGATCCCTTCGCGACTCGTGCGCCCGCTGTTCAACCCGTTCATCCAAGATGCTATGTATAACATCAACGGAGAGGTTTCTCATTACCAGAACGATGGTGAAAATCGCGTATGCCGCCGACCTGCAAGAGACGAACATCCTTGCCCTCCATGTCATGCAATGTGCGTCTGCTGTCGCGTGGATGACACTCTCATCTCCTATCCTAAGACATGGCGGACCTTCTACAAACATGCCTCTGGAGGGGCAGCCAATCTTCCTACAGAAGATGCAGCCCTTGGGACCGGGTTTGTTCCTCTCTATCGTTCCATTTTGAGGAGGTGAAGAGCATAAATCCAGTACATGGAGGACCTCAAACCCCGGGTCAGACGTTGCTCTGATATCCCGATCAAGACAGCACTGTCATCAGCTTTCCCGTCGGACAGGTTGTGCGTCATGTGCGCTCGAGGACGTCCGGATTCGTCGTTGCTTGGGATGTAGGTTGGAACTTGCCGTCCACGCCACGTAAAGCTGTCCAAGTCGTCCACTAACTCTCCATCTCAGTATAACAATATTCCTCCGATTTACCCAGCTGATGCAGACGACGATGGCTCACCATCTCATTCTCCGGAGAGCAGGTCGAGAACAATGAGCCTTGCGGTGCTCCGATCTGATGCTATGCCAGAGCCATGACCTGCTGAAGATGTTTTGCACAATCGGACTCGTTTAACTGGAAGTGGGAGCTGGCAGCGCCCGTTAGCCGGCGTCCAGCTAATCTCCCTCTTCGGAGAGTGCCGAGGGACATAGTCTGCATTTATCGCGAAAGATAAGATTGCGGCGAGCAGTTCGAAGTTGCCGGCCGAGTGCCGGGGCCAGAGCAGGTCGCTCGCTTCCTCTCTCTACGTACCTCAGCTGAATCTAAGCGGCTCTCCTCGATCGACATTTCAGCCGACATCTCTCAGATCTGCTATCGCTACTCCTGACGGTCTGCACTGCGAAGGGAGCACAACATCTTCAGCTAAGCACAGCGGGATCGCACCAACTGCATGAATGGCAGAAGCATGAGATTTGAGCCCGAGTCGTGGTCTGGTCCGAAGCAATTATTTCCCACCGGTACAGTAAATTCCCTAAAGCTCCATCACCACGCTGTTCCCACCCAGCTACAGGTGTACTGTCTCAATAACTATTGCCTACTCCCTGCACTTGGCGGTTATGAGCGCTACTTCAGATGATCTTAGCGCCGTCATACTCTCAGCATAGAATTACATGCTGCCCTTCGCCTGTTCCATTCCTCCCTAGATTAATTCGGCCAACCTGAGCAGATACCTTCGCAATATCAAGCCATGGCATATGAAGACAATCCGCCGATTCAAAATTCCTGCGCCATCTTATCAGTGCTTCAGCCACCTCAGGACAGTGCCGGGACAGTGCCGATAGATTGCCGCATGAGAGATTTGATCAGGGGGCATGCCGGGGCTGACAAGAGTCTCGAATGTGCGTTGCGCATAGATTCCGCATTCTCCTGCCGGCGACAAGCCGGGTACAATCTCCTCTCAGACATCTATGCGGGCCATAGGCGCGCTTTCAGCGCTTGGACATCGGCAAGCTCGCTAGAGCGGGTGCTGCCAGTCCCCACTGGAAGCCTGGGGCTTTGGATGGTGACGCGTGACGACGTCGTTTTTTTTTTTTTTGATCCCAAACTATCTACATGAGGCTAAGCTGAACTATGTACACTATTACTACTAAAACATGCAGTGCTTGTACAGCCGTCTGCGAGTGCGGGGCATAAGGCGGCCCCGCAACGCCATACAAGTGTGCTGGCGAAAACCTGCCTGCCGCGATGAGTGCGTCGGAGGGCCTCTAGAAGTATCCCTGAGGCAGATCGTCGAAGGTGAAGGCCGTCGGGTTGTCTTTGAGGAAGCGCTCAATCTCGTAAAATGGGTCCATGGACTGCAAGAGGTCCTCGATGGCTGAGAAGCGGAAGCGTCGCGTGTAGTAGTCGCACTCGAGCAGGACGTGCTCGCGCGTCTGGTATGTCGGTCGACCGGAGTGTAAGCCACAGAAGGTAAACTCCTGATGCTTGTATACGGAAGCGGTCGCGGTAGTGTCCCGTGGGCGCGTGGGCGGTAACGCAGCGGATGAAGCGGGCGGTGAGTTGCGGGCCTGAGCTAAGGCGCTTTAGCGGAAAGGCGCCAGTGCAGCGGATTGGCGGAAGGCGGGATGGCGGAGGTGGAAACGCCCCAATACGCGCGCGGATCCGAGTCGGCAGTATGTTTCCATTCGTACATGATGTCGCTGGTGATGAGGCTGCGGATATATGAATATGACTTGGGAGGAGGCCGCGAAGGCGTCCATGATGAAAGACGCGGTATCGGACGTCGGCATCAATGGCTTCGTTTTCGTCAACGCCACAGTGTGAGGGGCAGTAGTGCAGGTGGAGGCGGTTGCGCTCGTCCCGTTCGAACCAATCGCGGAGGATCCGGCACGCATTAAGCGCTGCTGGCCGGCCGGTCTTCGTGTCAAAGAGGCTTTGACTTGCTCAAGTCCTGTACAGAGTTTGGGCGCTGCTTCGAGGATACTGTACTGTACAATCATATCATTTCGAGACGTGGGATGGATTCGCGCTGCCGACGCGGTTCCAACTGACCGCAGAAATGCGACATACGACGAGCATACTTCCCGACCTGTCCCCGATGATATTCCCCATTGATAGCTGATTAATCCTGATGTCGAATGCAACTACATATCTATATAATGACTTGTATATACTATTACTAGTCGGCGCAACCTGACTGATTACAGTAGAAGTCAATGCCTATCAGCATTAGTAATAGTATGTGCCACCAGGGCGTCTGTTACGGTCGGGTGGCCCGTGCGTGGGAATAGCTGGGTCCCTGGCGTCGGGGGCAATTTGGGGATGTGACAGCGCCTTGTCGCGATCTGTCACCAACCCGCACCTCTGTGACGCTCTACGCAATGGCGTCGACCGTCCCCGACGCCGTCCACAGCGTCCTCGCCGCTTCCAACATCGTCGTCCGTGACGACCGTGCTACGATGAACAACCACTGCAAAGGCAAGGCCGCAAGGTCATGGCACGACCTTCCGGGCGAGATCGTGAGGTATGTCGTGTTCTCTACCCGCGCCACAGCCGACTTACCCGCTCATTCAGACTGATCGCCACCCACTGCCTCCTCGATGCCTCCGCGACGGGCTTCTGCCCCCAGACATGGGAAGCACCACAGATGTGGCCACAGCGTTTCGCATTCATGGCCCTACGCGACGCTCGCGAGATCGAGAGG
>CCBP010000115.1:264687-294064 GCA_000765035.1 Trametes cinnabarina | reverse complement strand
ATGTCGCTCTTCCCTGTGTGGAAACCTCATCGTGAGTCCTCCCTCGTTCACGCGTTTCCTCTTCTAATGTCGTCCAGTCGAGCGCCATCTGTTTTGGAACAAGGCTTGTGCAATTCTCGATCCCGCGGGAGCCTACAATCACCTCAGTTTCATCCAACCACCCCCATCCTCCGCTGGCTCCAACAACACCCCCATCCTCCGCGTCAGCATGTACCAACACTTCCGAACCCTTCTCGCTGTGTCTTGTGCCGTGTGCAGAGTCAACACGCCCTATAATAGTGACGGCCTTGGGTTGGCCAGCTCCAAGCGCTCCTCCACCACACCCTACGTCGGCACCATCCTACTGTGCAAGGAGCACCGCAAGGCCGCGGCTTTCTGCAGCATCTGCCTTCGGGAAGCCCCTCGCGGTGAACTCGAAGATGAATACGCGCAAGGCAATCATGTATCCTGCGTCGAGAATGAAGACCGCCAAACCTGGCCGGACGTAGAGGCGACGTGCAGACAGTGTCGCGCGCAGACGTTCTGGGCACGCGTCAATATGCGACCACAATGGCGGGAAGCCGTCAATGGGAGTCGGTGGGCCTCCTTGGACTGGGAAACGCGACAATCGGTCGAGTCCTTCATCGACCTCGGTGAGGGCAACATCAACGACGTGCTGCAGATAGCGGAGGAGAAGCACTGGCTGCGGTCCTACACGAAGCTGGGTGACATGCTGCAGCAAGCACTTGCCGCGTCGCGATTTGCTTCTCGCGCAGAGAGCGGCGAGGGCTACAACAGCGACGAAGAGCTCAGCGATGACGACATGGAAGACCCGGAGATGCTTAGCCTCACAGAAGATGCCGGTGGTATCCGAGAGCTCGCTATCAACGACTGGGCGCGGAACCGCATCCTCGATGGGCACTGGATTAGTCCTGCGGACGAGTGGTTCAACAACACGAAGAACGGGCGCCCGCGGCTAGCGCCAGCCCGTCACCCTTGTCCTTGGAACCGCCGGGCGATCTACGAGGGGGCGCTAGAGGAGGGTCAGGGTGATGAAGCGCAAGAACTCGAGCACCCTCGTCCCAAGACGCACCTCGCGCCTCACCCGCCTTCTTTTGCGCTCTGTGAACAGACGTACAGGGCGTTCACGCGGCAAATGCGTGAGATCCTTCTCCCGCCGATGCGGAACATCGTCCGGAAGCTTGTCATGGAGTGCGCGGCGGATGGCACCGATCCTGCGTTGAAGGCGGTGCGTATGTCGGTCGAGGACGTCATGTGTGAGCTGCGCGATGAGTCGGCATGGTACAACGGCATCGACTGGCACCAACGACGCATGACCGCGCGGCTCGAAGAGGAGCGACGACGGGCGAAGGAGAAGGACGAGGACGACTCTTCGTCCTCCTCACATTCCAGCGGCTCGCATACGACCAGTCCTGTGCTGTCCACCACCACTCTCCACACCACTCCTTCGCCGCCGCCTAGCGGCAAAGAGGACGAGGCCGCGGCGTCATCACCAGTGGCAGCTGCGCCCCCGATACCCATCTCTCCTGTCCTCAAAGCGCCTGAACTCCTCCGACCGATCCCTTACGTACCGGTCACGGCCGAGCACATGCCCTACTACAGTGTAGAGGCATTCGTCATGGTGCGTACCGTTCACTGTATACGCCGGTTTCGAAGCTTATGTGCGATGGCAGGCGTGGCGAGAAGCCTGCACGCCCCTCTACCAGTGCCAATGCTCTATCTGTGAGCGGGCGATGTTGAATGCCAACATGGCCGCTGGCACCACAGTTCCGTCGCAATCGCAGCTCCATCCCAGCCCGGTGGCGCGGATACCCGCTCCCAACCCAGCTGTACAGATCAAAATCCAGGACGTACCCCCCGATGCGGAGTTTGCAGAGTTGGAGGACGACGATGACGACGACCTTGACCTCGACGTGAGTGATGACGGGTCTGCAGGCGAAGACGGAGAGTCCGAGCGCGGAGACGGGGACGACACTACATCCTTATCCCCCTCCGCACCTCTCTCCGTTCCAGAGTCCGACACGCCTGCTTCCAACTCGCCGGCGACCCCGCAGGTCACCTCCACAGCGCGGAAACGACCCTCCGCGGAGCTCGAGAGCGATACCCTCGAGAGTGTACAGTCAAGCGCTGTGTTGATCCCCTCGTCCACCGATGGGCTGGAGTGTGTCCGGACGCCGCCGAAGCGCGCTAGGCATCAGGGATCGTTCGAATGTGCACCGTCGTCGCCGACACCGCATGCGCTGCCCGTTGAATCCCCGTCGTTCGGCAAAGGGATCGATTCTCCGATGAACTCACCGACACGGCAGCGGAAGCGCTCGAGCGAGGAGCTCGAACTCCCGGAGACGGCGGGAGCAGGGAAACGACTGAGATCGGATGATGTCGTTGACCCCCTCGTACCTCTGGACAAGGGCATCACGCTGTCGCCCACGCCCATTCTCGGTGGGCTACCGCCGGAAGCGAGCGCCGTAGAGGCGAATTGAGACAGTTCGTCCGAGCGCGAGGATTTCGTGGCGTCGCACGCAGCGAATGGTAGGTTTGGCAGCAACGGGCAAAGGAACAGGGTGGCGAGGTGCGATGTAGGGGCGAAGGGTGCTGGTTAATATACAGCGCGAAGGACCTCGTGTTTGCCGCACCACGTACAAAACGAAGGGCAAGGTGTGCAGCGGTGGCTGAGACGACTACCGAGAGCAGCGAAGACGTCCTCCCTCATGCGGCCAGTCAAATTGCGCGTCTCGTCGAACGCGTGCCCGCTTGTCCGACTTCGAGGCGTGACAGCGGAGCCGCGCTGCGATCGATATCTTGGGCGGTCCGGATCCAAGTCTTCGCGGCTTTCGCCAGGTGCCGCGCTGTCGAGGATCCAAGTTCGGGCGGTCGACATGGTCGACGTGCAGATCACGCCCCATCAATGCTCCCGAACGCGGCTGTCCCCGTTGCGGCATTCAACGTCTCGTCTCGTCGCGCTACGCTCGCCCCCTCAGGTCCTCCCGGTACTCACCTCCTTCCCTCTCTCATATCCCTCGGCGTTTGATGCCTGCCCTCTTCCATCCATCTATCGATGTGGCGTGCCCTTGGGTCGTGGGGAGCGAGTGAGGAGGCGGGATTCCAAGATGCAGAGAAGGCGGGCGTGCTTCCTCTCGCACTCCAGCAAGGGGCCTTTCCCGTTATTTCCTCACCTTTTGACTTCCTTTTCTCCTGCATTTGTTCTCCGTTATACCGCATTGTGATTCTGGACCGAATGGGCGGACCGGTCGCAAGGCCAGCCGCTGCGTCTTTCTTCACCGCCTTGTACTATCTCTTACCCTCCCTGCTTACGCTCTACGCTCCCCTCGCCTCGCGCATTCCCACCCTGTCCTCTCTCGCGATCACATCTCACACACTTCGTTGGTTTGCCTTCGTGACGCTTTTCGTACACGCTTCTACCGTATCCTTTTGACACTGCCCTCCATCTAAGACCCTTGGCCCCCGCCGTACTCGCCGCCCCTTCCCGCGCTCACCTCCCCTTGCGCGACGACATTCTCCCAGCGATCACCCCCCGCTGTATGCGCTATTGCCCTGCTGTACAACACCAACCACTCGCTTCTGCGCGTGCTCCTTGCTTTGACTCGCTTTGCACCCCATGTGGCCGCTTCGTTCTCGTCCTCCTGCCTCCGCTTTCCCTTTTCCTCACTATCCTCAGACACCCCCCTTTCCCTCTCCCCTCCTCAATCCTCCAATGGCCCCCGATGCTACCCGCGACCTCTCGCGGCTTGCAGGAAGAGCGCGGTCGAGAACTGCTCGTGCGAGAAGCTGCGAGCCGCGCTCCCGCTTGCTCCATCGCAGCACGTCGATTTGAATGGGTCCACCGTTGATTTGTGATTTGGAAGGTGTATGATCTCCGTTCGCCTGTACTTGTATTTGTCGTGTTTTGGAATACATTCGTGAATGTAGCGTTGCTTGCGCACGTAAATGTGAACGTGAAGCTGGTAGTACTGGGACCGTTCTGCCGTCGCAATAGCCGAGATGGGCGCCTCCGAACCAACTTGTGTGCAACTGCCGTCACGACGTCCACAAGACGCTGCTCATGAACTGGCAATTTCGGGGAAATGAACGCATTCAACGTCTGCAAATGAAGATGAGCGATCGAGAAGGCCTGCCTCGGGATATAGGTGCTTTCGTTCATCCGTTTAAGCTTACGTCCTTGGCACTCATGCAAGTGGTTGTTCCCAATGCCCAGTCGAGACGCGCACGCAAGGCAAACGAGGTTTGTCGCGTGATATTCTCTCTGCAGACATCAGGGTAGTACTGAAATAACAACACAGTTGAAGCTATTGTCCTACGCGCTGATGACATATGCTCCTGCTTGCCGGCCTTGTCCTGGGTCGCCAGAGAATCAACAAGCGCCCATATTCATCGACGACGCCGAAGCTGTTCGAGTCCGTGTCCCGTACGGCTAAACAGTGGTAAGAATTGCTTCTCCGTTATAGCATAGGTCGCTGGAAGTTCAACACTCCGAAGAGGAACGTCTAGCGGTTCACGATAACATGGCCACTTCGCTCAAGTTGAAGAGGAGTACTAAGAGTGTTGCTGAAATGCTCAGAACGCCCGCCCATTTCATACGCGTGCCTCTCTTCCTTTTGCACAATCGTTTCACGGTGCGCGCTCTACTCTGCCTCAAGGAAAACAAACGCATCAGTATTGTCTTCTTCGCATACCTCATGCTCTGAGTCAGGCTCGGGGCGATGGCATTTTACCATGGAATATAAGGAATGCCTCTTTCAGAGGTACTAAGTACTGCGGCAAGCTCACGGAACAGCGAACCATGGGCATGTCTACGTTGTGCATGTGCTACCGCAGCCATCTGGTGCAACTTGTGAGATGCACACTGTTGCGATGTCATGGGAAGTTGCCCGGTGGCGCGGCGATGCGCTCTTCTGGCGATTGTTGCGGGAGGGCGGGCGTGTGGCAGCATTGCTCTTCGGCTAGAGCGGGGCTGCCCTGACTTTGGTTCCTGGTAATGCAGACGAAACGCCTAACCCACCTTGCCGCAACCTCGTTGAACGTTTGGGGTGCGTAAATAGTTCAGACACCGTAGCTCCTTACCACATCTCACACTGATGTTCGATGCATAGACACGTACAGCATGGGCGTGAGCTTCTTTATTGCAGAGCAACACAGCTGGATTGATCATCTGTTGTCCGTCAGTACTCACTGCCTGAAAGTCCTGGCGACGTCACGTACGCAAAGCCGATAGGCAAAATCGATAGGCGCCCGTATTGTGGCATTGGAGGCCAACGACCGTGTTGACTTCGTTGTAGTGACGAATCTACGTGGTCCAGTTGTGGTTAGACCTCCTTCCGCTCAAAATCCTATATCCAATGTAGTGCTGATTGCACCGTGTAGTCTTGAGCCGAGAGGCCTTGAGCTAACTGCTCCGCCTGAAGCGCCGTGCCCACCGAAGCGGGAGAGAACTTCTCTCATGTAGGCATGGGAGGGTTTCTCCAGGTGACTCCCTCCTTCTGGGCACGGTGTATTACTTGCACTCCCCCTTGCACGCCGCTCCGTGAATCCAGAGACCTCACGCTCGAAGTCATATTGAATGCTATGCTACTTATCCAAGAGTACGACAGATGCTATATGCAAATAATCAATCCATTTTTAGACGGTGGCGGCAGGATCGGAGCACATTCACCTATGACAATATGACGATGATTTGAATTCCGGTAAGTGGCGAGCGAGCATACTATGCGTACGTCCTTGGCGCGATTATTCCTCAATGATGGACGAACTGTAGATACAGCCTCAGCATCTGAGCGAGGGCGTACCAGACCCGGCATACATCGTCATTGATTGTCGTGACTCCTTCCGCCAGTCAACACATGATAGGAAGTATACGGAGCATTTGTACGATTTCAGACGTGAGTGCGCAGGTAGCTCTGCTAGCAATTGCCCTCGGCTGGACGGCTGCTGACACGCACCCAGGTCCACGTCATTATTTGCTCACATGTGGATATTTCCTATGGATAGAAAATGGGTTGCGACCCTTGTACTGTGGACCATACTCACGCTGTGAAGCAACTCTGGCCGGACCAGCCTGAACTCATATGCCAAGCGCGTCGTCAATTCAACTGTCCCTGGCTAATGCTGAGCAGCTGAGTCGTCAGGCGGCAGTGATCATGGAATATAGCGGTATCTGGCCCACGATTGCGCCACTGATTTAGACAGTGACAGCCCACTACCCACAGTGTTCTACTGTTGTCGAATCAGTGTCACAGTGGAACTGGCATAATGGGGATGACTGCACCATCGAGACTTGTCGAGAGGTGCGAATTCGAAATTTGACAATACTGTAGCTAGGCTGGGACTTACTACGATGCCGTGGCCGAGCGCCCGGGATTTCGATACTCTAACGTTTTGAACCTCGAACAGTCCTCGGAATTGCGTCTTCAAGTTCCCTGTCTGTATGCCTCAGTCTCATACGTTTGTGAGAGATCATGCACCATTGTCTCCTGCTTTATGACATCCTCCACCGGATCCTCGACTTCGTGGAGGCTGGGGTCCCTGATGGATTCTATGGGAGTTATAGTCAGGATCGGTGGACGAATGATTCTCTTTCCCGCCTCGCGCGAACATGTCGTGCCTTTCTCGAACCCTCCCTGAACGCCCTTTGAAAGCATCAGTATACTCTGGGACCTCTGGTTAAGACACTACCTGAGGATGCATGGGAAGAGCGTTGTATACACTAACCTTCACCCTGCATGAAACCTGATAATGTTTCCTGCAATCTGGTTATTCGTTTGATTGTGGCAATGTCTCAGTAATGCGCTACCGGCAGATAAACACTGATATCTCTTGTCGATAGATTATGGTCAGACCTTTGACGTCGTCAGACTGGACCAGACTCGGATTTGACTACTACGCGCGCGGCTCGTGTCAACTCGTTCGTCGTCCAGGATTTCGGCCAAAGCGATGGCTCCGTTTCGTCAATGTGCTGGACTCCGCTCTGTCGAACGACCCAGAGCCCTTCGCTCAGTCCCTTTTCGCTATTGTGCCTCGTGTCTCGCGTGTGACGGCCATGGGTTGGACTGAGGTCCCTGACGACCCGCTGCGAAACGACTCGTATGCAGCTAGATATTAAGATGTGCAAGCTACGCCGCGCGCACATGCCTACTGAGTATCATGATGACCTGAAGGAGATAGGTGATGATTCACTTCCTAATCCCATGCTCAGGATGCTCACATATGTTTTTCCAGGTGACGAGGTTCTGAACTATACGAATGACTGAAGCCCTTGGGCGCCGTAGTGCCCATGTTGTGCTACTCATAGCGACTTGGAGAGTTGGAGGGTTCGCGTTTGTAACATCCGGCAGCTTATGCCAGTCCTAGCCATCTCCACGTATGGGCACATAGCCTGGGTGGTATAAGAAACTTCATTACCAATGACTATGCTTTGTAACATACCCCGCTTCACCAATGTTTGTTCGACCCCGCAGATACGTAGAACTAGTACCGTGTGATGGCAGAGAGGCTTAGGCGGTCCCCATGGCCATTTCAGCTACTCTTGCTCCCTCGGAAATCCTGGGCGAGCTGCTCAAAACGCTCCCACTCCGCCTTCTGCATCCCGTAGCTCTCAGAGGAGGCAGGGAACGACCTCTCGCGCACCGCCTCAACGTACCCCCTCACGCCCTTCTCGACCTCGCTCTTCACATCCGCGAACCGTCTGACGAACCTCGCTTGGTGTCCGTGCCACGTCCCGACCATGTCGTCCCAGACGAGCACCTGGCCGTCCGTCTCCGCGCCCGCGCCAATGCCGATGGTGAAGGCGCGCTGCAGCCTTTTCGTGATATAGGTACCCAGCGCGTGCGGGATCGCCTCGAGCACCATCGCGAATGCCCCCGCTTCTTCCAGCGCGAGCGCGCTCCGGAGAACGTCCATCGCGCCCGCCGCATCGCGTCCCTGCGCTCGGAATCCGGAGAGCATGACGTGCCGCTGAGGCATCAGGCCGACATGCGCCATAACCGGTATCCCGATCTGCGTCAGCCGCTTCACGGTCTCGACGACCTCGAGCCCGCCCTCGATCTTGACCGCCTCCGCGCCACCTTCGCGCACGATGCGCACCGCGTTGCGGATCGCGTCCTCGGCGCTCACGTGGTACGTCCCGAAGGGCATGTCGGCGACGAGGAGCGGCGTGCGCGAGCCGCGCGCGACGGCGCGGATGTGGTGCAGCATCTCGTCGAGCGTGAGGCGCGTCGTGTCGTCGTATCCGAGACACACCTGCGCGAGCGAGTCGCCGACGAGGGTGATGTCAACCCCGTGCGCCTCGCATGCGCGAGCGGTGGGGTAGTCGTACGCGGTGAGCATCGCGATCGGCTTTCCAGCGACGCGCATCTGCTGTAGCTCCTGGATCGTGACCTTCTTTCGTGGAGGTGCGTCTAAGGGGCGGGATGAGTGATTGTCGGATAACGCAATGCGGATTGATGTCATGGCACGCGTAGGAAGAATTATGCCGGCATGAATGATAGCGCCCGTGGAAAGTTTAAATACGAATCTTGAGCAAAGGAACGTCACTTGCCTGGAAGAGCAGTTGACTGTCGGTCTTCTGGACGTACACTCATCCATCTTCGAGCACATACGCGATAGGGGCTGAGGTTGGGGAGAAATTCGGGGAGCGCCCTACCGCCTGGGACGCGTTTCGCCGCTTTGAACATGGGTCTCAACGTTAGCTGGTATGCGGAGGTCACTGTGCAGGCCGTTGGAGCAGTCCAAGACGAAGAGTGTTTGGATGGGAAAAGTGATGGCGCGTCGACTTCAGGCGAGAAGGAGCGGAAAAACTGGGGCGCCGAGTCAAATTCGAGACAAGAAAGCTGGGGCGCAGTTGTGGGTGATGTCCGAGCTCTGTCGTCGTCAGCAACACATCCGCGATCGTGCAACTTTCACCGAACAGATGTAATGGCCCTTGCGCCGATGGCACGACTGCATGGGACATCCTCCCATTCCGCTCTTCAATCCGTCGGACCTCGACAACGCCGGTGCCGGAAGCTTACTGGTGGCTGTTCGACTGCCAACAGCGAGATGTCATTTGAAAAGGCGCACAAGAGTTTGAACACATGTACCCGCGTTGTGAGTGAACGTGGTATCAGAGGCGCGGAATATTGGTGAGGTCCCTGGTGGTTTAGAGTGAGGATATCGCCGATAGAATGCTCAACCTGTTCCCAGTTTGAAAGTGCTTGTCCCACGTGGGCCTTCGAATGTTACGATGCGACGGTGCGTCTGGACATCCAGACGGTATCCTGTACGTATTCATCTATCACCGCAATCTCATGTGTCGCTCAAAACCCTCGGGACCCGAACGAAGGAAGATGGTGAAGACTGACAGCGTAACTACAGACAAGGTCATCCTTTATGAATTTCATGTTATGATGGTACCCCGGCGGATTCTCCTGAGCACCCAAAGTTAAAGCATCCGTAAAATAGCACAATCACGATGTTTGGAGGCACTCGCTCGCCTCGCGCCCGCTGTCCGGACTCTCCCGAATCTGCTGGGTCCCACCGAAAAAGGCCCATTACGAAACTCTCAAGTTCTTCCTTCGTAGAAGAACAAAAGCCGCTTGGAATGTTTGGAATTTCATAGCCCGGCGGTATCTGGCGCTGTGCTGTACAGATACACACAGTATGGAGTCATCCGCCTAGATGGCTATTGGCTGGGCGTATGAGCGAGAGGTCAGCAGTCGACCCTTTTCTATGACCATTGTCCAATCTCCTCATACATCAACAATCATCTCTGGGACATGCGGCACCTCTGTACAATGTACTCGATCTCACCAATATATGCACAGAACACCAAAACATTCGTCCCCAATTTCACGACTCGGATGGTCGCGGTCAGTCGGAGTCGCAATTTCTATGTTCACACCGCGTTGTACGTTAATATGGGAGACCTCACCTTGATCGATGATCTCTCAGCGGGTTTGCTCTGCTTGTCGAAATCCGCTGGGTCGCATCAACACATCCTCGAGGGTGCTTAAGGCCCCGACGGCGCGCGACGCCCTCCTCTGTCCTCGCCCGCGCACGACGTCGCGCGAGCTCCCGCGTGCGTGCTGGACCCCTTGCAAAAAAAAGTCCTACAGTATGGCACAACCACCCACCCGCACGGAGACGAAGTGAGTTCGGGTCAACGCGTCAAAGATGAGAGTGGAGGATTGAATTGGCCCAAAATGTGTGATTTGATCACATCAAGTCGACCAACTAATCAAAAAATCCGTCGAACAACCGAGTCGGAGGCTCATGAGCACTGGCCACTATGGTGAATGCATACCCAAACTAGCGTCGGACCAGTGAAGTACAAATGTACAGAGTAATACCAAGTCAACAAGACAAACGTCCGACATCCGCTCAGTGAGGCAGGACCCTACCGCACATCCGCCAACGGCGCGCCCGCCGCTGCCCGCTCAACACCTCTGTATATGATCTCCACCCTCTTCTGCGTCCCTTCATCGGACGGGGCACTAACCGCATCCTCATTCTCCCCATCCTCATCATCTCCACCCCCACCAGGTCTCACTGCCATGAACTCCGCCACGAACTTGGCGATACCGCGCTCACCGACCTCTGCGTGAGCGCGCGGACCCCATCGCCACTCATATGCAGCAAGCACACTGTCATCGTGGGCGCCCGCGACCGCCTGGCTAGCACGCTGCGAGGCGCGCGCGCGTTTGGGCGCGCCGCGGCCTGCGGTACCGAGACGGTGCTTGTCGAGATAGCCTTGGCGGGAGAGCAGCGACAGGTATGCATCAATGGAGAGGTTCTGCGTGGTGGACTGGCTGCTGAGGGGAATCGACACATTGGAGGGCAGCTGTAGGCGCTTCAGGATTGCGCGGAGGTCATCTGTGGTTGGGTGGGTAAGTGAATGACTCGCAAGTTGATGTGGAGATGGTACTCACTGTCGTTGATGGATCTGCCCTCAACTAGGACGAGCGCGAGAATCACGTAGAGGATACCGACAGAAGCGAGCTGGTCAGCATGGTGCCATGCAAAGATGCTACCAGTTGAGCGCGTCCCGACAGGGTTGTCGTCCTCCGCAAACTCTTCATTCTCATCGGGGTTCTCTGCTTGCTCTAGCTCGCGAATCTCGGCATCAGGGGCGCACGCTTTATCAATCAGCACAGTATCCAATGTGGACCGGAGGATGTAACTTTTCGTGCCGGTAGAAGCAGCTGAAGAATCGTCAGGGAGTGCATGCCTGGAGGTCGCATGGACGCACCTTTCTTCTTCAACCCGGCGGTCTTGAGCATCTCAGCATCCATTGCGTCGATGTCGTTGTCCTGGGATGATGAGTGCAGTTCGACGAGTTCCATTCCAAAAGTTGTCTTCAATATATCATTCGCCGCGAGAAACACTGCGTTGAAAGATCGCGTGCTTGAACCCAGTACTGGTAATCAGGCAAGAGCACCAGCCACATGACGTTATGCAATTAGAATAGCAAATGGGGAGTATGCAATGCGAAAGCAAGCGTAACCCACCCTTTTTGGAGATCTCGTCCCTCTTCAGGGGTATGCGCCTCTGCTCGTGAAAGAGCGCCAAGCGTACAAGATCTCTCGCCTTCCGCTCGAGCTCCTGGTGAAGCAAACGTTCAGACCAAGTATCAGCAGATGCTCAAGAATCCTTACCTGCTGCAACTTTTCTACAGCAATCTCTACAGCTTCCCCCTCGTCGTTCTCGTTTGTGGATTCTTCGTCTTCATGATCCTCGGCGCGCCCTCGTCGTGCACGTCCACCCTGAGTATCGCGCGGTGGTTGAGACTGTGATGGCTGAGAATGTCTTTGTCGTGTAGATCGTCTTGCCATGTGCAAATGCGATTGCCAAGGTCGATGATGGGAGATACAATGAGATACGGAGTCGCGGACAGTGACAGGCGGGACCAAAATGCGTGCAAGACGCGTCGCGCCTTGTCGCGCGCACTGTATCAATTAAGCGCTCAGCAGCTGTGTCGGTGGCTGTGGTTGAGCAGACGCAATATCATGGCTGCTGACTGCCAGGAGTCGTAATATTCCACTACTTAGTACTTACCAGCCATGAGAACTTCTGATCGCAACGGCTTATGCCCTAGGCAGACATACCGAAGCGCTCTATTGAGGGAGGGGATGGACGGGCACTACGGACAGCAACGGCCGGAATATGTCCTTCGCACCGTCACAGGCGTCGTACCACATGGAATGTCTGCCTCAAAAGGCCTGTTGACGACTGCACTCGACCACGTCTCTTCAGAAGTACTTTGCAGTGTTAAGATCTTCAACCATACGTACACGGCATGACAACTCTCGGAGCGCGCAAGGCAGACAAGGCTTTGCGGGTAGAATTAATATTCCCAAGCCCATTCCGGTTCAATTCGCGCGAGCCTATCACGCTGGTCGAGCTGCGCATGCACTGGCTCTTGGGAATGGTTCGCTCCAAGCCGCAGTGGTGGGAAAAGGTGAACGATCCAGCTATCGTGGCCAAGTGGCGACGAGAAATAGTCGACGAAGACGCGAAGCCGGTCGAGAAACTCTGGGGAGGAGAAGAGCGGTTCAACTATGGCCGCGGCGAGAAGCAATGGCCGCGAGACCCCATCACCGACGCGCAGTTGGACTACGTCCTTGACGAATTAAAGTACGAAGCCTCTCGACGCGACTCGCAGACGGGCATTTATGTCAGTCCCCCTTAAAGCAGCACGTTGTGCAACCGTTCAGCTGAGGCATGCTTTCCAGGCCACAGCAATCCCAAAGGTGTACGAGTCGCGCTCTCTCATTCTGCGAGATGTCAAGGCAGCACTCATCTCGGGGGTGTCTGCTCTGGAATCTACTCCGGAGGAGGAACGCGATTGGCATCCTGGTTCGAACCAACAAGTCTTGGATCTCCTCCACCCGTCCTTGTACTGTCTGCGCATCGGCCAATCATACATCCACGCCCGTAACTCTTCCAGCGGTGACCCTCTCCGCGTCCAGACGGAAGAAGAGTACCTTGATAATAGACCCGATTTGAACTTTTTTCTCAATTACCAGCCCTTTGCTGTCTCTTCGAAATACCAGTGGTTGCCAACCGACTTCGCGGTGTCTGCAGAAGGAGAAGTGAAACCCCTTGGCTACATCAACAACATTCACCCCATCCACCACCACGAGCTTGACTTACATATCCCGTCCATATTGTCTCGCTTCACACCCCTCTTCGAGCACGTCCTATCCGAAGTACTCAGCCCAGAGCCGCCCATCGCAGTCAACGTCAACCCGTACCTCTGGTACCAACATCTCGAGGAGCCCGACTCCAACGAAGATGGCTCCTGGTAGGACCCGGATCAATAACGGGCGAAGTGGCAGCGTACAGTGAAATGGCCCCTCATCCCAGAACCCCCCTTAATTCTCGCCTCCAAGCACCGAGAAGTGGATCGAGTTTCCGCTACGCGGCCGGACCCTCCAAGTCATCGTCAAGCTCGCCAACATCGTGCTAACGCCCGAAAAGCCCCGCTATCCAGGCGGGTCGTGGCACGTCGAGGGCATGGCGAACGAGGAGATCGTCGCGACGGGTCTCTACTACTATGCGAGCAGCAACATCACAGAGTCGCGCCTTGCCTTCCGCACCGTCGTCGGACATCCAAACGTGTCGGACATGAAGCATCAGCATGGCGATGTCCAGGGTTTCTACACGGCGTATGGCTTCGCGCGGTACGACGGTATGAACCAGGCGCTCGGCCACCTCATCGCAGAGGAGGACAAGTGCATTGCGTTCCCGAACGTGTATCAGCACCGCGTCGATGGGTTCGAGCTTACAGACCCATCGAAGCCGGGCCATAGAAAAACCCTCTGCTTCTCCCTCGTGGACCCCACTGCGCGCATACATTCCACGAGCGACGTGCCGCCGAAACAAGAGGACTGGATGACAGACGAAGTCATGAACCTTCCCGCGCTCCAGAAGCTCCCCGTTGAGCTGTCTTCTATGGTGATGAATATGGCCAAGTTGGGCACCATCGGACGGAAACAGGCTGAACGCATACGCGAGGAGCTGATGGGTGAGCGCGGCAAGTTCAGGGCTAAACACAGTCAGGCAGTGTTCGAGCTAGAGTTCCGTATGTGCGAACACTAACTAGGTCATGTTGACTCGGCCTTGCCTTGAAAGCTTGAGGCGTTAAGGCTGGGTGTACTTTGGTAAATAAAACGCTATTGGGTTATAATTTCAATTGAGAAAACAACTATTGCCCCTATAGCTCAGTGGTAGAGCGCGCCACTCGTAATGGTGAGGTCGGTTGTTCAATCCAGCCTGGGGGCAACGCTTTTTTCGACTACTTCCCCCTGTATCAGGAATAATAAGTTGACGAGCCGTTGCCAGTTGCGAAGACCGTAACGGTAAAAGCATCGCCTTGTAGCATAAAGAGTAGTGGCTACTGGTGCCCACGGTGCTCAACTATTGCCGAAAAGCTGACTACTTGAAGTCCGTGTGGCCATTATGGATGCCGGTGAGGTCATGAATATGCTATTAGACGTGCTCATGTCTTGCCGTGCATGCAACCATTTTTTGAAACTTAGATTTCTGCATCGGACCGTCGTCAAATACTTTGATCGTTTGTGTTGGCTGAGCACAGTCTCCGGGTACAACCACTGAATGAACCGGACATTGACAAAATGAGAGGCAGAGAGCGGCGGCATGGTGGCGGCCACGTGGATGATGCCCGATGGAGTAATTCCCGCCTGCGGTCTACTGAACAGGCGCCCTCGCAACAAGTTAGTCGATATCTCTCATGAACCGCAACGACACCTTCAAAGCTTCACCGTCGCATTAACTAATCGCCGACTGCTCTGTCTGACGCAGCTGTGCAAGGCTCGCGCTGACACGGGTATCGTTCATACTCTAAACCATAGCTCTATGATGGATGTCTGAACTGGCATATATAGCCAAGGCGATCGCGAATTGATAACGGTTCATACTGTCAAGATGCGTTGTATGCGTTAGGTAACTTCCCATTACTCCTGCGTAGTAATCCTAATGGTCGTGCAGTCTTCCGAAAACAGTCACAGAGCAGGTGAGATGACCCACATGAGCGTCGCATACGTACTCTTTGCGTACTCGTCAGCGTGTACCCCGCTCTCAAACGGTCATAGGTTTGGTAGTGACTGCCCATACGTCGGGTCGCGTTGGCGGAAACTTGACATTTCAGCTCGACGTCGCAGCGTCTGCATTAGCGCATATCGTAAGTCTAACAGCCCCGTGTCATGCTTACCAGACTCAGGCTTTAAGTTCCGGCGGATTGTCATCTTATGACGTTGCTCCAGGCTTTAGTGCGCGTTCTGCCCTTCTCGACTTTGATTTACGACAGACGCGCTCGGTGACATTTCCCAAGATACCAAAACCGATATCGTCGCTCCGTTCTTCACGTCAATCATGGGGACGCGCGAGCCTCGTGGTGGCCTGTCGAAGTCCTCATCGTGCGAAGGCGCCCAGCTTGCGTTGTTCCAACTCCCACAGGTGCTCCTCACGTGTCTTGGCTCGACTATCTCGGACGCCCCGCGGGTCTCGGTTACCCGAGGCAAAGTGCGAGGTAAAAGCGCTCACCTGTAGAGGCCTGCAATTCACGGGAGAAGAACCTTCGGCGTCCGCTATTCTTGGTGCGTACTCACTCTATTCCGGGCATCCTCCGCTGAGGGGTTGGGACTACGCGCGGCTCGCAGGCGGTGCGCTTGTGCGTCAACCACGGACTCGCAATATCGCCGTACAGAGCGGCTCTTATTCACAATGTCCACTGGGAGCAGGCCAGCATCTGTAAACGTCTCACTACTGGACGGCCATCGCTCGGCATCTTCTCCTGTTCGGTATCGCGTTTTATCTGCTTTGCTGTGTGGTGCATTCATTTCACTCAGAACCCACGACAAGCTGGTTTCCTCATGCTCGCGATCCTAAGAAGACACTTTGCCGACGCACAATTTATCTTAATATACACTCTCCACCTGGCTTCTGTTCGCTTTCTGACGACGCTATGCCTCAACCGGCCTGTCTCCGTACGGACAGCGGTCTTGCAGATCGAAAAGCTCCGCCACCGCACGCTCAGCTCATCTGACGAGTCTATTGGTTCTCGACATATTGTCATGTAGTTTGTCGTGCGCAGCGGCATCGAGCGCGGAAATGGCATCTCGTGACGAGCGCTTTCCCTCATCCAATCGGATGTTTGTAGTCTTGGCCGCGGACAGTGACTGGAATCTGCGGTGTGTACATTTGCGTTCTAGGTCAAACGCAAACCTCGCTGACATGTTAAACGTTCAGATTCATTGCGCCGTAAAATCCGCACATACCGCAGTGGGCACGGCATCGAAGTCGGAATAGCCTTTGACTTGACGGCAACGGGACATTTCGCGCGCATAGTCCGCTCCGACATCACTCCCGACGGTGATGGCGCACCGATGCTTCTAACTCCAGCATACCTCCTTAGCGACCATCAAGCCCCTCTGTTGCTAACTATGGTTATGGCCGACGTTGACACAACTCTGCTGTGTCCGCAATATATCCGCCAGGATCAAAACGCCTCCCGAACCTTTCTCGCGTACTATCTTGCGAACTGAATACCGTGATAATCACAACTTCTTCACTCTGTCGAGCGCCGGGGCTCTGCCGTCAATGAGCCATACCACACCGTCTTCTCTTTTCAGCGTCTCTGCTCTTCTGCGGTTCGCGTTCACATAGACATCGTTTCCTTCTGTGCCCTCACGCTTGCAGTATCTCGGTATTCGGTACTCTCAAGGCACCTGAATCTTACTACCGGCAAAGTTCCCTACTTCTTCGTCGATCTTGAATCCACAATCCAAACCACGCGTGCGCGCTTCAATTGGTGGGTGGCTAAGCCTCCCAAGCTCCATCGTACTTTGTGCTGCTTCCAACGCTACAGCTACAGATGCCCCCGAAAGCCGCGTAACCTACCTGGGGGGGCCGCCGAAGTTGGCTTGCGCAGTGAGAACGCGCCGTCGTCACGAATCATCGCTGGTACAACTCTTTCATCGCGTCCGCTCAGGCTCTCCACTCAGAATGTACATCTGCCCCACTTCTCATCGCGTCCGCTTTGGGTCCAGGGCGCGTAAAGAGCAGACCCGGACCTACCTTACTTTGTCCAGAGGTTCATCCAGTGCCACCCAGGGCCGTGTCACGTCGCCGACGTAGGTGGGTCCTCGGGACTTGCTCAGCCGCCTCTGTTTCTGCTCTCATCAAACCCTGCAATACCAATGTCAACCACCGCAGCTCCGATGCTCTCCGACTTTGTGTCGTTTCGTCAACTTTCCCGACCTTCTGACCTCTTGCTCGGGTGATCTACTTCTGTTCAAGAACGCTCCGAGTTCTCTCCATCTTTGCAGTACGTACGTACGTAGCTCGGCTACCGTTGTTGATATGCGTTGGGCACCCTTGTTCCTCGCTTTGCAGGTCTCCGTGCTAGGTACCGAATCCCGACTTTACGGTGCAAAGGGTGCAGGGCATCGGGGGCCGCCGCCTCCAATGCTCCGACGCCCTGTTCCCAACGCGTCCCTTGCTCTCCATTCATGCCTCACACCCGCATGAACGTTCACCACTCGCGTCGGCGTTCCCGAATGCGGTGTTGCGCGCCGCCGGTCCTGACCCTTCGCATTCCAGAGCACGATTACGACCCGTTCCTTTGTACTCCGTTACAGGAACCACTGCCGCAAAGCAAGGCTCAACATCTCCTCCGAGTGTTCCCTGGATCGCGGGCCCTTTCGAAGCGTAATCCAACGCGCTTTGCATTGCATCTTGGCTGCCTGTCCCTGTCTCCCGCAAACCGTTCGTCGGACCTCAGTACAATACACAATTCTACCCGTGCCTTCGTCCGCCCTGGCGCAAGCCCTGCCATCAGTCATCAGATATCATGCGAGTTCAGGCGACGCTCGTCATCAGAGCGAGGCTGCATGCTGAGAACAGGTTCACCTCCGTGTACCTTTCCGCCTTCCTCTTCTTATTCCTTCGTTCACATCGTCCAGCCAGTCATTCTGATCCGGTCTCAAGTCTTAAGGCGGAGTCCCAAGGAAGGGGTTCGTCCAGCTTCCGAGTCTTCACATTACGCGAGCTGGCGCGATCCGCCGGCATCCCCGCCCTCACACCGAGCATCGTGCGCCGTGCGCCGAGCACCGAGCACCGAGCACCGGTACCGCCTTGCGCTTACCCGAGCACGGCGCTTGCGCACATGTCCGAATCTCCCAATGCCCAATCTCGCAGCGAAATGCAGTGCGGCGTGCCTTGCGAGCACCCCAATGCTTAAGCGGGCCGAGTCCAGTCTGTCCCCCTCCGTCGCCGTCTCGCACGCGCAAGCAGAACGCAGCGGCTAGGCCAGGTCGCAGGTCCCGGATGATCATGACCTCAAGCGTACCCGGAGCGGCCCTGATCAGAGTAGTCAGCCCATACAGGGCCGTAAGGGCGGGACAACTTGGCGCAGGCGTGAAGATGCGCCGGGTTTGTGTGCGTATCGTGTATCGTGCATCGTGCCCAGCCGGCGCGCGCGCGCAGGTGTGCATGCATACTCTGATCTGCTACTAGTGGGATGACGATAATGGTGGTGGTGGTGGTGGGAGCCCGATTGCCCTCCCGAGGGGGGTCATTTATCACGCGCAAGAGGCGTGATCGCCGGGCCCTCTGCATGCGCGTATCAGTGCATGTATGAGCGAGCTGATCGAAGGACGGGCCACTGGCACTGCAGGTCAATGCTGAGCGAAACGAGTTCAGTTCGATGTTATGCAGACTAAAAGTAATCGCATGAAGCTGAACGTCTCGGCCTTTCCCTTCCGCTGGCTTTCCAAGGGCAAGTCTCGGTTGAAAATACTCGGGAGACTCGTGCTTGCTGAGACACGGTCTCGGGAGCATCGAGACATTGGGCACTGTCGACTAAGCACTGACAGGGAGCGTGAGGAGTCGATGCCAAGTGATGTTCGTCCAGATACAATGTGAATACAATCTGCTTCGAGTAGCAAGAACATGCAGCACGAGACAGCGTCCAAAGGTGCATTGTGTGCATAGAGTTATCAGGGCATACTACAAGCGCAGCGAACTCAAGACCGGGATGCACAGGCAGACGATGATGGTATGTTATGGAGGTGGTATTGTATGCGGTGGAACAGACTGCTATCGCTAACAGCTATAAATGGCTAGGGAGGTATTACAAGGGCGGCCGACACCCGGGAGCCAGCGACGACGCGGCGATAACGGCGAGGTAACAAGTTGTAGTGGACACAGTATCAGCAGTATCAGCAACAGGGCATATGCTGGGAGGGGTGGTATACACAATATCGTACTAGATCGAGGACGCGCATGCCCCCGAAGGGGACACGGCAGAAACATGGTATGCGTGTGTGCGTTGGACCGCTTCAGCGAAGACAGCGGACAACTTTGAAGGTAGTTGGCCGTGGAGCATGGCAGCAATGTTGTAGGAAGGGTACGCGGATGGCGGTCGTATGGCAACAAGCAGGGGTGGGTGGGTAATAAGACACTGGTAGTAATGCAACACTATCATATATGGAAGTGACAATGACTGCGCACTGCGACGCTGGACGACGGAGAAGAATGTTCATATGTTTTATCAGTATTGAGACCCGATAGGAGAAGAGTGTCCGTGGGGCGCCATGCCCGCTAGGCGAGGCGGCCAGCGAGGAGTGAAGGAGCGACATGCGGCCTGGGCGGAGAGAGCGGCATAGGGCGGGGCGCGGGATTGGCAACGAGCGGCGGTATAAGCGAGCGATTGGAGCGGGCGGCAGGCGATTAGGTGTCGATATGGGGTATGATACAGACAGAGATACCTTGAAGAGGAATACGCGAGAGAGATAGAGGAAAAGCGAAACAGAGAGGAGAGGCCGGGCGAGATTATGAGACGCGACGCTGAGCGAGGGTAGAGGCACATCCAAGATCTGCAGTCCACCGTCCTCGTCCAATCCGGTTCTGTGATGTGCCCGACGGCTTCGTCGTTGGTTGCGTGGGGGACGCCCCGAGCGCGGCCACGGGGCAGGGTATATGCGCCGCACATTTCAGAGCACGCAGACGGCGCGACAACCGTCTTTCGATTTGCTCACAGAGGCGAGAGGCCTGTGTGCAAGCCCAAGAACAGCGTGCGCTTCGGGTTGCGGTGGGCTCTGAGAGCGCCGCTTACATCCCGTAATGGCCGGTGTAGCTCTGCGAAGACGTCAGCATCTGGAGCATCATATCGGTTTCAAAGAGCGACTCACGCCCATGTAGTGCCCAGAACCGGCGATTGCGACATCGCCGCCGAGACCCACCGCTGCGTTCATGCTCGCGCTCAACCCGTACATTCCCTGGCCGCACTCATGGTGGGAGGACGTCAACTGATTATGCCATCCAAGGTGCGACGCCGAGAGCTCCAACGGCGAGCTCGGCGTGGGAGGGAGGCTGGCATAGGCGTCCTCGTCGGCGTGGATGAGAGACGGGAGCATGGTGCTCTTGAGATCCACAGCCGTGTGAATGGGAGGGAGGGAGCCGGGGAGCGAGTGGTGCATGCTCGGCACTGCGTCGAGTGGGTAGTTGAACATCATGATGTCGTCGAGGTCAGACGCGAGATCAGGCTAGCAAGGGAAAGCACGATCGGCATTTGCGGCAGGAGAGCGGAGAGAAGTCAGACTCACCGTGCCCGTCGAGGAGAAGGAGCTGCCCGCAGTGCTCGGGCGGCTAGCACTGTCCGAAAAAGTCGCACTGCTGGGAGATAGAGGTGGCGTTGCCGAGACGTTGTTGAAGGAGTACATGATTGACAGCAAGACATCTTCCGGGCCATAGGGTTCCGCGGCAACAGAACGCACGATCTCTTGCACGACGTAGAAAGCCGAAGGGTCTGTAAGGAAGTTGTGAGTATATGCGCGCCGAATTCGTCAATATGCATGATAACTCACCAGGCGAGCAGCACAGCGCCTCCCAGAAGCGCGGAACGAACTGTGTGCGGTAGAGGAAGGTGCACTCCATCTCGCTCGGCCACTGCGGCATGGGCATACAGCTGCTGGAGAGCATCTCGAGCTCTGTCCGCTCGCTGTGGATCTGACCAGCACCCTTCTTCGATACCTTGAAGTTCGAGTACGCCGCGAGCGGTGCCCGAGACATGAACGTGACGGAGGGATCGATGTGGCGCAGGACGCGAGGCCCGGATGAGTTGAGACCGAGACCCATACCAGAGGGGGACGACGTCGGCGAAGGAACGAAGTTCGCGAGTGTCGATGGGGTGGCGGTGGGCATGCTAAGCGACGATCCGGAGAGCGAAGGAAGACGGAGCGAGGGCAGAGGCATGCCGGGGTCGGGGATGACATCGATGGTGACACAACTCGAGGGAACACGAGCGGGAGCAGAAGGCGCAGACGGGACCGGCATATTCGAGGTGGAAGTCGAGGGCGCTGGTGTCGAGCGCGTCAACTTTGAGCTCGAAGCAGTCGAGGGGCGCTCAGAAGACGCGTTAGAGCTGGGCTGCGTCTTGGACTTGGGCTGCATCATAGCGAGATGCCTGCTCGAGAGCTGCTGGAGGACTGCGGACCAAGGCGCGTGAGACATGAATTTATGAGGCGACGGAGCGCGCTGAACGAAAGAGAAACATACTGCGCTTGCCCTCGGTGGTATCGCGGAGCTGCTGCAGACGCGAGCCGACTTGCTTGGGCGTTCTGCGCTTGCCAGTCACGTTGAAGATGTAGTCCGAGATGAACTTGTTCCGCATGGGGAAACGGCCGAACGAGCGCGATGTACGCGACTCGACTGGCTGGTACTTCTCAAGACCTTGGATGAGAGTCAGACGACATTTGCGCGAAATACGGAAGCTCATCTGGGTGGTACATGGCGCGCATATAGCCACCCGGACGGGAAGGGGACGGGATGTATGCGCACCTTCGACGAGGGCGGCCTCGAGATACGGGGGCCAGACGACCTCACCCTTGCCCTTCATGGTCTTCCAGCACTTGCGGCCGGTGACGATGGTCTGGATGGTGTCATTGATGCCGGAGGACGCCGAGACGGAGTAGGAGAGGTCGTCTGCGGAGGAGATGTGGATGTGCTGAGCGAGGGAGTCGCGGTGGTTGGGGGCCATGGCTCTAAGAGAGGTGCGACGCGTCTGCTCGCTGTGTGCGACGACGAAGGGAAGAGGCGGGGGCGAGGGGAGGGGAAGAACGAGATGAGGAGGGCGGGGGAAGGACGGACGGATTAGGGCGAGGTTATATACGGTGTTGTGCCCAGCACGCTAGGGACTCGAATCGGGATCCGAGTCCCAGCCAGAATCTGAATACCACCAAGGCGAGCAGTACGCTAACTTTCGCAAGCGCCCGTCCGCATTCCTTCCTGAGCAGGCCAGATAGCCGCCCACGATGCACCGATGGATCAAGATCTCCCGGCGTCCCAAACCCTCGGGTCGTAATTAAAAAGTCCCACTCGCCCAACCAAGCGCGCTCTAGAAGATAGCCCCAACTGGAATGCAGTTCGCTGGAAAACACCGAAAGAACCCCATCCAAGAACCGAATCTCAGCCACCCTCGCCTCTCTCAATCTGACGCCGCCCACATATTTTCTGTATTTCTCGAGACACGATTCTGCAGCCCTCCGTCCTCCGGCGCGCCCGTCCGTACGTCGCCGGTGAAGAAGCGAACACGCCGGTCACGCCTCTACTTCGCCTCGGCGTCCAGCGACACACAGACGCCGTCGCGATGCGTCTCTCTCGATGGACGTCGCACTCGGTGCTATTCAACGGCGGTTCGCGTGAGTCGACGCGACGCGATACGATGCGACTCTGCACGCGAATCCTGACGCGAGTAGGATAGCCGCGCCAGCCCTCGCGGCCGCAGACGTCGACGTCCGAGTCCACGTTACTGTAGCTTCCCACCAGAAGTTCCGAGCCTGAGATACCACCACCCTCTCGGCTCGACAACTTCCTCTACGTCCACTGGACAAGACGTCTGCGTCGAGCGAGCGTGTATATCCGCAAGGCAATGTCCCATGCATGCCAAACATGATCATCATGTGTATGGTACAGCAGGGTACAGTACTTGCTGCATGATACTCAGTCTATAGCGAGCACGCGCCGTTCCGCAACGGATTGCCCGTCCGTCCGACAAAGTCGCCGAGCGGGTTCCGTAAGTGAGTCGGTCGCATCGCGTCTAACCATCGCGAACGGAGCGCACACTTGCCAGACATGTCGTTTTCAGCCCCGTCATCGCCGCTCCGCATGCAGCAATCGCCTCTCTTCCTCCCCAGGCGCCCGTCCCCCGCCCCTCCGTGCCGCTCGTCCTCCTCGGAATCACCGCAGCTGCCGGTCTCTCTGATGGCGATCCCGTCCCGTCCGCCTCTCTCCCTTCGCGTTGCTTGGCGCCTTCACCCGCGTCGCGTCGGCCACTAATCTCTTGGGCATGTCACCCCGCCCCAGGCGCACGCATCCGTCCTGATGCGTCCCCCTCTCCTCCCGCGCTGCTCGGCGCCGCCGCCGCGCCGGCGCACACGCGACAGCCAGCAGCCTACATACCCATCGCGAGCTGCGACTCGCCGACCCGGATGCGCTTGAGCGCATCGCAACATCAGCTCCGGCGGGAAATCCGCCCCTCCTCTTCGGTTCAGCCAAGACCCACCCCCGAATCGTAACCCAACATGCAACACCGCACGGGCCCGCCCAATCATCTATCAGCATGCCTTCTTCCAAGCTCTGAACCATCGATTCTCCATAACACTGTGCATACCTACCCTCGTTATAGGCCCTAGCCCGGGCGCGACCACAGTCACGGCCGCGTATACGCGCAGTGAGGCGCAGTGCGTGAGCGCAGGTGACGGGCACAATGCGGACCTCGATAGACATCGATATTCCTCGATATACCTGTACCCAGGCATCCCGCGAACACCACTCGCGTCCGCTTTGAAACGTACGTGGTAGGCTTTCCAGAAGTGCCGCCCCGCCCGCGTCCATTTGGATCTGAATCCGAAAGAGGCGGCAATCGATGATGTCTCTTTTTCTCCCCTCTCAGGCGTAAGGCGTCGGACTCCTCGACCGCCAACCGCCATAGACGCCCCTCCCCGCGACATCAGCACCGACTTTCGGCTAGTCAAATAGCGCGGCACGATATTAATTGACCATCGCTAGATGACCTTCGTCTGCGGTGCTGATTGCGAATTTACGGGTGCGTTTCTGCGAACAAATGCGCATCGTGCGCACTGATGGGCGCCTCTGTGCCCGGGCACACCGACGCGCAGGCTCGCCCGTCGGCCCGTCCGGACGCCTGCTAGCCGGATCTGACATAGAGCCTTGCCTCAACCAATGGCAGTTGCTTAGATAACCTGTGGGCGTGTTTTCATTGGCCAGAGAGCTAGCCCATAGAAACCCTCGTACCTCTATCAATGCAAACATGGTAAGTGTTAGCTAGGGTCGTGGTCATCATGGACACGAAACACACCGTCAAGACGGCGCAGCGGGCGTCCTTAATGCACGACTTGCCGATGCGACAGAAAGAAGACACAACGACAGAAGAGCCGTGGGCCCGATTCTCCAGAAGCAAGTAAACACGCCGCCGTCGATGAGCTTACGCCTGTGTGCGATAGCCAATCGCGAGGCGCGCCCCAAAAAGAATCATCGAAGTTGATGCCCCCAAGTCCATGAGCTAGCAAGCACCGCTAAGCAAGCCTCACATTGGCTGCGCAAGTGTAGATCTGCCAGGACACCCGCCGCGTAAGAACGCGAGGCGGGTGATTCAACGACGGGCAATTGCACGGTCATTGGGTGGAAACCGCGACTTAGACATACCACGCCGTGCATCCTGCATTACCTTCTG
Organism: Trametes cinnabarina; assembly: GCA_000765035.1. NCBI lineage: Eukaryota > Fungi > Basidiomycota > Agaricomycetes > Polyporales > Polyporaceae > Trametes > Trametes cinnabarina. The sequence goes on along the minus strand of CCBP010000115.1, from coordinate 269,301 downwards.
TGGGGATATTGCTTGTCTGGTGGCACCCGCGCACATATCTGCGTCATGTGCAATGCGCAGAGCCTGATCAACGGCGTTGCTTCAGGGTTCGTGATCGGGATCGTCTGGCGTCTGTACGAACAACTACCGTCTACGTCAGCGGCAGTGGTTCACATAGACTATCTTGAGACCGTGCAGCAAGCTGGGCCCACTGACTTCCGAATACCGGGCCTAAGCATCGGCGCGACGTGAAGCCCATCGGAGGCAAGCCGTACGCGCAAGAGCGTTCGAAGATGCAGGATCCCGCCAACATACCATTTCTGGCGGAATGCAGCGGTGTCGCGTGGCATGTACGCACCTCCGCGCCGTACTCCAGCGCGCCGTAGTGTCGTCGCCTGGGTGATCTTGGAAGCTGCGTCGGAGCCTTAGCGAGTCGTCATCGCATTCCGGGGGTAGCGTGCATTACAGACACAATCAGCTTGACAAGATGCCTGCTCGTTCGCCGCGCAATGTTTTGGCGGGGAGGCGGGGGCGCCCTGCGATTGGCTAGGGCCAGGAGCCGTTGGAAGTGAATGTGAAACAAACCGTCACACAAGCTGCAGCTAATAGCCCGGCCACATACTGCAACACAGACCTCGTCGTGCGTGCATCGGACAAGCGTCGCTGCCGTAGCGTAAGCAGACGAAGACTTAAGATGTCTGTGTTCATGCTGCGATTGATGGCGAGATCCAAAGTCCCGTATTGATATTGGGCTGGATGGAAAAGGAGATCAGATGGGCCGCCAGATGCATGCACCAAGGACGATGTGTAGCGAATACTTCCGGGTCAATTTCGACAGACGCTGCAGATGGACGGTGGCAGATGCCGCGGTGGTGGCTAGTGGGTCCATTCCGCGGACAACAGGAAGAGGGAATGGGTCATCACATGATGCTTGGAAGACGTAGCAAGAACGGAGAGCAAACGAACCTCATTCGCACGAAAAAGACCCCCGATGGTCAAACTCTCCTTCTATGCCGCATATACAGGGCTCACCCCAGCCGCGGCATACTGTATAGAAACGACCCAAGCTGCAATGTCGTCCAGAAGGCAAGCGACGCGATGTGAGCGCCACCTACGTAGTTTCCCAACATGGCGCGCACCGGCTGATTCGTTCCCAGTAGGCGCCCGCGGTCATCTTCGAGTTCCCGCCCGACGGTCGCGGGAGGCGCGCCTTAATGTCTTTCCTCGAACAGCCAACCCGGATGGGTAGACGCGAAAGTTGAAGACCGTATTCGACGGCAAACTCGATCGCACGAGCTTCGTTGCCACCACGATCGCCTCCCCGCAGCGCCTCAAACCAGCCTCTATGTACTCCTCTGAACGCGGGTTGTCCGATGTACCCGATGCGAGGCAGATTCTGTCTTTCGACGGCGGCTCGCACTGCGCACGCCTGACCGCGTCATTATCGCTGCAGATCGCTATTGTCCTCGCCCACGGCGTCACGGTATTGGCAGATGAGCCTCTTCCGTCTCGTGATATCAGAGGTTCAAAGTCGTGATTGGAGGGATGTCTTATTGACTCTTCTTTGACAGATCCCATCCCCGCCCGCCCCTACAGCAGCGAACACGTTTCCCCGCCCAGACTCAGCGGGCGAACCCAAACGCTCGATATGCGTAGTGGCGGTCTGCATCCGCTCGCGATGACCCATTTACCCGACCACCTCGCGCCCATGTCCAGGGATAAGCTGCCAGCACCCTTCCGAAGCATCGGAATGAGAGCTGACCGTGCTCGGCACCTCTCGGTCCCGCCCTTTCAAATTTGCACTCCGCTACCGTCCGTGACAGTGTTGTAGGCCTCTGACATACACAACGGGAGAATATCTCCGTCTCGACTATTCGGCATGGGACGGCAAACATTCGCTGCTCTACAACCAGTCGTGTCAGCACCACCGCGTGAACTGATGAAACAATCCTCCGAATTCCTCGTGTTTTTAATTGTGAAGCTTCGACAAAGACTTTCGCCGAGTATGACCTTCCCATCCCCGAGGGATTCGCTGATGCGCTTTGCTCAACCCTATAGCTTTAGTGAGTCTCCCAAGAAGTTCCGCTCCACAGGCGCTCCAACCTACTGTGAGTACCAGAACACCTGATGATTGCTGCTTTTCTTGCCTACAATGCGTCGAGCGATCGCGAGGTAGGGCTGGATAGGCTGTATAGTGCAAGAGCTGAACTAGTAATGCTGCGCATGCGTACTGACCAGAATGCCCTAATTCAGGACCTAGCCTTGTGGTCATATCAGCTGCGCGATGCAAGCCCTCCAATTGCGCCTATGGGCTGAACTGGGATGCGATTCGTCAACATCTTTATAGCCAATCACTGTCGTGCTTGGCCTAACAATGTCCGACACTTAGCACCTCGGGACTGGCGCTGCACTCTGAAGTAGTCGCGAGCCAGGCCACCCTCACCATTGGCGCCGTGCCCAATGGGATTTGAAGATCGTCTTGTCTTATACCATGCTCGATAACCAACAGTAGTGGCGCCGCGCAAGGCAGCCCAGTGGCACGTTCGAGTTTAGGTCGTTGGCTTAGGATCGCAGAATGGTATAGTCAATCGCTCGAAAGCATTGGCATGATGCTCCATAACTTAGCAAATATAGTATCATATCCACGCAGTGTGACAGCCGCGGCATCGGTTCCGACTACTCTCTGTGGTAAGTCAGTCCTGGACGGTCCTGACGCTAGTCGATATTGTAGTGCGCATCCCGTTGACCGGCCGGGGAGACGGCGGGAGCTCCGCTGGCATGCGAGCGAGCCCGAATTTGGCTCCGTTTCTGCGCGTGGATCCAGATCCGGGCGCGGCGATCGCTGGATCCTTCTTAGTGGCAGTGGCGCCCGTCCCAACTTTGTTGGACGGACCACGATCGAGCTCTCGCTGACCCGGACGGAGGTCTTGCTCACCGCCGTCACGCTCGTCCGTCCCGCTTCGGACCTCTGGACTCGCGCTTTGCAGCTCTGAAGGCCAAGGATCAGCCATCGACGGCTACAACAGCCCTGAGGGGCGCGTCACTTGCTGAAATTTGCTGATGCGCGGGCGCACGGTCATCGGCTTACGTTGGGAACAATCAAGTCATCCAGGAGGGACGCCCTGGGGGGGGGGGGGGGACCTGGTCTGGGACTCTGCGTGATCGTTTGTGGCGGGTGCTCGGGCGCGCGCGTGCGCCGATCTCACCAGTGCCCACACCGTCGGCGCAGACACGGAAGCAAATTCCAGCCCAGGATGTCTGCCGGACTGGCGGTTTTCTACTATTACATGACATGTCACGCCGTCCGGGGCGGGGCGGCGTGGGGCACCGTGTCAGACTTGCCCGACGGGGACGTTCTCCTCCGTCCGCAACGCCAATGCGGGCCGCACAAGAGAATACGCGAGGTCGTGTGCTCCTGGGCTCGTCCGGGCCCATGGCTTGAAAAATTGATATTGCGCCGCTCCAAAACTGCACAGCCCACCCGGTGCAGGTCTTCAGCGGAGGGTCGGTTCCTTACTCACAATGGCATGATGGTTTGTGGGAGAAGACCGAGACCGCGTAAGAACGGAGGCGTTCGCTCCGGCTACACATCCTCCTACAGGTACGAAGGATCGACTCTTCACGCGAGGCTCGAGCATCTCACGGGCTCGTTTCTCAACTTCCTAGATCATCGAATACAGTAAGATATGTTCGTTCTCAGCCGCCTTCCAGGCAGCTTGACCTCCTCCCGACTGATCGGTGCGTTATCGCGTATGCTGGAAGGAGAGAAATTAATGCGTTCCTGCTTCGCAGGTGCATTCTATATTTTCTGGACTGCTACGCCGATGCTGATGAAGGAGAATACAAGGGGCATCCCAGCTACGCCTAGAGCCATCAGGGGCATTCCATGCCTGGTAGAATCATAACGAAGCGTCCGCGTTCCGTCTCCGCGGGTTGGTTTTCCTTGTATCGATGTCGATCAGGCATGAGAGAACATACGAAGGGTTCGGTGGCCGGCGCGTGAGCGTCCGTCCTCCACTTCGTGCCTTCCCTCAACTGTGGTCGCGTCTGGCGATCCAGCTTTCAGATGGAACGTCTCGCTCATATCGGGAGGTAACCTTCGTCTTTCTGTTTGAAAGCGTCGTGCTGAAGTTTTCTTGATCGTGAACATGACAAAGCTTTCTCTGCACTGCGGACTTAATGGTCGGTTCCGGAAGTATGGCAGCAGTTGTGCCTGTTTGGTGACCGCTGCAGCTGGATTCGACACATGCGCATGGTCCTCCGTCGCTCTGATAGCAATCGGGGCTGTGCACTGTTCAGCTACGGAGTCGCAAAGTGTGAAATAGCTCGTTGACATTATCATGGTGTGTATACCTGAGCGACAGCTATCAAGTTGCTGACCAAACGTCATGTAGACGGACACTGCGCCGCCCGCCTCACATCCCGCCGCACTTCACTCGCTGTCGCCCTCCTTTCCTCCTCTCGTTCCTTCTCCCGAACCACACTCGCACCTTCATCCTACTCGTTCCCTCATGCTGGACTTCGCGTCCACACTCTGCCCCACCTCTCGCCCGCACGTCCTCATGCCGACCCTACAGCCTCACAGCCACAGCGGCACGGTCCAATCGCCCGCCCGCGACGAACAGCTGGCTCGGA
>CCBP010000115.1:249783-264667 GCA_000765035.1 Trametes cinnabarina | reverse complement strand
TGCCAGGCGCAGAAGACAGAACCCCCACCTGCTCTGGCGGGAGATGGGCGCCAGGCGCTGCGCGGGCGCTCTGCTTCCATGCGTTCTCGATGTCACACCCGCGACAGGGAGAATGGGTCCGGCAGCCCCGCCGCCCTCCGCCCCTCCGTCTGCTGGCCATTGCCCGTGCGTCGCCCGCGTCGCGCCGCACGCCGCCCACTGACCCGAGTTTCCTCCACCCGCGCCTCTCGGGTGTCCTGTGCCGCTACTCGCCGTGGTGCTGCGCTCGCTGCTTCCTGCATCGCCTACCGGCACCTCTGGGGAGTAGTGCTTACATCCTCGGATAGCCGTCCGACTACGCGCGGCGTTTTGCTCCAAGTCGTGGCACCTTTTGCGACTAGGACGCCTGCTGCGTTGGGACGCGGGTCTTGTTTTGGCAAGACGTCGTTGAGAGCCCGGTGCTGGCGTGCGGATCGTCTGCAGCACCGACTCCTGGTGTTCACCCTGATCTCGTGGCGCACACGGGAGGTCTGTTCGCCGCATCTCCGGACCATTGTGACGTTTCCTGCCAAGGACTAGCGGGACTCGGGACGTCTGGTGGTGCGCGAGGGAACTGCCACTAGGCAGCCATCCAGGCAAGGAGCAACGAAATACGTCTCCATCTACTCTCATACCACTGGCTTCCGCAGGACGACTCGGTCCGCGAGGTGGGCTTTCGACACTGGACGCCAGGCCAGAGCAGCTGGACTACTTCTTCGTGTCGTGCAGAGTTGCTCCTGGTTGAACCCCGAGGCGCCCGTGCATGGCCTACTGGTTACCGACCGCAGAAGGAGATCGGATAGCTCTCGTACGTGTCATCCGAGATAGATCCCTTCCCCCAATCACGGTCCTCGTTGATAAGAGTGTGTGAAGCATCTGTACGCTGAGCCGAAATGTATCCAGGGGCGTGTTCCTCCCACTCGCAGTATACTCCGCTCGTCGTACGAGCGGGACTGATATCTGTTATGAGCGTGAGGTCGATGGCACACAAGGTGGGCGTGCGGCGCGAACATCTGCTATATAGCACTGAGACCTGTGCGTATATCTGTCAGTGAATTCCGCCATATTGTTAGATGGCGGAGATGTGCACCTGGGCAAGCAAAGGAGACGGAGAAGCCGAGGGAGACCCACGCCCCCCTGCTGCCGTCCCCTTCGAGCCGTGCTGATCCTCGAGCGCGTCATTGAGCGTGCCGTAAGTGTCGACCAATGCGGTCATATTGCCCTCTGCATCTGCCAGACCTGCGCTGGCCACACGCATCTCTTCCGTCTAGAAATTCCCGAAGTCGCCCAGAGAACTCGCGAAGCACCGTGGGCCTGCGACGTGCGCCTTCCTTCCTCGGCACCTCTCCATGTGCACTCCCCCTTGCACGCGTGCGCGCGAGACGCACCGTCGCAGGAGCCGCCCCATCCGCACTCGCCTCGACGCTGGCGGGGACGACACACGTTCTGCAGCGGGCGCGAGGTGGCTCACGTCACAGTGCTGCCCTAGCGCGGCGAGAGAGGCCTCATTTGCGCGTTCAGAGCGGCCGCAGCGACCAGAGCGACACCTTCCTGGACGCTCTGCTCGTACCGCGACAGCACTGCGACGACCATGTCTGGTGCCGCCACACGCATCACCGCCCGAACGCCTCAGTAGTCCTGTTCCGCGCTGAGAAGGGCTGCTTGGACCCGCCCTTACGTTATTGTCCCCTCTCGTACCGCCGGCGGCGGCTGAGTCCAACGTGCATCCCGTCCAATCTGCAGGGTCAGGATCGTGCCCGCGCGACCGACTGGCGACCACCCGCCTCTCCAGCCGGCGACCTGGTTTCGGTTATTTGCCTACCATGGTGCCTCGAGTGAGAAGATCACAAACTACATTCGAGACGTGCAGCCATAGACGGTTCTCGCTCCCCCGCTTCGTCTTCGATCGGATATTCGGGCTACGAGCCTAAGGGAAGGTGGACGCAGCTTCGCGAGTTTCCGTCAGCGCAATCAAGACAAACAGAGGAGGCGCATTCCGGACTCGTGGGGACAGCGTGGAAGTGCGGCTGCATGCGAGTGCGTTCATGAACTCCATGATGCCGCGCTCGAACTTACCCACTGGCACCAACTGGACGATGGGCGTACAGCAGTACAGCAGGCATGTTCCTCGGGGAGCGCATAGCCGAGGACCAGAAGGAGGGACTAGAACGAAATGCTACGCATGGCTGGTGAGTAGGTTTCACGGAGAAGTAGCCTCACTGTCAACGTACGTACGTGTCGTGTCCGTATTTGAGCGGACCGTGATTGTCAGCAAGCGACGTCCAATCGTGCATCGTCGCAGCCCTCCCAGCCAACGCGAACGACCACCCTCATTGTATCGCCCGATCGTTGTCACCCTCGGGTCAGTTCGCCGCGAAGCGTGTGGATGGTGTCCAACCTTGCGCATAACGCGAAACACCTTGCAATGCGGATGTCCGAACTGTATCGCGCGTGACCATCTAGCTCGAGCGAAACACGCCTGCGAGAATGTGCGAATCGTACCCCCACGCCCAGACCAACAGTCCTTCGGCGTGGACCGGGCGTGAGCATGGGTGACGCTTACCACTGCCAAGGTGCTCCGCCGGCCAGTTATTGCAAGGTTAGAGTTCGGACTTTCGAAGCTCACCGGCACCCAGGAGAACTTCAAACCTTGCGCTCCGCCTGATAAAGTTAACATAGAATGAATGACGGGTCCTCCCGTAGGAGAAGCCTCCACCATCTATCGTGGACGCTCACCCGCCTGCAGCTGAGCCTGGACCTCGGGCTAAACAGGCACGTCCTGGCGGCGTGCTGGAAGGGTATGGCAAGCCGCGGACGTCGCGAAAGGAGTCGCATGAGAGGACATCTGCTGCGGAGGCGCATGCGTTCTGTCCAGCTCTGGCAACTTACTCTGCAATACACGCATATGGCGGACAACCCCGTGCCTCAAGGGTCCCACCTTCCGCCCACCAAGGTGCACGCTGACCACTCACAAACGTCGCGCCAGGTGCGCCCGCGCCGAAGCGGCGATGCCGGCAACGCCGGCCTGCATCGGCGATACACCCACTGAATGCGCGAAGGCGAGAAGACCGCGAGCATGACGGCGATGGAAAGTAAGGTCGGGTACACTCCGCGCAGGGCAGAAGAAGCACCCCGACATGCAACGCTTTCGGAAAAGCCGACAAGCTTCATCCGCTCCCGGAAGCACCCTTCGCGCTCGATGATGGGAGGCTAAGCTTGTGAGTGAATGCGCCCCAGGGGTGCCGCGCATCAAGTGGGAGCAGAGCGGGCCGCCACCCGGCGTTCGAGGAACACTAGAACCTATCTTGCACAGATATGGGAAAACGATGTTGGTCAAGACCCGGAGCTTGAGAGGTATTGCTGAATGAGTTGAAATAGTGACAGGTATAGGAGCAGCATCGCTACGATAGAGAAGTCTGATATTATACTGGGCTGCGGGTGGCGGAGGGGTGGATGAAAACACCAAGAAGACATGTAAGAGCGTCTCGTCGGTATGAGCGGGAGGACTAACGTGAGAGTGTCACAGCGTCAGGCGCAGACCGTAGAGCCGGACGGAGAGCCGGACGACCAACGAGAGTAAGGTGGCAAAGTGTATTCCAGACCGGCGAGAGATATGCAGAACGTAACCAGTCTCTCAAGTGACGCCTCGGAGAGATTCCTTGACTATAACTAGTAGATCAAGCAGTTCAATGAAGTTCGCCGAAAAGTTGGACTCGTCACCGAGGCACATAGCGCCGCCTGTATGCGCTCGCAGACGACCAACCAGTAGATCCCAGTGCAGATTTCCCCAGAAGATCCCGAAAGGGCGGCACCTACCCCGCTGATTGCTGAGGAGATGCGCGTGAGATTCGGAGACGTACAGCGCTGCCCTTCTACGCGCATGTCGCTACTCGAGGGAGAAGTCAACAAAGCTGCGTGGTCGCCTGGCGCGCGCGTCCTGGGCGTCTCCAAGGAGGGTGAAGAACAACAGGTTTAAGTTCACTCGGAGATTACAGATCCGGACGAGGAAGTCTTCATTCAAGACACTAGACGCTCAAGTCTGGTGCCAACTTGGGGCGTGTAAAACTCATGGCATGCACCTCGAGACGTGATTTCGCAGATTCCTGAAGATGGAGCGTCATTCTCTTTGGGTCTCGAAGGTGCACGGTGACCCGCGTCGTCATCGCCTAATTGTGAACAGAGCGCGTAGCTGCCGCTTCGTAGCCAGATGTCGGTAGGGATGGCCTCATGGCGTTCGATGTTCACTAACGTACCAGGCTCGTACGATGTGCGGTTGTGCTGGGATCAGCCCACGATCGGTCAGTGTTTATCTTAGTGAGAGAGGATGTAGCCGACCATGATGATACATACAGGTCCCGGTGGACGAATATGACTGTTGGATCGTCGGTCGGGTCCGGGAGCGGTGCCTAGAGCTCACACGCTCTGTCATGTTGCAATGTTGCGGATAGAATGAGCTGTGGCGTAGAACACGCGCTTGAGTCTTGCGATTGCAACATTCCACACCGGTTGGGAGCGTTTCTCTGGACAAGATGTTGCCTGTAGTTTAAGTCACGTTTAGACGCTAGTTCCAATGCACATCAGACCCTCACTGTGCCGGAAGGAGACCCACATCGTTCCTTTGATGTGATGCAAAGCAATGCACCTTGCGTTTGCTTTGCGGCAGGCTAGCTATGCATACGTAGTGGTTCCTTGAAATATCACCGTGACTCATCCACGCCAATGGCTTCGAGGGAGGGGGGGNGGGNGGGTGGGTGGGTGGGTCGGTCGGTACGTACGTACGTACGTACGTACCGTACCGTACCGTACCGTACCGTACCGTACCGTACCGTACGTACGTACGTACGTACGTACGTAACGTAACGGTAACGGTAACGGTAACGTTACGTTACGTACGTACGTACGTACGTACGTACGTACGTACGACGACGACGACGACGACGACGACGAGGGTACCGTACCGTACCGTACCGTTACGTTACGTTACGTTACGTTACGTACGTAGTACGTACGTAACGTAACGTACGTACGTACGTACGTCGTTCGTTCGTTCGTTCGGTCGGTACGGTACGGTACGTACGTACGTACGTACGTACGTACGTACGTTACGTTACGTTACGTTACGTAACGTACGTACGTACGTACGTACGACACACGACGACGACGCGNGNGNGGNGGNGGGGGGGGGGGAGTGGTCGTGGTCGTGTCACAGTCCCCGTATTCGTCCAAAGCCCAGTAGTCCCGCCTAGATTGAACATAGGAATCGTCCGGGAAAAGCAGGGTGCGATCCTTATGTAAGGTGAGAGCACACGCATGCCGCACTGGGCTAACGAAATGAGAGAAAGACGGTTGGAACGGGTCTCCGCTCAGCGCTGTCTCTAAGGAAGCTTGACGCACCTGCGAACCAGCCGGCGCCGGTGGGAAGTACAGGTATTTTCAGAAATGACCGGGGCGCGGTGAATTCCACCTGATTGGGCAACCGCTCTGCTTTCTCAAGCAAGATGGAGGGATGGGATTGAGCGGGCTTCAGGTACATCTGCTCCTGCGAACGTCGACCGAATCGAGCGCGGAGGATGAGAACACGGGGCAGGGTCATTGCCGGTTGCAAGGAGCGGCTGATAGAGGCGCTCGGGAATTCCCGACCAACTCGCACGCTGCATTCTGCTGGGCGTCTACGTTTTGCGACTGTTCTGCTCGATACGCCCAGTCACTTGCCCAGGTATGGCTGGCAGTACGCGCGTACGATGGGTGTCAGGTATATGCGTCCTATGACTTTCATTTCCCTCCTGTCTGACCTCAAGATAGATGCTGGATCTTTGGCCTCGGATATTGATCAGATTTTCATCACAAGTATGTGCTGCCTACATCGCGGCCTCGAGTAATGAGTCGCCTGACGACCACGCCCATATGCCCAGGATTGAGATGCATTGCGGAGACTTAGCATTCGATTAGCCGCAAAGCAGTCAAATGACGATGATTGTCTCATGAGCGCCGCTGCGTACAGCACGCACTTAGCCTACTGTCGTGACAGTGCGGTGCCGGACTTGCGCGATCGCGGGGTGGGGATCGCGAATGGGTCGGACACCCCACCCGACTCCTAGGAGGTCAGTTTATATCTTGCTTTGTACGTGACACGCCCTGTGATGACGTGTAGCTCATAATCTTCACGCCATTAGAGTAGCTCGTTGAGTCACGGAGGTTGGACATCGCCGTATCGCACCGCAAGGTTCCGTGCTGGACGGCCTCGTGAGGAAAACATACGTGACTGCTGCGGAAACGACAGAAACTCAAGCTGTCGAAGTTGCAACTTCAAGAACAAATGGATCGCGTCAGGAAGTTATCCTTCAGCGTGCGTCTACCATTCTGGCGCTGTCGATAGGTATACCGAAAGGTTGTCTGGCGAATCTGGTCAAACTTCGTCTTCATCTCACGTCTAGTCCTCCCGTAGCGGCTACACTCCCAGCATATGTACGTACACTTATTCAACTATCTCACTGAAAGAATTTCACCAGGTTGTAGACACTCTCAGGCGTTCTGATAGCGTCTCCCCAACATCGACGTTTTGCCCCGCACCTACGTTGCGCGCTTACCTGGCAGGCGATTCGCCTGCCTGGCTAAGGCGCTTTCACATGGCGGACGCGCAGACGCTCGGCGCGAAGACTTCTCATTGGACGGCGAGTTCGCAACGGTGGACGGTTCGACTCGTGGCAGTCGCCGTGAGCTGCTACGTATGGCGCTCCGAAGAAAACCTGTCATTGGCCAGTCCAAGATAAGGCGCTGTCGATTGACCGCCATACCATCGGGATTCCGAGGAGTAGACCATGAGGCTATCGAGCTTCGACAGCATGTCCTGCGCCTTTGCCCACTGTTCGCGCGAAATGAGCGTGTCACGATGCTGGCTGACATTGACAGTCTGTCTTAGGAACTCTGACATTCAAGGCATACATACCCACGAGTTGGGCATATGGGCGCGAGGATGCCATGATCACCCAGTGAACGTTGATTACATGCCTACCTGCTTTAGTCCGCACTCGACTGACTGCGATTGTTTCCGTTCTCTTTCACGCAGTGTACGTGGCGCCTCCTGTGCTCTCCCGACGAACGTTAGCCCGGTCACGCCATCCTGCCCGACATTCACGCCGCGGTAGGGACCACCATCTACGAAATGTGCAATGCCTCGCCTATGTTCAAGTAGCTTCTCTCGGAGTGCGATTGCGTCGTGCCCAAGCTTTCGAAGAAGGTGCAGTCGGGCATCGACGTGATGCGCCGCTGTGCTTCTTCCGCTTCTCGTCCTACTGCGGTGACCGCCTGTTCGCTTTTGGACAGGGACCAAGGCTCTTCCTCTCAGCTGCTGCTTAGCCAACGCTCTGAGTCACTCTAGCTTATCTTCTCCATGGTCCTTTGAGGACCGGCCAAATTACTACACTTGGACAACGCAGCGCGTATGTCAACTCCTTAATCGACCACGCCACACGGCTCGCCGACACTTCCCTCCCCTTCCACGGGAAATGGCTGCCAATCGCGCGCAGCCATTCCGTTCTTCCACAGCAAGTTTCTCGTATGTCTGTCCGCGATGCAAAGAGATGTCTGCGCTGACGGCAGTGCTCGGTCCCGCGGCGAGGCCTCTGCATTCCGGGACTGCCACGACGCCCGCTGTACAGCGGGATGTATAGTGCACTATGAGCTGCCAACGGTCCCCTTCCTCGGACTCGGACGCTGGATACTTCGCGGAGCTGGCGCTGCAAAGCGGGAAGCCGTCGTCTCTGTTGGGTGACCGAACAGAACGTCGGCATCTATAGCTGGCTACTCGCCTCTTGCAGTGCGCTCGTATCGTTAATCGCGTCCTGAGGGCCCCGGTAGGCACACGCTCACTTGCGCCGGTGATGCTCTTGCCCATTTCCGCTGATATGGGCGCCTTCTGGCACTGGGGCTTCAACCTGAAACGCGACCGTGGACGTCGATGGAGGCTTGCTCTGTTCACCCAAGCGCCGCGTTCACACCTCTACTGGCACAACGGGTCGGAGACCCGTACGGATCGGGATCGCCTGGGAGACATGAGAGGCTTGGGAGGTGTTTTCGACTCGGTCACTCGTCGGTTCATCCGCAAGAAGAATCACACGTGCGTCGCTGTACTTGGGCACCAGGTGTTGACTGTGTGGCCCCGTTGCTCCGTCGCTCGAGCGGTGAAGGACAGTCATGTAGCCCATGTGCTCGCACTCGCTGCGCGGTCCGCCGAGCCTGCTTTGTTTCATGGGATTGCCTAGCTCAGCCCGGATCCATTAGATCCCTGCACCGAGGGTGGGTGCGTGTCAGACATGCTATTCTGCGCAACTGCAACCTTGTAGGATGAGGCAAAAGTCGTCCCGGCTACGGCGTACTTCACAATTTCGTACCTGAGATGGCTCGCATCCCGGACTCCTCCGTTCGTCAATTCACATCTGGAGGGGAGCGCATCTTGTGCGCACGTTTATAGTGCTCGTTACAGTGCTCTGACTATCCAGGAAACGGCGACGTTCGCCCTAGGCCTGCGTGGAACATACAATAAACGACTATTCTGCATCCTGACGCATCTATCCTATCTCAGGTCTTCGTGTAAGCGTCCCAAATGGTTGGCTCATGTTGTGAACTAACTGCAATCGCACCGTCTCAGAAACGGTGTGCACCCCAGAGCCGCTAGGTCGGCGAGTAACACGGAGAAGCTGTCTGCCGTCGATGAATGCCTGTCATTGAGCTCTGCGCCGCCTGCGACGACCCGTTTCTTGGTCCCAGTCTACTTTCTATGACGCCACAAGCACCCATAACTTTGCAACTCAGCCTATAGGCTCCGTACCGAGGTATTACTGTGTCATATCCGAAGCCCGAACCAGCCCAAGCCAGACCCGGGCTATCAGCTAGGACTCGGTACTAATAATCGCGCCATCAGCGATCGCGGCTCGTAATCTTGGGGTGTTTGTTGGAGCTGCGCGCCGCCACCGTCACTTCTCGGACTGTACACCGCTCGCGGAGGAGGCAGGCGGGGCGGCTCGTGAGGGCTCTGAATCGTCGATAAGGGTCCAGCGAATGACCTCAACTAGGGATCAGAACGAGCATAGACGACAGTTCTGTACCAAATTCGTACAGGGCTGCCATCGGGAAGAGAGCCAACTCATCAGACCGCGACTGCGTCTATGGTGCGAGTCGACCCATCTTGGACTGTTGCATTGTATTGTCAACTCACCGGCGCAATGTTACAGTTAGAAGACTGAGTGGTCGTTGAGGCAATGGCGAAGACTATGTCATGTTAGGTCTGCTCGGAGTTGGTGTCAGTGCTCAAATCGAGCTGAAGGCCCTTCCACACCGGGGACGCATCAATGGAAGGGTGGCCGAGGCGCGAGAACCTCCTCGCTTAGACGTAAGCGAGCCCGAGAAGCTCCCCCGCGCCCCGACGTTGCTCGCTCTGTTTGGCAAGTCGTGCACTCCAGTCCTGGCGCTCGGTATCAGTGTGACTTTAAGCTGAGGTTCGCGGATGGAACAGATCCTGCGGACGTAATGTATGACGCCATCCTACAGCCCCGAGGCAGCCTAATGCTGGATTTGCCGATGATCAATATACACTGAGGAGTGCAGTCGCCTGAATCCGCGTGCATCTATCCGGTATGCAACTGACGATCGGTGAGCTACGTGCACCACTCATGGACTCGTTACCATCTTCGCGATCGCGAGGTTTCTACTTACTCATTTCGGGCGTATCTCGGGCTGTCGGCGGGCTGGCTGAGGTGAAGCTGCTTACTAGTATACTTTGCGGGGGATGCGGCGAATAGGTTCTGTCGAACGGCGCTGCTGCGGGCAAGCTTGTAACTCCTTGAATGGGGCCGACCACGATGATGGGGAAGATGGAATCCTCAAAGTGGAGCAACCTGATGGGATAGAATCGGGGGGTGAGTACTCCTGTTGTACGAGCGTTGGAAATCACTTACTGCATGCGGGCACGCAGGTCCGGGCCAGACGCCATGGATTTTGGATCCATAAGCATTCTTCTTCGATGATCGGCACGTTTGCTCCAGGAAAGTAACCATCTGCCTGAAGTGTTCTGTCGTAAGTAGTACGTCCTCATGCGGGCTTGTTGGCGTCGAAGTATCCAGCCTTATCCTTGTCAGAGCATATAGAACGTATACGTCACTCCGGCGAGACGAGCTGAGGCAGGGTAAGCTGCTGCAACAAATCGCTTGCCCTGCAGGTCCTGATGTGCCTTCCATATGGCTTCGAACGCGCTATGCCGAGCGCCATTCTCTTCTAGCAGTGCGATTTCTCGCGGCCGAGCATCGACCTGGCGCTGACCGCCAAACTTCGCGCAACTCTGTTCCCGACGTACCGGAGCCCTGCGCCCCAAGCGCAGATTGGGCGGCCATCGCAGAGCACCATCTCGCATCCCGGCGGATCCTGTCCTGAACGCGAGCTTCGCGTTCCATGAGGCTACGATACGTCGCATGCATCGTTCCTGGGCACACATGTCCATCCTTGGTAGTAGCGCCAGCTATCCTCGAGGGGCGATAGCAAAAATACCTCTTCCGCTACACATGAAGTGCTGGACGCACTGCAGCGGGCGATGTCGCGTAGGTGCGTCCGTGCCAGGTGTCTCTTTAGCTACTCGCAACTTGCTATCTTCCGGAGAGAAGCTGTGATAGAGAGCACTCAGCATCGAAGTTGCGGCTTCCCTCGGGGTCTTTAACGGCAACTATACTGCGTGGTTCAACCCGAGCTGCACTTTCTATGCCAGCGTTGACTGTAAGGTCGAAGAAAGTTTAGCTACTAGGTGGGAGAAGGCGTCCTGGCGGAGCTGGTAAGGCGGCGCGCAAGGTATCTATGTTGAGTATTACTGATGGGCTCCTCCACACAGCCATACTCATCAAAGCGCCAGGGAACTCCTCCGATTGGTGAAGCCCGCCGTTGGCGAGCAGAACTCACTGTGTAATGAAACTTCCAAGCGCGGAGGACCTCGTGAGCTTGGACTGCTGGCAGCCGTACGAGGTCTTCCACTAATTTTCAGTGAGGACGGGATTCCAGCTGTCATCTTCTCCAGACTGTCTTCTCTTCATTGTGCATGGCTGAATGTCAGAGGCTCGCACTCTGCATACTACCTACTGCCCTCCATAATCGGGAGATGTCTTGCCTACAGCGCAAACGAAGGTATGCCTTCGATGTGACTAGGGCTGCCATGATATGGCGTGCATTTGCCTTTTGAAGTGGGCGCGGCGATCTTATGTCCCAGCTAGACGAGACATGCAGGGTTCGACTGGGTTGGGACTACTAGCAAAATACGCTACGACCTCTCCGACGGCAGGACCGCAACTCCTTCAGAGGGAAGAGGAGAGGCGTTCCATAGTTAACGACACATGAATGTTCGTCTAGGTCTCGCATACACTCGTTGCAATGGAATTCCGTCTTGACCGAACTTCGTGCCGGAGAACCAGACTATGAGTGCCCGGGATTGTAGCACGGGACTCGCAGTCATGTCCCTCTCGGTCCTTTGATGCGTCTCCTCATTGAAAACGTTGTGTACTTTTGCCATATATCTGTCGCGGCGCATCCATGCAGGGTAGGTTGCGGACGCTGCTAGAGGCGGAGTATAACGGAGGATCTAAGGACCTCGTCGACGATTGTATAAGCACACTTGGACTATCGACTCCCGGCTGCAGATATGGATACTGATGACTCTTCTGTCAACGATACTTACATGGGCGAGTCTTCCAGTTCGAGACAGCCTGGATTTGCAGTTGCGAGCGGTCGAGGTAATTCTCAAACTAGTTGGAGCGGGCAACTCGGGCTGATCGGAGTCGAGCCCGCTGCGATCCAGTAGTATTCCCAGTTCCATCTTCTTCCTGGTCGTGGAAACAGCTTTCTTGAACGATACTAACAATCCACCCGCTTGAGAAACATCGGGATGGTAGTTGATCCCGACGCATTTGAACCTCGATTTCGAACATCTTCAAGACTATGTCCACTTCAAGACTATGTCCCAGACCCTTGAGTTCAGCTCCACGCGACACGGATTTGCCACATCCGACCCGTAGGTGGGCACTCTACAATTTCCCCTTCATCGCGGCATCTTGATCTCCGAAGTAGTACAGCGCCGCTCCGCGACACTCCTGCAGGAACTCCTCCGCATCCGCCGGACGGTACACGTTGGCGTCGTAATTGAGAAAGAAATCGAGATGGCCCCGCGACGTCCCGTTGCCCAGGAAAAACTCCATGGGGCGGCAGTGCAGGTACGTCTCGTTGTCGACCATCCGGAGGATGGTACCGCTTGCAGATGTCGTCGGCGCTTTGGGGAGCGGTCGCTCCTTTGTAGTGGAGGCGTCGCCCACTGCCGATGCCAACCTCTGGCTTTGGGAACGGTTGTTCCTGATAGACAGAGGATGGTCGGTTGGAAGCGGGTAGTCGGAGGGCAGGATCGGCGAGAGCTGCGGGCTGGCGGTGAGCGCATGACGAGTCTATGCAGCAGAACCACCCACATCTCCAACACTGGACATGCCGCCAGTGAAGACGAAGTCTGGAGAGACGGCGTCCAACCGGGCGAGTTCGGGGTACTGCGGGAGAGGCTCCCCCTTCGAGGCGGCCTGCCAATGTGTGACTAGCATTTTCTTCCTGAGCACGTACAGCGGCTGTCTGGCATGCGCGATGTCCAGCAGGAGCGGATGCTTCAGCGTGCGCGCGATCTGTTTCCTGACTTCTCTCGTGCGATGGAGGAAGCGCTCCCGCGAGAGGAGAGCGGAGAATGGCGGTGCACCGTGTTCCAGCGGCAGGCCCGCGTCCTTGCGTGCGCCGAAGGGCGTGGGCATGAACGGCAGTGTGCAGTCGTAGAAGTCGATCATGAGCGCGATCTCGGATAGCCCGCCCTTGCGCTGCCACTCTTTGTCGAGATACGGCCGGAGGTTGAGGGGCCCGCCGTAGTGCATCGGCTGGCGGCGGCGGTACCCAGTCTTCCTCGGAGATCTCTCCACGGAGGTATCGACGGTGCAGCATACGGGTGACGGCCATTTGCGAGATGACGGGGATTGCTGCGCCGATGGTGACATTGTGTCTGCGACAAGAATCGAGGATGGTTCGGCTCTCGGAGAGCTCCATGCGAACGACACACCACTGGCTGTCCGCAGGCGTCCTGTAGGTCGTGTCCGTCACTTTCCGCGGCACCGTATGTCCTCCCTGAATGCTCCGATCAGTACGACGGTACGTGTGCGCTGACGTCGCGACTTGAGCCTACCGCGAGTCTCCTCCGCATGTTCAGAAAGGTGACTTTTCCTATGGCGCGTCGCCATCTCTGCCGCGCGAGGCTCATTCCGAGAGTCGGGTTCAGTGCATCAGACGGCAAGGCCATCGCGAGCCTCTCTTCCAGAGCGGGGACAGGAACAGGTGGAGAGCAGAGGACGTCGAGGAAGGTCCTCGCGAGGGTCGTTCCGGAAATGCCGTCCGCTATGGTGTGCGCGGCCTTGAAGATCACCTCGTACGTGTGAGCCTTGTCGGTACGTTCCAGGACGAAGACGCGCGCGATGAGGTGGTGGTCCTCGGTAGCCTTCTCGCGGAGGAGGCTCCAGACGAGCGCCCTGCTCTCTGCTGGGGATGGTACTGTGCCAACCACGACTTCGCCCGGTCGATGGTGCGCGAGAGCGCGCTCTGAGACTACAAACGAGACGTCGTCGATGTCCTGTGCTTCCATGCGACAGCCCAGGAGCGGGTAATGGTGCTTGAGCGTCGCCCACGTACGTCGGATATTCTGCTCGCAGAAAGGGTTGCCCGCGGAGTTGAGTACGCTGGGGTCTGCGAGCTCGATGGTGTATCGCCAAACGATGTCGGCGACGCCGTTGAACATCCGATCATAGTAGAAGCTGGTCTCCGTGAGCCCCAGCGGGCGGGCGAACGTCTTCCCTGAGCTAGGGGTATTTTCGACAAGAGACCACTGATGGGATGCCATGGCGTCAGTCGTCGACTGTAGGAGTGAGCATGTAGTACTAGTACTAGTCTCCCCGCGAAGCACTTGTTGATATCCCGGGCCGTCTAGTACCGATGGTGGCGATTATCCAAGATGGACACCACGACTCCTCCGTACCAAGCTGGCTGCTGCTGCTATCGCAAAAAGCCTCGGCGAGCCCACGGGCTCGAGAGTCGGTTATGTACCGTCGTCGGATGCATCATGTTATCGCCGACATAGGCTCGCCGGCGCCTACTGTCACAGACCTTCAAGTTCCACAGCGCGGCGTCGCGCTGAGCAGAGACTGCAAGTTCATGAACCGCGGAAAACGATTAATAAACATTCAAGGTATTACTGTGTGAGACTCAGAGGAAGTTGCAGCGAATTGAAACCGCCGGTTACAGGTTCACTGCCGGCGATGAACAGCATGCCATGCGATCAGCGTCGCAGACCGTCACCCATTTCCTGACCGTACACACGGACGGTAGGCGATGGTCCGGACGGCAAAAGGATGCTCTTTCGCGGAAACCCGAGTGCATTAGCAAAAAGCGTCCACTATCGTAACACCGTACAGTACGTAAAGTTCTCTCTCTCGTGCGGGAAGTCCATGACCTTCGTCACCAAAAACAAGAGCAAAAGAAGCGAAGGGAAAGTGCAAAGTAACGAAAGCACGGGCAGAGAAGACCGTCAGGCGTCCCGAGCCCCACACAGTCGATCTGGAGCGCAGGACAAGGCTACGCTGCCGGCTGGCAGCCTCCGTTGGGTACAGCGGCGTTCAGCGCGTTCCACGCGTCCGGGTATGCACAGCCTGCGATCGGCGTCACCATGGGCGTGGTGTCCTGCTGGTTGGACCAGCCGTTGCCGACAGCCGCGGTGACGGTCACCCCAGGGGTCGAGAACGACGGCGGCGGGAGCGTCGACAGG
>CCBP010000115.1:220023-236280 GCA_000765035.1 Trametes cinnabarina | reverse complement strand
CCCGACGGTTGCATCCTCATCACCGATGGTAAGCCCCCGTCCTTACCCCTCTACAGAAAGCGCTCCTGACGGGACCTTCCCAGCGATGAAGATCCTCGACCCGAAGCTCAAGGACGGCGTGCACGAGTGGCGCGACGGGAAGCGCTTCGTCAAGGACGGCGACAAGCTGTACCTCGAGGGCACGGACACGCTCGCCGGCTCCGTCGTCACGCTCGACAAGTGCGTGCGGAACTTTTCGCGCTTCACGGGCTGCTCGCTCGGCGAGGCGATCAAGTGCGCGACGTTCAATCCCGCGCGCTGCCTCGGCCTCGCGCACCGCAAGGGCACGCTCCGCGCCGGTGCAGACGCGGACCTCGTCGTGCTCGACCGCAAGGGCAAAGTGCTGAGCACGTGGGTCAAGGGGAAGGAGGTGTGGAAGAAAGAGAATTGAAGGGCGATGGGGTGGCGGTTGGTAGGAGCTAACTAATGTCGTATATCGGGGACAATCTCACTGTAGCAGTTATGTACTGTACGATCACGCAGAACAGGTTGAAGGAAATCATAGGCTGGCCGGTAACCATCGCATTAGCGTAAGGCATGGGCGATAGGTAAGATAGGCTCAACGAGTATACACGCAGGAGCAGGTTTATTCTGCTCGCATATTCGTTCCTTCTGCTCGTCGAAACCCCAAGGATGCATAGTAGGTAGTTACAGTAGGTAGGCTGGAGGGAAGGGAAGGGAAGGGAAGGGACTCTGAAGGAAGATGGAAGCACTGCGTACTCACGAGAACGCTCTAAGACGACTAGGTAATGAAGACAACACAACAACACCCTGCAAATCGTACACCGGCAAGGAAAACTACAACCGTCCGTTCAATCGCGCCTCGCATGCGCGCTCGCTATAACAACCGATCACGGCAGCAGCGACAGCTACGAAGACGAACAGGACGATGATGCCGTGGCTGCCGCGTCCTCCTTCTCCTTGCCCTTCTCCTTTTCTGCGGCGATCGCACCCGACGCAGCGCTTGCGGTGGGGCCGTCGTCCCTATACAGCCCGTGCTCCTCTATGTAGTCCACGACCGGCATCGGGAGGAGATAGCGCACGCTCAGGCCGCGGCGGAGGAACAGCCGGACCTTCGTGCTCGACACGTCATTCTGGACGAGCTGATGGATGAGGTGGATGTTGTGCCGCCAGCGCGAGAGCGAGTCGATGGCCTGGTCCATGTCCGCGCCCGCGCGCTCGATGATCATCACGCCGTAGCGGCCGAGGATGTGGTCGAGGTCCGCCTCGGACCACACGCCCGGCTCGCTCATCGTCGCGATGAGGTCCGAGCCTGCGAGGAGCATGATCCGCGCGGGCTTGCGCGTGCCGTCGGGGAGCTCAATCCCGCCGCGCTTGGTGTTTATTTCGTAGTCGAAGTGGTCGAGCACGACGGCGGTGCGCTGGTAGTCTTGAAAGGCCTCCCAGGGGTCGACCATGAGCCATTGTGACGTCTGCTCCGCTGCGAGGTTGCACATATTCACTCTGCAAGAAAAGCACTGATGAGCTATCTATGGTCACGGAGTGCTCGGGACGGAAGGCCGAAGGACACAGGAGGACGAAAAGCAAAGAACGAAGGCATTGTCGCCGATGATGTCGTCATGTCCGTCTTCGCGGAGTGAATCTCAGAACCC
Source organism: Trametes cinnabarina (assembly GCA_000765035.1). Classification (NCBI taxonomy): domain Eukaryota; kingdom Fungi; phylum Basidiomycota; class Agaricomycetes; order Polyporales; family Polyporaceae; genus Trametes; species Trametes cinnabarina. The sequence goes on along the minus strand of CCBP010000115.1, from coordinate 234,628 downwards.
GGTCCGCATCAATGACGCTCCCTACAGCAACCTACGATATCCTCTGGCTATGGCCCACTCGCATGGGCGGCTGGAGAGGAGCATCCGCCCACGATCCGGATAAACGCGGGTCGTAGCACGCATGACTGCCATCGCTGCATGCAAGGTCATTTCCGCAAGGAGCGGAACTCCTCTACGCAGGGAGTGGCGCAGTGCCTAGAAAACCCGTCGAAACGCTCGTGATGCGACCGCGATGGGTGCCCTCCGGATCAAAGCTCCCCGATGCAATGCGGGTACCTCTGAATGGACCGCTCACAACACATCCTCAACGTATGTACGCTTGTTGCATGGTCCTCAATACTGGACCACAGCACTCGAGGAGCACGACCACGGAAGTCTAGCAGAGACTGTCCTCACGTGACCGAATCAGCGCAGCAGAGCTCCCCTGAGGAACGCCCCGGATACGCTAGCCACGGCCGCAATCCAGCTGAGACGATGGTGCAGAAAGAAACCCACCGATGATGTGCACTGAGGAGGCCGGGCTTCTTGTACTGGTCACTGACCGGGCTGAGGTAGCCGCCGACGACTTCGAAGTCGGTATTCTGTCGGACGTAGTCCTTGGCCATTTCGAACATTCTGAGGTGAAGATAGGTGACGGGGCTGAAAGAGCCACATGCGACGAGGACGAGGGGCTGCTTGTCGGGGTTCCGGAGGACTCTGGCGAGGCGGTGGGTGGGGAACTGGTAATTTGGCGGATTGGTGAACTCCCTCGTCGGTGGTGGTGATGCAGAGCTCATGTCTGCGAGATGGTTGGGGTATTGAAGAGGGGGGTGCGGGGCGACGAGCGGGAGGGAGAAGACGGTGAGAGGAGGAGGCTGGATAGGTATCACTTAGTCGGCGATTCGAATGCGAAAGGCTGAGCAAGATGGGTACTAGAGTCATCCGTTCCCACGCTCCCGCGCATCCCTTCTGGTGTGCTCTCCATTCCGTGCTCTGCCCCCAAGCCCTCTCCCTCCGGTGTATGAGATCCAGACGCAGAGAGGGAGAGGTGATGGTGGAACAGGTTCAGGTCGTTCTCGCTGCGACATTGGACCCGACAGAAGACCTGATGCAGAGCGGAAAACGTCCGGACGATTGCCTGTTTGATTACCGCGTGCAAGTCGCGCGTCTCAGCGTCGTTCATAGTGCATGCACAGTTATGCCAACCAATAATAATAAATCCAAAAACTTTCCCGTGAATGGACAGGTTCAGTCTAAATAGTCACATGACGGCCTGCTTAGGATAACTACGAGTGGTATATACGAGAGTTATCAGACACCCCGAACTCACGGCACTGTCTCTGGCGTAGAATCTGCACCCTCCTCTACGAACCCCGTGACTCCCAACTACTTGGGTGCTAGTTCATCAGGCTTCGTGCACCATGCCTTCAGGAAAGTTACGCATGAAACGAACTCCTGCCGAAGAGGCAGAGAGAGCACTCCGGAAAGCGCGCAAAGCTGCTCGTAAAGCTGCAAAGAAAAGTGAACACCACGACGACGATGACCATCCATACTATGACAGCCACAGCACGTCTCGGAAACGCCGGCGGACAGAAGACATTTTCAGGACAAACGGGGACGAGAGCGAGGACGAGTATGGACCGCAGCCTGCGCCGTCGGACAGCACCCGTCGTGCGCACAAGCCGGATTACGACCAGATACAGGCCGAGCTCGAGGACATGCGGTTCCGGGAAAGGCTCTACGAGGCCATGGGCGAGGACGAGCGGCTGGATTCCGTCGAGGCGTCCTTGAACTCGTATTCTCATATACCCAGACGATGGCGGGGCGGCGGTATGGAACGCATGGAGGATGACCTGAACATCGACCCGCGCCACATGGAGGACGAAGACTACGCGGAGTGGGTGCGTGCAGGCATGTGGAGGTGCGTTCATCTGATGTTGCTCATCTCCCGGACAGCGGTTGACGATCTGCAGGAAGAAACATGCCGCGGAGCACGAGGAGCAAATGCGCCGCGAAGCGGAGCGCAAAGCTCGTCTTGAACGCGAGAAGGCGCTCCGTGAGGAGACCCGCCGCCTGGAGCGCGAAGCAGAAGAAGAACGCCGCAGGCGCAAGAGCGCCAGAGAGCGACTCCGCGTCGTCGAAGCCCGACAGGCCTACGACGTCCGATGGAAGGAGCTCCTCGCCCCTGGAGGGATGGCCGGCGCAGAAGGCACACTGCGCTTTGCGGACGTGCCGTGGCCGGTCATGCCTGCTTTGGCGTCCGGTTCGAAACATGGGGAACGTTATGTGGTGACAATAGAGGACCTCACTGCGGAGGCAATATCTGCGTTTCTACTACCACCTGCAGGTGTCGACGACACGGAGACCGTCAAGAAGGACAAGAAGGAGAAGTTGCGGGAGACGATGCTCCGTTTCCATCCCGACAAATTTGGGGGGCGGATCATGCGGTTAGTAAGGGCGTCGGATAAGGAGCTGGTGCAGGAGGCTGTCGGGACCGTTGCTCGGACATTGAATACCCTGATGAACGGAAAAAAGTGAGCTATGTTGTATGTGAGTGGCATGAAGTTGCTGCCATGAAAGGCCGTTGCTGACTGACTCTCAGCATTAGACCTATGGATGTTCCGGACTTCGTATGATTACAGTTCTTACGCGATACAGTCCCAATGCGCAATGATCGTGGGCAGAAACTTCCAGATACTGGGACAAGAGTGCAGAACATAGTATGGTACACGCGAAAGCGGGATTTCAAAAGTACAGCCGATACAAGACACGCAGAGAAGCTTTCGAACATACACCGATACTTGCGTTGGCAGAACCCCACAACTAAGTGATCCTATTCGCCCTTGCTGCAGCCGTCGGGCTGCACGGAATCGAAGGGCCGCCGTTGAACGAGAGCTGTCGACCGAAGGGACGATCAAATAGCAGACCGCTCGGAATAAGCAAAGCGGCATACGGCAATTAAGAAGACGAACGGCGCCGCACCAGCACGAAGCGCACGCCACATATACGCATCACAGCGTTGACATTGCTGTCGCGCGAGTCTGTGGGCTTGTCGTTTGGGGCGTAGTCTCGGAGAAGCGTGACGGCGGTCTCATCTACAAAGATGGAGGGCGACATGTTCAGCCTCGTGAGTGACGATATACACCAATGATGCTGGGACTAGTGACAGACGCACTAGTCATGTTGAACAGGTCCACGAGCCTCTTCGGAAATTCCGGGCTGATCTCGCCCTTGGCGTTGTACAGAGGCTGGATCGGCTGCTCGAGATCGCTTAGTCGGAGCATCGCGTTCGCTCGCGCGCTTTCCCTTCGATTTGACACATCAACAGGTCGTTGAGATCACACGGAAGTACAAGAATAGGGTGCGCGATATTTACGAGTTGTGGAGCTCCTTCTCGAGCTCGGCCAGCTGGGTTTCATGGTGTAGCATCTCGTCTAGGAGGTCACGGGGGAGGTATTCGGGTAGCCGTTCCGCTACCTCGGCCTTGACGAGATCGTCGATCTCCTGTAGGACCTCGGCTTTGACTGTGGTTGTTGAGAGTTCCAAGGTCAGGTATTTGATGGAGTATCTTCCGGTCTGCTCAGCTCGACTCACTCAATTTCTCGAGCTCCTTGCCGAGCTCCTCCTCGAAGACCTTCTTGAACAGGTCTACCATACCAACGACGTGTGCGTGAGTCGCTGATGTCTCCACACCAACATATTATCTAGAATTAGGATCGGGGCGGACGTACCGTTGACCTGTGCGATCTGCGCCGTTTGTGACTTATTCGACCCCTCCATCTTGATACGAATACTGGCAAGTCAGGATCGGAGAACGTCTCAATGCTCGTCTCGCGCGTGGTTATCGTCAACAGCGTACTCTTCTATCTGCCTTTGCAGGTATTGATCAGCATCTTCTCTAATCTTTTTTACTTGGTCCTCTCCTAAGGAACCGAGCGTACGCTGAAAAAGCCCGCCAGGCCCCGAATCAGCTCGCTGGAATTGCCCACGACACGGTTCCGGTCAGCGAACCTGCAGAGCGCTCAGCGAAGCGTTCAAGTTGGTGATGATGTTCTCTGTTACGGGATGGGCCGCCATGGTTTGCTATGGAATGCAGCCGGTGACGAGCTCGGGATCAAGGGAGAGGTGCAAGTTTGGTCTCGACGCACGGAGTCGGTGTACGGGACTTGGGTATTGCTACCGCAGCTGCAGCCCACGCACGACCCACGCGCAGGAAGCTTCGCGTGGAGTGTCATGCTCAGGAAGGGCAATCCGAAGACCACGCAAATAGAAGCTCTCTTCCCTTGGGATCGCGGACTGCCACTCATCGATGAATATAATTGATCGAAGATGCAGCGCTTGACCGGGCGTCCCGTCGGGGTCTGAGAGGCATCGTGAGTACTTGTACTGTATATGCGATTGGGACATTCTGACATCTCCTCTCTTGCAGGCTGCATTTGCCCGTGCGTTGTATCTCATGCCATGGTCAAGGGGCGAAGTATTGACCGTAAAACATCCGACACGATGCCGAGAACATCATAGCAGTCTTTTATACGTTCAAAGCCGACTGGGAAGGCGACCAGTAAGACTCTAGGAACTTGCCTTTGACTGCCTTCCACCTCCCAGCTCTAGAGCACTATGATCATGATCATAGGACCTACTGTACATATCGTGAACGTGCCTTCTCATACAATCGGCCTTCAATGCAACCAAGATTCGCGCGTGGGTATATCCACCCCTCTTGGGTTTGACAGAGCTGCAACGAGGATAGTTCGTACCGTGACGCTCCTCGCCGCAATGACGACACGTTCGACCGACCCTGACAATTTACAGAAGTCAATCTCGTGCATGCTCTGAACCAATATGAAAGTCAAGGTCTGGAGGAACCTGATACAGATGCATCGTAGCTTCGTCCGACGAACAGACAACACACTGTAGAACGACAGTACAAATGCACCATTTGACCTGCGTGGTCCGATAATTCGGCGATGCAAGTCAGCTTATATAGGCCTCCTGCGATTGTGTAAAGCGCCGATGGGCTCGCAGATTTCGCTAAGCGCCCCAACTTGAACTCAGCTGATTCAAAACCGCTTCAGCCAGCGGTTTATACCACTTGCACATATACCCTCGATTCAGCCTGAAGCGGTACCGGTCGTCGGCGTATTTGGTGAGCAAATGATGAGAGCAATGTGGATTCGCTATGGTGAGCCCTTGCGCCTTATTAAGCGTGGTGCGGTACCGATCGTCGGTGTATTGGTGAGCAGGCGGAATGTACTGTAGATTTAGTATATTATAATCAATCAACATCTCCTTAGTACTCGAGATCTGACGCGCTCACCTTGGAACTTCCGTCCACTCAACAGAACACCATACGAAGCAGGATAATACAAGCACAAGATGTCGGATTGGACTCCTCCTTCTTACGAGCACGACTACTTCGTGGTCCATACTTTCGACGTCCCGAACGCACAGCGGACAAAGCATACCGACGCCCACTTGGTGCGAATCGTGCCGTTGATCCAACAGGGCATAGTCAGTGAGCATCGTCGTCTTCACCTGATACATGGTTTATGCAATGGTTGATAACAACGGGGATATGAAGAATTTGCGGGAGCGCTCCTTACGCCGACGAGCAAGACGACGGACTCGGATACTCTCGCGAAGACGGCTGGGTCAATCCTCATTGTCCGGGCGAAGGACCTGGAGCAGGCATGGGAGATCGTCAAGCAGGACCCGTTCTACGCCTCTGGCGAAGTCGTGAGTTGCGTCTTGCTATTCGGCATAGGAGATGCTGACATATCGAATTCGTAGTGGGATCATGAGAGGACCGTAGTGACGCCCGCCTTCTTTGCCATACCAGAGGTCAAGTTTGATTGAGCGGGGCGCAAGACTCTATAATGGCGCCGTCAAATATCGGTGCCAGTTAGTTGTATCCGTCAGCATACTGTATCTGAGTGAAAGAGGTCAGACAAGTCATACGGCAAACTGTTGCTGAGCTGTGGGCACTGTGGCAGATACATTTCGGCGGTCTGAATATTCGACGCGACTTCAAGAGGCATGCTACCTTCTGGTTGATTTTCGAGTAAGAGTTTGTGATCAGCATGCTGATTCCAGGCTTCCAGCGGCTCTGGTCCAAGACCTCATCCCTCGAGGCCAAGGACGGCTTCATCATCGTGATATGTAGACATGCTCACCCTCTGCGTGTCTGTGTCCCGCTGCGGACAGCTTCACTGCCAGTGGTCGGTCGTCAGACTATGCCGTAGGTGTAGGTGACTTGGTATCAGGTCCGAGATCGCGTCTCGTGTCTACCTGTACGTCGAGGTTGAGGCGCTATCTCGGATGTTTGATGCATCCGGGTCGGAGCCCGCGACATCGTCATAGTGCAGAAACACTTGCTAATGGACGTGAACAAGTCAGGCGGTCTAGGACTCGGACATACCTGCAGATCCCTGTGGACGAACTCGCAACTGGCCACAGTCGCGTACCCATTCCTGTCTATGAACAGCGCCCCCGTGGTTCGAGTGCCCGCGTATGTGTCTGTCCTATCAATAGCCGTACTGATGCCCCGTGTTAGAGCCGGAGTTGGGAGGCCGGCGAGATCGCCATGGTCTGGGGCACCATGTCATCCCCAGTGAGCATTATGCCACCACCGCTTGTACTACTTAGCACGTCAGCAGCTGCAACACATTCTCCGATCGTTCTATGACGGGTTGGGCTTGCCGTTGGACCTGAAACTGTGCACTTGAAGCAGCTTTAGCCTTTGGAATCCCATGATAACTGCGCGAGTTGACGTGTGAGGAAAGACGTTGCGACAAGTCCTATCGGACAAGGCGTACAGTGCGCAGAGAGGGACGAGGATGCGTCAGCCTATGCAAGTGAACACCGATCGGTGATTGGGTGTGATGGAGCGCCCATTGCACGCAGAACAACTCGTACAACGAGGTGGAGAAGAGGACGCGACTCCATTGGTGACTGCGTCACTGGATGGCCGAGGCCGGCGGGCAAACCATCGCTCTTCGGCTTCGGGCGGGGGTGTAAACAAGACCTGCCATCACAGGATATGTATATAAGTCACATTCCTCGGTGAGCGAACATATCAACGCACACACCCAATCCTCCTTCAGACAATCGATTCGAATATCGCTCAGATCAGCACAATATGTCCGACTGGGTTCCACCAACGTACAAGTACGACTACTTCCTGGTCCGTGTCCTGGACGTTCCGAACGCACAGAGAGCCAAGCATTATGAAGCTCACGTCAAGCTGAGCATGCCGTTGATCGAAAAAGGAGTCCTCAGTAAGATTTTTGCTTTGGAGGCCTGTATCCGACTCTCACCACGGCAACGATGACAATCAGGATTGGGCGGTGCCCTGCTGGCTCCGACTGCAAAGTCGTCGGATCCAGATGCCTTAAAAAACCCGAAAGGCTCGTGGATCTTCGTACAGGCCGAGAGCCTCGAGGAGGCGTGGGAGATCGTCAAGCAAGACCCGTTTTATGCATCTGGCGAAGTAGTGAGTGCGGTGTCGACGTTTGTGGAGGCAGTGCCGCTCGGTTATGAGACTGACGATGCCTGCACAGTGGGACCGGGACACGATCACCGTCGAGCCCATTTATAGCGCTATGCCAGAGGTCAAGTTCGACTAATCATCCTTACTGCGTTGCGTGGTGGAATGTGGAGGATGAAGTGATGTGGATATTCCGCAGTTGTACATGAATATCTGGGTGGACCGGGATTCATTCAGGAAAGCCTTTTGACCACAGATCTAGACCCGCCTTTGAGGGCTCATGCACACGTCCAACAGTGGATGCGGTACACTCATGAGCGTTGGTTACGACACGGCTTGAGGGAGATACTCGCCTTCTGGATGGGCCGGTGCTACTAGCGGTTTAGTTGTACTCAACGGTAACTTGCAAGACCGACGCCAACGGTCCATGAGATATGATACGCTCTGCCTACCTCTGCTCACCAGTTTTATATTCTGTCTTGCCCTTCCTAGCAGAAAGTAATTCACATTATGGCAATATACATAGTTGGCGTCGACTAGGTCTCCAGAAGGTGAAAAGAGATGACCTGAACCGTATTAGCCCGTGACTCGCTTGATGGTCACATATAGTCACATTATACTATTCTGTGACGTTGCGCGGTTTGCGGCGAAGTGTCGGGTTTTGCTGAAGTCCATCCACAACCTGTCATCCGGCCTCTTCCAGCTTTGCTTTGCCTCGCCCTCTCGTGCATTTGAGCACGTCTTTTAAAGGAAGCTTTTTGAAGACGTGTTTCTCCGACTATTTTCTTTCCGTACATAATATCCAGGCAGCGTCTTGGAGCTCTGTTTCTCGCGGTGCTGGGCTGCGACGCGTACTCAAGGCTAGCAGAACTGCTCTCTCTTCTGTTTAGAGGGAAGCACGTTTGGGACTGTCGACAAACGAAGGAGTGGGAGGGTTTGAAATGCCGTTCAATTTACCTGGGGTGCTCGTCCCGTTGCACCTTCTGATCAACCCACGTCTCGTCGTGCCCGGGATTATTGTCAAAGGTCTGTCTTGCACACTCTATCCAGGTCGTCCGAGGAAGGACTTCGAATCTTGGCATTCGGTCATTCGGCGCGAGTGTACACTGGTCCCGGAGTGAACGCAGAAGTTCTGACACCTCGCGCCAGGAAGATATTCGCCAGCTTGATTTTCCTGCCCTCTACAGGGCGGGGTATCGTGGTGCTGTGTTTGACAAAGACAACTGCCTGGTATGTCTTTGCATCATGCATCAGGAAGTATTTTAGTCACTCATAAGCTATGGCAGACGATTCCGCATGAAGATCGACTGGTTCCTGAGTTAGCTGTATGTCGTACGGTCGGGTCGTTCGATAGGCTATTGACAGACACATACTTGTTGCAGGAAGCCTGGCGAGATTGTCGGGAGACGTTCGGGCCTGGGAATGTGCTGATCGTCAGCAACACAGCAGGTTCGCATCTGGACTCAGGGGAGATTGAGGTACGTCCGTTCATACACTCGTCTTATGTCTTGCACTCCGGCTCAAGGTAGATGTCTAGGCAGAATCTGTGCAGCATCATCTCTCCGTGCCCGTGTTGCGCCATACATCCCTGAAGCCATCGTACGCATGCATCAAGTCGATACGCACGTACTTCGCGTCATTGCCTCGTCCAATCCGGGACGAGGAACTCATCATTGTCGGGGACCGACTCCTCACCGATGTCGTTTTGGCGAATCGGATGTCCCGCCGCGCTCTGCGGTCAACAAACCCTCAGGACTCCGAGAAAGCCTCCTTAGACGGAGAGGAGCCACCTCACCGCGAGCGAATGGGCCCTCTGGCGGTGTGGACGGACGGTTTGTGGAAGCGGGAGAGCTTGGTGTTGCGTGCGCTGGAGCGGTGGATGCTGACGGGCGTAGAACGATGGGTGCTGAAACCGCAGGAGATTGCATGGCGGGAGAATCTGCAACACCGATTTGTGAAACCATTCCCTGTCGTAGATGAGGAGAAGCCTGCGAAGGAGGGTTGGATACGGAGGCTGGTGCGGAGGTTCCGCGGTTGAGCTTATGGTCTTACGGAAGTGTATGCTGCATCTACAGTCATTTCGGCTGTGCTACGTACAACCTACTCAAGAGGGATGGCAGCAAAGCTTCTCTCTTTCGTCTCTCTCCCCTGTCGAAACTTCAACTTGTGCAGCATGTGTTGTTTAGAGCCTCGCTCAGGCGTCGCGGCAAACTGGGAGTCGGAATCGGATGCCAGGCGCCCCAAGTGCTTGGGCGCTCCGATGAGGTTGGTGGGCTCTCATTCTCATTCTCTGCTTCCGTCCATCGCCACCGTGTCCGTTCTCATCGTCCAGCGCATCCTTCCCACCGTGTACGTTGAACAGCACCATCGTACTCGGCGGTACAGACGACATTGAAAATCGCAACGAGGACGATGCTCGCCCTACGTGCGCGCACCCTCGTTGTCTACCGGCCGCGCTTCCCGACCGCGCCCACTCTGCTGGCTCGACACGTCTCCAGCGCACCATGTTCTCATAGTCATCCTGTGCTTGGTCTGCATCTGCTGTCGCGAAGGCATTTCTGCTCATCTTGTCGTCTACATGAGTCGGCTCCTGGATCTTCTACTTCAAAGCCACTTGCGACTCCCTTAGCAGAGAAGAAGTCACTACTCAGCAGGCTCGTACCACCAGATGCGCAGGACAAGACGAAGAGCGTCTCCTCCTTCCGCAAGATTGTCGCCCTCGCCAAACCGGAGCGTAAACCGCTCGGCATTGCCATCGGTCTCCTCTTCGTATCGAGTGCGGTCTCCATGAGCGTACCCTTCACCATTGGCAAGCTCATCGACTTCTTCACCACTACCAACCCGGTACGTCTGCCATTTTACCAGCGATCCGTCCGTCACGTATATTGAACAAGGACCCACACCATTTAGCAAATACCGTTCGGACTGTCGTTAGGACAGGCTTCGGCACTCCTGCTGCTCATGTTCACCACAGGCGCAGCCGCGAACGCAGGGCGCGCTATGCTCATGCGTCTTTCAGGTGCGTGGGTATGGATCTCTTACACGCCTCCTGGCCAACCTATGCGTGGGATAGGCCAAAGGATTGTCGCACGACTGCGGGAACGCACGTATGCAGCGGCACTACGGCAAGAAGTCGAGTTCGTGGAGAAGGGCGAGGGAGACGTCTTGAGCAGACTTAGCGTTGATTCCAGTATTGTCGGTGAAAGGTCAGTTTCGCGACGCGAGCGCACACGCTATCAACCTGTACGCGTCGCGTCCGGCCTCCAAACCTGCGATTGACTGACTGACTACTCGTTCAGTGTAACGCAGAACCTATCTGACGGTCTTCGGTCAATCGTTATGGCTTCGGCCGGATGTGAGTCGCAGTTACATTTCAGCACATTATCTGTCAGCTCATTTTTATCCAGTGGGCGCGATGTTCTACATCTCACCAACGCTTACTCTGCTTATGCTCACGGTCGTTCCTCCGGTATCTCTTGGAGCGGTGCGTCTAATGCATCTGATTTATCGATGCTTGCCTAAGTCATGCTAGTAGGTTTTCTACGGTCGTTACCTCAAGAAGCTGTCCAATCGGACACAAGAAGCTCTCGGAGACATGACGAAGGTTTGTACTTACACACTGCACAAACGCACCCTCGTTATACAGGTAACGAACGGGTAACCCATGCAGGTTGCACAAGAAGCGCTTTCGGCGCTACGTACAGTGCAAGCATTTAATGCCGCACCGCAAGAGCAGGAAAAGTTTCACCAGAAGGTGACTACCGTACTCACTCTCGCGCGGAAAGAGGCTATCGCGAGCGGTATCTTTTTCGGTGCTACTGGATGGAGCGGTAATGTCACGCTGCTCGCATTGCTCGGCTATGGTGCGTGCTCTATTGCTGGTTTGCGGTAAACAAATCTCATCTAACATCGATATGTTGCAAGGTGGTACTCTCGTGAGCAAAGGCACGATCTCGGTCGGCGATTTAACGAGTCTGCTGCTCTACACTGTCTACGTCGGAAGCGGACTCCAGATGCTAACGTGATTCCCCTTCTCTTTTGCCTGTGCACGCATCCCGCTAACTATCTTCCCTTTCGAAAAGTTCCTTCTTCGTAAGTCATCTACCCCATTCGTCACGATCTTCCCGCTCACATTGTATCCATATCCTGTGCTAGTCGTCTATCATGCGCGGCATCGGCGCAGGTGTCCGTATATTCGACCTGCTCGACCGTCGGCCCGCGATCCCTCCCGACGTCGGCGTTGACGTTGATCCTTCACGCCGCGGCCCTATCCGGTTTGAACATGTCTGGTTCGAGTACCCGAGCAGGCGGAATGTTCAGATTCTCAAGGACTTGAATTTGGAAGTCGCCATGGGTGAGAGCGTCGCTGTCGTGTAGGTTATCTCTTCGAGAGTGGCCACGGCTTGGTGATGGGGCTGAACATGAGGCTGTAGAGGACAGAGTGGCAGTGGCAAGAGCTCGATCAATGCTCTGCTCATGAGGTATTATGACCCTGTCAAGGGCAAGGTCACCTTCGATGGCCAAGGTACAGTCTCTTTCAGGATCGTCTGCTACACCACTCACATTCAGTGTACAGACATCCGGGAGTTCAAGCCCTCGTCATGGCGCAGCATCATTGGAGTTGTACCACAAGATCCTATCCTGTTCACTGGCACAATCGCGTCAAACATCGCGTATGGAAATCCGAATGCGACGCGCGAGCAGATTGAGGCTGCCGCCCGCGAGGCAAACTGCGAGTTCGTCTGGGGTATGCCGCAGGGCTTCGACACCGAGAGTATGTCTCGCGCTGTTCGTCCCTCATCATCATGCTGACTTCTCCCGTCGCCTACTAGTCAGTCGTGCCAGCCTCAGTGGCGGCCAACGCCAGCGTCTCGCGATTGCACGCGCGCTCCTGAAGAAGCCTGCGATCCTCGCACTAGATGAGGCCACAAGCTCGCTCGATGCCACCTCGGAACACCGCGTGAATGACGCGATCGACAAGATACTGCGCGGGCGGCAGACGACATGTCTGATAGTTGCGCACCGGTTGTCAACGATCGCACGTGCGGAACGGATTGTCGTGCTCGAGGATGGGCGGATTACGGAGACGGGCACCTATCGCGAGCTGGTGAGTTCTATGTCTGTTGTCCATCGGTTATGACGGTCTTGCTGAACCAGCTGCGGCTGCTAGGTTAACAAAGAGGACTCGCGGTTCCGCCACCTCATGGCCGCGCAGCTCGACGCTGCAGCAGGCGAATCGCTCGCACCGGGTGCATCCATCCCTCCAGAGTCGGCGGAGGAGGTCGCCGCCGCCGAAGAACAGGTAAAGGTATAGTGGTACGTTGTGCTCGCCTCCGCGCTCCCTCTGCACGGCATCCTTCTGTGAAGCTCGTATCGCCTACAAGCGAGCACCGTCTCTCGCTTTGCGATCCTCTCGTCCGTCCGTACACGCACAGCGCGCACACTGGCATAATGTAGCGCGGTATCCGGAAACTCACACTCTCTTCGCTTGGCGTAACATGGCATAGACGAGCCAGGCGTTAGGCCTCAGGCAATGTATGGACAGTACTTCGAAAGCAATAGTAGTGTAGTTGCATCATCGGACACCTCTCTCACACGCCTCTCGTGGTGCGTTTCGAGCTCTCCTTCTCGCCGTGGAGGTGCAACAATTGTCGATTATTTAGGCGTCTTGCTATGGTTAGGCGCATGGTCAGGGTGAGTTCTCCGATAAAATTTCATGGATCTGCGGACGCAGCGATATGCGTATGGGTGCGCGGCCGCCTCGGAAGTCGTAGAGACCAGGCAAAGCGAGCGCGATCTAGCTGTGCCATTTCTGCAGCCCGCGGTCGTACGATGAAGCCAGAGAGGCAGACCTACTGTACATGCGTCGGAACTCATAATACAACCCTGGTCGGCTTGAAATCCACGGATGATTTCGCCATCTCTGCGAAGAACCGTCTGGATCTGATGCCCCACCCTCGTCATCGTCTTGAAGTTGCAGGACTTCGCAAAGGCACATCAAGAATGATTACTGTGTATATGAAACTTGTCAACTAGTTCTGCAAGAGGCCTGGGGTGGGAGTCTATCAGCACAGCTGAGCACGTCCACTTTGACGAGCATCGACGCCGACTTAGGTATGATGGTGGTGCTGATGGAGGTGATGTTCTGATACTCTGCAATCGTGAGTGCCAGTGCGCATAGCGCGGGTGCTGATATGCTTTGGGGCTCTCTAGAACCTGCAGGAGAATGCGGTTGATGAGGTTGGGAATTGACCGTGGGTAAGCTCTTCGTCTCCCTTCGTGAGCGTCGGTGCGTGCCTTGGCTTGACGCACATGAGTCGCCGTCTCGGTATGTATCTCCATCGCGACTCTGAAGTCTCCGAGCCAACACTGAACTGCAGCTGGCAAATTGGTTGCAGCATCCTTCTTCGTCCTTGCCACCAAATACACAACACTCCCTCGACACCCGACGCCCTGCGTGGTTCTTCCCTGGATCGGCTGGGCGTGGCGTGCATCCAGTAATAACACACCATGCCCGTCCCAGGCGGCGTTTGTGCGTGCCTATCTGTGCATGGCGAGCGATGCACAAATGCATCACGATCCAACAACGTTGACTCGCGATCGACCGACGGTCCGACGCGAAACTGGAGAAAGCTACGCCACCTCATTCTCTTATACATAACTAGTGTTTAATACACATCTCCGAGTGGCAAGTGCGACTCCCTCCGCTCATCCCTCATCGGCATCCCTCCCTTCGACCAATCCGGATAAGTTTCAACTCCTCCATGGCTCTTGGAGACCTCACCATGCTCAAAGTCAGACACGCCGGGAGATTGGTATACATGTGGCCCCCCGCGTGGTACGCGTTGCGATCGGCGCGTCGATCGGGCTCGTCGTCAAAATGACGCGAGCCTCGCGTTGCGTGCTGCCCATCCGCCCGTCCTGTCCAGAAGGCCCGATGCGTTTACTGAGTGCTCTGCGTGGCGCGGCGACGGCTTCGCTCCGTGTTCGTTGGGCTGTACGCGTCCTGCGCGTAAATACAGTATACCGCAACAGCAGCAGCAGCAGCCGGTCCGAGCTCCGATCGGTCGACGCGAGCCTGCGGGTACTCCTAGCGCGATGTCATAGATGCACGCGCCCGCCACGCAGATCCCGCCCTGT
>CCBP010000115.1:204093-215231 GCA_000765035.1 Trametes cinnabarina | reverse complement strand
CGTCGCCGACGAGTGCGTTCTTCCCAGGCGCGCCGTCGCCGTCCGCGCTCGGCAATGGCGAGTTCGAGTTCGAGCTGGGGAGCGAGTACGGGAGCAGCAGCGGAATGATGTCGCGCGCGGGCAGCCCCGGCGCGCTCAGCGGCGCGGGATGCCGGCGGAGGGTGCGGATTGCGCTCCGCGGGATGCCGGGCAAGGGCAAGGAGGGCGGCGAGTGGGAGGTCGAGGTGTGCTAGAGAGCGCTTGCCCTTTCCCCCCTTGCGTGTCGCTCGACGTCTGCGTTCAGGCGCGCTGCGTCTCTGGCTATCTGGCCTTGGTCACCCTGGTCTCGGTAAAATGCGTGCGTGTCGTGGTGCGCGTCCGTCCTGCCTGCCTGCCTGGGCGGAGGTGGCGCGGTGCCAGAGGTGCGCTTATCGTCTAAGCTATTCTGGCGTGGTTCCACCTGTCTCCGCTTCACCGTTTCTGCAACCCTTCCTCGAACAATTGCAACACCTTTCCCCTTCTTTCTCTCGACTCGGGTCCGCCTCTCAGCGCCGATCCGCGTTACCCAACGACCCCTTTTAGTGCCCTTTCTGTTAACCACCTTGTTTGTGTCCGCATCGGTATCCTACTCGCTCGTCATATGTATCGCTGGCTTTCGTGCTGTTCGCGCTCGCCCTCTTCCTCTCTCCGCCCCATCCCCTCCCGTCTGCTCTCTCTCGCTCGTGTTTCTATTCTCTGCCGTTCAGCACCACCCCCACCCGTTGCAAATTACCTGCACCCCGTAGCATACATTACATTTCCCCCAGTGCGCGCGCCGAGCAGAGCGACGGCCCGTCGCTAGATCTGACTGTCCATCGCCCTTATACGCCGTATACATATGACCATACACCCATACAGGAATCGTACACTCGCATATACATCCACCCACCCATCCCCATACACCGACCTGTCCCCCTCCCCTCGCATCCGCGCATACTCAAACTCAAACTCAAGTACAGTACATACTCGCGTCGGCCCGCCGTCCTCCAGACTGCCCGTTGCCTTCTCTGCACCAGATGAGCATGCGAGCATCTGCGCGGCGCGGCTGCTATTCTCTTTACCCCTCCCATCCCCTCCCCTCGTACCGTATCGCACATACCCCGCGCCAAACCGCTTGCTTGCTTTTCTCTCTCTCTCTCTTTCGCTGGTTGTTGGTTAGTCTTTTCTTTCTCCTCTCGTACCCTTCACTTCCGTTCTTCCCGGTCGACTTTGTCCCCGTCTCAACTTTGACTTGAGCTTTGGCTCGTTCTGCTTTTCGCTTCGCGTCGCTCGTTCGTGCGCACCTTCGCGATTGAGATATCTGCGCGTCGTCCGCCTATTACACACGGGCGGACGCTCGTCGTCGTCGTCGTACTGCCCTCCACACAAAAAATCGGTGTCCTATGGATGTATATGTATGGTATATGGAGCATACTCTCGTCTTTTTCCCTCTTCCGCCGCATACTAGGCTCTGAAGCTCGTCCGGGACACTGATTGTGGGCATTGTGCCCGCCGCTCAGGCTTGCTGAAGTTGGAGTCGATGTAAGTACAGTATGAGCGACTCGACGGAGCTATTTGGTGTTGCTTGGCCGTGTATGTCGTCCTCGACGTCCTGCCAGTGCCAGCCTCCAGGCGCAATGTGACTTGTTCCTACCAAGGTACGAGCTGCCGCCTGGTGACCAGTGGCGTTACTGACGGTCAATCAAATCTGACCGTAGTAGATTGGTACACAACTGCCGGGCGCCGCATGACAACTAAAAGCCATCGTGCTGGTGGTCAACGGCGCTTAGTGCAATGGTGGAGGAGCCCGAGCACCGGCAGAACTTGAAGTTTGACTTGAACTTGTCGCCGTCGCTCTCCCGCCGCCACCTTGTATTCAAGCAAGAGGTACGTGCTCTGTTTTGACGGTCCATCCCGTAGTGCTTTGAAATACTTCTGGAAGTGTGCGGAGATCGGCTACACAGCATCATTGACGGTATGCCTGCTGGCAAGTCTCGAGGACGTCTAGTCGGGACAGTTCGCCATGGCCGTCCGCCACAGTCATACGCGATGCGGTGCCGCATAGCTTTGACGATTGTGCTGTGTGGGCAGATGTCTGGCGAGGCCTACTGGGAACGGCACGAGGGCTTCGCCGTGTGAGGCGATTGAGAGCGGTACATTCATGCCAGTGTTGCTTCTTTTCTTCACAAGTTATATGTGGCCACAGGTCAGCGACGTGCGGGAGTTTCCTTCGCGTAGTGACCATATAGTACTCAGAGAACGTAACATGCCATTGGAATTGCCTGTTTCTCAGTGATGGCGTCAACGTCCCACAACGACAACAATACTGCATATATCGAGAACAACGCTGAGACTCTCCCGTGGAATTGTCTTTCAGCCATGCACGATACAAGGGATTGGGCCTGTACTCATCTTATAGTCATAATGACACAGGTGGGACATTTGACACCGCTAATTTCCTCGATGTTCGCACGACGCAGGGGGTTGGGTCTGTACGTGTCGGTCATCTTCTAGTCCTTATTTCATAGATGGGATATTTGACACCGCTAAGTTGCTCGTGTTCCAGCAGAATACATACCCACTGCCTCGTGCATCTTCGCGTGCCATCAGACCAGTCGACTCTCGATATGGCAAGCCCTCCGTGAACTTCGCTAGGACGACTCCTTCCCCAGGCTGTGCATCCGACAAAGCACCTGTGCTCTATATCGCGCGCTGACGGCCGCAGCCGCACACCTTCGTAAGTGGAAGCGTCCTCGGGAAGTATATCCAACCGTGCGTGGCGCGTATCCTCCCCCACATATCACTCTCTTCCCAACCGCCACCTCACAAGCATGCAGAAACGCCAGCCTTCGTTGCAATTTGTACACTGGGACGTATCGGAGCTGGAGCCCAAGGCCTCACGCGTGCGCAGGCGCTCTTCTCGTCCACGACCGCGTCCTGACGAGAGCGGTACGAGGTTGACGGTTCCTCGCAGTGTATCCGACGTTGTCGCCGAACCAGCTGAGGAACACCCTGCCTTTGCACATCTCCAGTCGTCCGCAGAACAACGGCTTAGACGCGAGCAGGCCCGTGCAGGTCGCAGCTGTGTTGAGCCGCCACCAGGAGAGCATTCGAACGCGGACGTCATCCTTGTCTCCGTCACGAGTGGCGAGAAGAGGAAGGGACGTACTGTCAATGACAACCCTCCTGATCTGGACAGCGCGGCACAACCCAGGGAATCAGGCAAGCCCCAACTTGGGCCTCCCCAGAATGACCTGTACCAACGTCACGCATACTGGCCTCCGAGTCGCCCGACTTCCTCGTCAATGTCCACCGGATCCTTCGCCCCTGTGGCCAACGAACATCGCCCGGCTGTTGAGTCACTCGCCATGGAATCAAGTGGCCCGAGCATCAAGCGCAAGGAGCGACCAGCTGAAGAGGGTAACTATCAGCCTGAAAACGCCAAGAGACAGCGACGGAAGCCACAGGCCCTCCCCTGGGTGGCGCAACCCCGCCATCCCGCCCACGCGCTCCATTCCTTCTGCGCCATCCTGAACGTCCGCACCGTCCCGCCCGCCATGCAGCGTCGACTGAACTTCCCTCGTCAGGTGGCGTGCCGCCCTCCGCAAACGGGCGCAGTCCGAACGTCCTGCAGTACGCTCAAGCGCTCGCTTCTGAGTCCTCCACGGCGCGCCCTATCCAGGCCGCTCGGTTCTCCTCTACAGTCCAGGATCGGCGTGCCTACCTCCCCTCGCGTTCTTCGATGCGATTCGACAATCAACAGACGTCTGTTCAAGCCACCAATCCCGCTCCGGAACAGTCTGGGACGTACAGCGGCGCATTCGCATCGATGCCTCCGCCGTCTGCCGCCGACGTTCAAGTCCTCTGGAGTGCATCCATCCCATCTGCCTCTCTTCCGACTGCTGACTGTAGGGTTGGTCAACAGTTCGGTGTGCAGCAGCCGCTTCCAGTAAACTGGGGTCAATCATCCGCCACACAACAGCGATCCAGATCTCCCACATGGCTATCCTCAACGGGATCGACGGGGATGACCACTTTGTCCCTATGTGACAGCGGTATTCCCCGCAGATCCGCGGTAGGAACGCCGGATTGGATCTGGTACGCGGAGGCAATGGCGGAGGAGGCCACGCGAGCTGCCTCACGCAACGTTCCTCCCTTCTCCGGATTCGAAGAGGGGAGCATTCCCGTCAACGCTACTCACACTGGCACATTCCGACCTGAGCACTGGCAGGCATCCACCATCTCAG
This sequence comes from Trametes cinnabarina, assembly GCA_000765035.1. Classification (NCBI taxonomy): domain Eukaryota; kingdom Fungi; phylum Basidiomycota; class Agaricomycetes; order Polyporales; family Polyporaceae; genus Trametes; species Trametes cinnabarina. The sequence continues at coordinate 210,987 of CCBP010000115.1, read as the reverse complement.
AGGGCTTAGGACTCTCGCCCCAGCGCCTCCCACCCGCATTTTACGCTCCCAGCGCTAGAGCAACGAGTTCGCAGATCATGATGGACGCAGTACGCTGATACACTGGTCCCACGACTCGGAGCGCCGCCGCTCGTGGGACCAGTGTATCAGCGTACTTACCACCCGTGTACCACCTATATGAACGATCGGCCTCCGTAGGCGGAACCCGCTGCGATTGTTTCAATGAACGGCAATCGAGACCAGGGATGGGGACACGCGAGCACGTGAGTGTGTCATCCTACTGCCACTGCCAGCGCGGAAGTCGATGGCCGCCGTGGCTGCTCGTCCTGACTCCGGCTCGCTTTCGTCCGTTTCGTCGAGCACGGTCTGCGTGCTCGTACTCCGGATTCTGCATAACCTCCGCTCGAGAGCAACCTGGACATCGGAGCAGCCTGGAGGTCAGAGCGGATGTCAGGTGGAGCACTCCGATGGTGTCGCGCGCCGGCCAACCTTCTACATCTAGTTCTAGAGACTAGAGGTATAAGAGCAGGTCAGAACGGCCGTTTATCTTCAGCAAAGCATCTCCAACTTGCTTTTTCCAGCCTTCCAAGCCCGTGATTCACCGTGCCATCGGGCTTTTCGATGCCGGCGATTTCAAGGTAAATGTGAACTTGACTAGAACAGCTCATGTCAGGGCTCCTTCGGACTGTGCGTCGGACGGAGTACCTGTACTCTGGTCCGCTCGCTGACGGCCGTAGCGGCACACTGTGGTAAGTGGTACGCGTTTTCGGGAAGTATAACCAGACCTGCGTGGCGTTTAACCCCTCTCCGAGTCCAGAGCTCGTTCTTTCAAACTACCACCTCGCTACCATGCAGAAGCCCCGACCTTCGTTACGATTCGTACACTTAAACGTATCGGCACTGGAACCCAACACCTCACGCCGGGGCAAAAGGTCTTCTCTGCCACGAACGCTTTCTACAAGTAGTGAGGGTGGTACGGGAGAAACGGTTCCGCGCGGTGGCTCTGAACTTGTCGCCGATGCAGCTGATGACTAGCTGATGACTAGCTGATGATCTGCCTGAACGTTCTCAATCGTCCACAGCGATGTAGCTCATGGGACCCTACCTCAGCTGATACTCCACAATCCGAGCATGCGCAAGGGGCGGTCGCTGCTAGCGTTCCCTTGACCTGCACGGGGACAACGATGCAGGAAGCGGGACCGAGTCCCAGTTGCTGGAAGGTGCGACCGAAGCGTCGGGTGCAACCAGCAAGTCGCATGAGAGATGACAGAGCGTGCGCGAAGATCTAGGCAAGTCCTGGCAATCCGGTGAGTTTTACGAGACGAACGTGGGCTATACGCAGGAGAACTCCTTGTCTCCTTCACACTGCCAGACCGGTTGTCTTCGCGACGGACTTGGGACTCGCATGATTGAACTTGTTATTGTACTTTGTGTCTCCTGTCGGGCCGAATACTCAGGTCGCTCAGATTGTTGTTCTAGCGGTTTTGTCTCGAGCCCTGCACCGCTCTCCCGCCTTGTTGTGTACGCGTACGTCTTCGTTGACAGCGGCCGTCACCGGGTACTCCGCATTTTGTCTCATGTTGCTGTCTCTGTCGACGTTTGAAGTCGAACTGTGTATGTGCTCTCATAGGACACTGTGCATTGCGCCATCAAGTCTGCTGGTGAAGCTCGACATTTGCATGAGCGACGCTCATTATCAATCCCTGCTCGAGCACATGTGAGATACATACATTCATGTCAGTAATTACAACTTGGTCATGAAGTCCAGAGCGGATACATGAGTTCGAACGTGTAGGAACATGCCCAGAGTCCGCTTAAAGAGAAACCGGGTCCGCCATAGTCCACTCAACCGTGACTACCTGCAGCGGACTACCTCTCTCTACTCTGGGCGCGTCCCTGTTGCCCATGATACTCCCGGATCGGTTGAGGGGACGTTCAGCATGCTCGCTCGTCGATTCTTGATCATCCGGCTCCTCAGCGAACGCCGGTAGGAAGCGAGGAGAGAACGTGTCCTCGGATTGCTCCTCCCTTGGGTCGTCTGCGCTAGAGAAGAGACTGCTCCGGTGCGACGTCTGCGCTGACTGTCGCGGCTGCGTCGCCGTCGACGGGCAGTCTCTCGGAAACACGACCTCGAATTGGGCTGCGCCTGACTCGGAATACCTGCGCGAGGGCGTCCACACGTCGTCGTGCCTCCCGCAGTGGAGGTTGGGATGTCCGTGTCCGGGGGTGCATGTGGCAAGGGGAGCGCGCACGTTGGGATGCCCGTGTCCAGGTACCCATGACACTTGGAGGGCGAGCGGGTTCGAGAGGGGAATGACGATGTGGATGGTATGACCATGGGGGTTATGCGCGGTGGGGCCCGCGTGCGGGATGGCGACAGGCTCGCTGTTGTGGCTGGACGTAGTAGACATGTTGTATTGAGGTACAGCAAGGCAGAATAATGCAGATAGCGTAGGCTATGGCTCGGTCTAATAGATATGGAGGGAATGAAGCTGATGTGAGTGAAGGGTGAAGATGATGAAGAGCTCGACTCACTTCCGCCGTAGCTATATGTATAGCCGTGCTGATCTGTGAATGAGAAGTCTACGGCGTGTTCAGTCCTCCTGGTGCATCAATAAGCTGCAGTCGTAGCGACACGATGGATACACATGCGCGCATTGCTATGCGAAGCGGAATGGGGAATCGCGATACGATCCCACATCAGCTCTGCCTTGCTCCAATTCTACATCTCCATCCCCCCTTTGGAGTCTAAGACTCCTCGTGACATGGTGCGGTGAGTCGTCCCGACTCGCCTTGTCATACCCTCGAGCATTGCCAGGCGTGACGTTCCGCAGATCAAAGGTCAGTGCAGACCATGCTGATGTTCTCGAGCATTTTGACATCTTCTGATCATGACAAGATCCTTGCGCCACGATGAACCTCGTGTTGGCATGGGGAGTGTCGAATGGTGGCGACGTGGCCTACTATCGTAGAGCACTCACTGAGGCTGGGCTAAGACGTCAGTCAACGTGGTTCGTATTGGTGAATCGAAGATAGAATCCATGCATACGAAGATAGAAGGATACTTGTCCAGTTGAGCGGCCAGAGGACGAGCACTGGATGCCTCTCGCACATCGCCTCCTACACTGTCCCCGAGCCATCTTGTCGCTATAGACCCGCGCACGTCTCCGGTCCAAAGGCCAGCGGCATGGCCATCTTGGAGGACAACGCCATCACAGTTTGAGTTCACCATCATGGTGACGTTGGCGGATGATCAACAGTCTTGAATTGCATGGTGCGCGAGGCAACGGAGGGGTGCAAGGGATTGGCGCAACAAGAATAGGTCGCAACGGCGCACAGCCGCTTGGAGTTGTTGGACTGGGTTGCAATTGTAGTATGCGCCGCTCACAAGGCTTCGCGGAAAGCAACGTACTGCAGCCAGATGCCCGATGCGACTACATACACCCTCCGTAGATCGATATTTGGATGCATTGAGCCTAGGCAGAGCACGAGGCCGAGGTTAGGGCAGATTGTAAGCTTTTGAGGGCTGGAAAGGCTTAGAGATTCGAAGTCAAAGGAGGGAGCGGCAATGAGATTCGCACGCGCACGAAGGTAGAGACATGGTCGCCATAAAGTGAGAATGCCAGGGTAGACAGCCTATGTGAGTGCACCATACAGTATATGAGGATGACGCATAGTACGTGGCATGTTCTGACATGGGTATGGCAAGACCAAACTGATGACCAGATCAATTTCGAGGCTGCTTTTGTTTACGTAGTAGAGCCTAAAACCTGCGACGAGCAAAAACACGGTCAACTAAGCTGTAGAGGTGGACCTTGAGCTTCGAAAAAATACGCCATACTCACCGTTCACACCATGAAGGGCATCCGCGCTTGGGAGACCATTCTTGAGGGGTACTATACGTGAGACACAGCAGAACATGCTCGACCTGGCTGCCGGGGGCCCTTGACAGACTCTGATGGCTACATGGCGGGTTGCTTCGCTGCAAAAGAGGATGGTCTCGGGACTCAGGAGGAGTGAAGGAAAGGGCGTGGAGTGATGGTCATGATGAGACCTACTTTGAAGCTATCAATTTTACGCGCTATCAAACACTTCCGTCGACCGTTCGTAACAAAGCGGATGAGAGGCAAGGTAAGATGAAGCTGTAATATACCTAGTACATGCACGTTCTATAATCACCTTCTAGATCAGTGAGATGGTCGTCATGGCGGGCATTTGTCGTGGATGCAGTGCAAATTCATTGAAGCCGACTACAGTTTCAGCTCCCAGCTGACGCCGCAGCCACAACCGCTGCCTTTAGCCTGAGACGCACATCAGCATTCGGGTTTTTCAGTATGGAGGATCGCGAGACGTACCTGAGGATTGTCGACCACCCTGAAACTGCTACCTATAAGCTCAGTCGCAAAGTCTATGGTCGATCCCTTGAGGAGCGACATGGAAACTGCGTCGACATAAATATTAGACGGCTTGATTCTTGGATGGGAGAAGTGGCTGTAGCACGCATACAGTCAGTGGGTGTGCCACTCGTTCGTGTAGATGAATGACAGGACGTACTAGTCATCCGGCTCCTTGTTCTTAGCAAGCTCCAGCTTGTACTGATAGCCATGGCATCCTCCACTCTCTACAGCTATTCGCAAGGCGGCGTCCGGCCCCTCGCGCTGTGCTACTGCCCGCAATTGCTGCAAGGCGATGTGTCGTTATGCGATGCAACGAGGTAGTCATATGGGCTACTCACTTCTGCAGCTCGGTCTGTCATGTCAAGGATAGCCTCCTCCGGAGGAACGAAGTCGACATCTGGCTCGTCCGCGTCCTCGTCTGCTTGACGTAACGACTCTGGCGAAGGATACGAGAGTAACTCTGAGTGTTGCGCGGGAGGATGCTGGGCATGCGCCGCCCGTGCAGATGAGGTAGTCGCAAATGCTCGTTGAGCACTAGAGACGAGCCTAGTCCGAGGGTGCGTTGTTGCAGCGAACGACGGTACAGCTATGCGAGAGGCCGCGGTGGCAGCACGCGACGAGACAGCTCTGCAGGCTGGCGGGAGCGAGTTGCGTGTACATCGCGCTGGAGAGGTTATGAAGGAGCGAAGCAGACGTGTGGAGGTCGTTGCATGCATGGTCGTGGTCATCGTCGGACGCAGCGGCGAGCGCATGGTCCCCAAGGGATTATTGGATTGGAGGGACCGGCCGAGAGCGAGTCGCTGACGAAGAGCCCGTCTGCAACTGGCTCAGTGACGCCGGAGGAGTCGGTCCGCAAACGAGCGTCTATCTAATCTCTTAGCACTTTCGTCCCAGGGCCCATTCGATCTCTCGCAAGTCCGAGCGGACCGCGCTCTGCGTCTTCGGTGATGTTAAATACAGCCCGAGCTTAACCTCATCGCACCTTCTTCCTATTCGCCATCTTGGAACAGACAATCCAGTCTAGTCAGCATGCCGCTCTTCTCTGTCTACGCGCCAGACTACACCGACCCAGAGGCCGTCCAGCGCCGTCTCGCCGTCCGCGAATCTCACCTGGCCGCGGCTGCACAGAACAAGGCGATCAGTACGTTGCCTCTCCGTATCTAGGTATCCGCCCCTTTAACCCATCGGTCACGTTCGATCAGAGGTCGGCGGAGCAATGCTCTCACCGAACGAGGCCCTCGACAAGCCCGACGCCGAGAAGAAGATGATCGGGTCCTTCATGGTCATTGAGTGCGACACCTACGCCGATGCGAGGAAGATGATTGAGTCGGACATCTATTGGACGAGCAATGTCGTGCGTGCATCTCCTACACTTACGGGGGATTGTCGCTGACTGCCCCTCCTTTCAGTGGGATAAGGAGAATACCGTGATCCGGCCCTTCGTTACTGCAAAGCCGCTGTGAGCCCGCGTCGTGCCACAGTAGGGTGGCGTGCGTAATCAGGTCATGTACAAATGTAACAGTATCTATACCACGAAATGTCCAACTCATACGATCCGCAAGGAAGGTCGACCGTAAGGCGAGTACATTAACAGGGCTCTGCAGCATAGGAATCGGAGTTCTGCTCGGGTCTCCAACTTCTCGTTTGCACACAAACACGTCTCGCTTTGACCACTCGATAAGCCATCGATATAAGAGCAATGTTATCGCTACAAGGTCTACAACTTAAAGATCACCGGCCACTGGGTGTCTTGGCCAAGTCCGCGAAGCTGCTGTCCGAGTTTAAATGCAGTACAAGTGACCCCACTCAAATCTCCGGAATGTACGTCACGGGTGGTCCTCCAGCGCCACGCATTGTTGTCGAAACCGTAGGGTCCATGGCTCGTGTTCAGGTGACGCGGTTTCTGGCATCGCAAGTCGAGTCTGAGTCGCTGAGCTCCTGATCATCCCCGGGCCTCTGCCATCGCAAACGCCACCATGCCACCGGACTTCCTATAATATCGATCGCCACTCGATAGCAGACAACGATCCAAAAAGAAAAGCACCAATTCCGGCGTATGATCATCTTCAGTTCGGGTACATTCCTCCTGACAGTTGTGTTGTGTTTACACGGTCGAGGATGGCATCGTCCCACAGGATCGGAGCTGGATAGGCAGTGTATACCGAGTCGCGAGGTACAGGGGCGCATCGCCGGTATGCAGAAGCCCGACATGGCACGTTGGGCCGTCGCGAAGAGACAGCAGAGGAAGTTGCTATGTGGCGGGACCTCACAAAAACTTGCGCAGTTTCGGAAAGGCGGGAGAGAGTCGGGTCGTGGAAGTTAGGTATATCGGTGGTACGTGGCGTCGTGTTTCACTATATTCGAGAGTGGGTTGGCTGATGAGGATTGATAAGCCGACCGAAGATGGACTGTCGTGATGAGATGGCGGATTGCAAGGCGAATAACCGTGGTTTCAGCTGTTAAGGTAGCTTCCTATGGACTCTCTCGGGCGAGAACA
>CCBP010000115.1:185056-204073 GCA_000765035.1 Trametes cinnabarina | reverse complement strand
GAATAATCCTGGAGCGTGTCAGCACAGATAGTGAGGGCGGAGGACCCTTTTCGAGCCCGCTCTTGTCGTCGCAAAGATGTTGCCGATTCAGCTCGATGGCTCGGGCCGCGCGGCACGAGTGGTCACAGTGCGTTGAAGGGGTCGCGGTGCTCTCATGCAGTCCGCAGCACGTTGGCGAAGAGTGCATGAGCTATCAAGGGCGGTAATGGTGTCGGTGACATCGTCCACGGTACGATATCCAGTACAGCCTTGATGGGTTGGGTGTTGGCCGATGGAAGGCGGTTGAGCCCTTGCCGGGTCGGTGTAAGGTCTCCACAATGAAACCTTATGTCGGGCGTCAGCTTGCGTCCTCGGCAGATGCTAGCATGCCTATCGGGGGACCTGCGAATAGCGTGCTCGCCTGATGTGGTACGGATGGCTACATGAGAAGCAGGCGGCGAGCGTCAGCATGGACTGGGCAAGGCAGGGGAGACAGCATATCGTACGATCAAAGTCATTGAGCCTTTGGCACATCGTCTTTCGCGCTTGAGCCGAGGCGAATCCGAGGTTGAGCAAAGGCGTCAGAGCTGGATGATATCCTTGAAGCCTCGTTCAAACCACTTTCTCCGGGGATAGCGACCCGAGCTTACGACGGTGATAGCACTACTCCGCGGTGGCGCTTCGCTTGCGTCCGCCACATTCCGCGGACCTGCAAGTGTTCGCAGAACATGGTGAGCGTGCAATCTCTTGCGAGAGGAAGCATGACCACTCACCACAGAGAGCTTCTAAGCCTGGGTGTAACACAGGACAACTTAGGCTGGAACACAGGTCTTCAGTACCAATTTGGCGCATACCCCCGATGAAGATAAGGGGGCGCCCGAGTGGGCAGCGAGTACGGTGCGCCCACGGCATGTGTGAAAATACAATATAGGACTCGCTAGGTTGAGTATAACCGTTGCGCTCAGTGGGTGGTTGGTGGATGGTTTGCTGCTGCTCGATACAACTGGACGGCTATATACCTGTTCACAAACCCCGTACCACAGGGAGTGGCATGCCTTGCCATTGGGGAGACTTGCATCAACAAAGCTTGAAAGAGCGGCGTTCGTGAAAGCAGTCAAACATCACTGGCAGGCCATCCTTGAACTGTAGTTCCAGCGGCACTGGCGGAACTATTGAGTGGCGAGCGCAAGTCTGCGAAGGATCTGAATCTGGAACCGCAGACGGCTTTGCTGGATGCAAACAAGGATATCGTTGTCGCTTCAACCAAGGTCGTTTGGCCCTGTCACGGCGCCACCACGAACCAAGGCCTTTGCGGTGATGGCACACTGGCTGCCTCTCCCGCTCAGAAGTCACTCTGCTAGTCAAGCTCCAGTTTGTCAAGTCTGACGGATAGCTTCACATTGCAAACACGCTAGCACTGACTTTCCGGAAAGAGGATCGAAGTGGAGAGGCTCAGGCAACGCTCGGGGAAACGTCCGATGGGGATGTAGCTTTCTTATGGCGTGGGCCGCAGCGCCTTGAGAATACAGTGCGTCGTAACCTCGATGAATGTTCACAATATATTTCAACAATCTCAGAAGGTGTTGCCTGGATAGTAGAAGGACTAGTGAACCACCGCGGACGCGGTATGAATACAAAGGATCATAGTCGACTAGGCAAAGACTTAGAGACGCCCGCCACTGTGCCAGTTTGACGCTATTTGGTCCCGTATGATGAGCCACATGGCTACCAAACGTAGCCATGCTTCTGAGTTTGTTTCAACATCGACCACCTTCCCTTGAATTGTCCCTATGCACCTGGTAGTCCCAACATTCTCGGAGGAGAAATAGTGGTGAGCTCCTATGGCACCCGAACAGAGAGCAAACATCGTCGGGACCGGGACGAGACACAAGCGCCCGCCATACACTGGCACCGGCATGGAAACTTCCGACGTGCTAGCCACCGTTATTGCCTATAGTGCGCAGGCATTTCCGCTTACTTCCCCGTGCCATGTATATTCAAAGTTACCGCATGCAATGCGCGGATATCCTTCTGCGAGCATCGCGTTCTGGTGGCATTGCGGAGACCGATTCGGAAGCGACACATTAGCATGACAATGCTCAGCAACGGGTTCGAATTCCCGGCACCACCGCAGGCGGGCTGAAGAACACTGACAGACCATTAACACATGTGGAAACCCCCTCAACACGGCCGGACTTGCTCGGGTGCGGCCCCATTGAAACCAGTAGTGTAAGTCGGTCGTCATGCCAATCACATATACAAAGCCTCAAGCTCGGCGATGAGTTGACAACTTGTCGACAAGGTGAGATCAGACTCCTCCTACTCCAAATGTTGCCATACTCGATTACAACGGCCACCGCAAACAACGCGGGCATAGCTATCTATTAGACGTTGTGACACTGATTCAAGCAGCCCCAGGCCGATGCGTTCCCCATTCTGTCCCACCGCAAATCTCCGCCCCCACGATCACTACATCCCAGTCCCCTACTCGTCATGATACCTTCCTGAACCTCACAATGGCAGCCACAGTGAGACATTGTCATAGCGCTACATGCGTCAGACAGTCAACTTCTGCCAACGTTTACTGCTGAGGCAAGTGAACATATTACTTTGCTTGCTATCAAGCGTCACATACATGTTTGGCCACTCGCTGGCATGTTCGGTTAATTCCGATATTGTCACAGTCATTGCTATAGCAAACAACCCATACCTTGCGGCACCGACCATCAACCTGTGGCCGAGTTGGGGTCATTGGTGGGACGGAGCAGTCGTTTGATGTCGGCGAGGGACAGGTGAGTCCGTCGACTTCGATGTCCCAAGGGTTATTCAGTTGCCATGCTCGAGGCTCGAAATCGCTTGGCATCCTTGTGCTTGGCCACAATGAGAACACATTCAAGTCATCCCAAACAGATGCTTCCGCTGCCGACGCAATCTGAGAGAGGTTGGCCGTGTCATTCCGAGCGGGCTCGAAAGTGGTGCTACCCAAGCTTACGGTCAAGTCGTCCAGCAGGTCATTGACATCCTCGGCACGCTGTCCGAGAGGTGCTGTAATGCATGTCCCCTCCGAAGATGCGTCGTGGGAGTGGCGAATGCTGCTGGCAATACGGACTCGATGACTCCACGCGAACCCGGGGGAACGTGGCATCTGGACGCACGTGAATTCCTAGCCCTGCGCGAAGTGGCGGACAATCTCCATCCTCCAGCATTGCGCGGCGAGGCAGGCGAGCTTGTTCCTCTGGTCATTCGTGAGGATCCGGACAGACCTATTCCCCCAGCCACGCGCTGTGAGGCGCACAACCTAACGACGTAGCCTTCCACGGTGGCACCGACCAACTCTCAGAGATGTCATCCAACATCTTCAGCGTGAGCTAACTGTACCACCGAAGAAACAGTTCAGCTGATAGTTCACCGGAGGCCCTCAACAATACAGCAGCAAGCTCCGCGTCGCTGCCGCCACAAATGTCCGCCGTCGTCGTATGAACACGGAGAAGAGGTCAAAGCCGGTCGTTCGAGCCGTGTTGCTCCGTTTCTTGGAGAGGGCGTAGTGAAGTGATAGTCTGAGGAGATCTTGAGGGTTGAGGGTTGACAGCGTATGCAGTGAAGGCACGCACAGTGATTGCACTGATGGAACCTGCCTCCGGGCGAGCTTAAGTCCGTTTCTTTGCATCCTTATCCCATCCATATACCGATAGCGCAAGCGACGCTTGCCGATGGTTGTAGCTATGCGCCTGAAGCATCCGGAAGCGAATAGTTCGTGCACTGCATCCTCCGCAGTGGCAATTTCGGGCTTCTGCACCTGTCTTATACGGTGAGAAGAGGTCACGGGTCGGCATAGGATGTAGAGTGGCTCGATACGTATGAGTATATGCTCTCGGCATCCGTCTCGCCAAGTCGTAGGATGACAACCGAGCAACCTCGAAACGTTCAGGCAAATGCTATTGGAGACCATCCTACGTCTGCGGCATCCGGAAGCCACGCCTATAAAACGTGGTGGCACTAGCTATGCTAGCCTTCTTGGTGGACACGCTACTATGCCGTACAGCCCCTCTATGCTTTCCGAAGTCAATACATCGGAGCAACCTGGGACGTGGCGATACCCGCTCACCTGTTTCTCTCTCAGGACAAATGATACCGAGATGGAGAGGATGCCACCACTGGGGGTGAGAGATATCTTAGATGGTATAAGAGTGCCCGAGCGCGCTCTGTGTCGTTTCGATGCGCATTTCTCAGACGACTCGGCACGCACACCTCGAAATGCCGCCGATGCGGTCGGCGGCATACGAACTAAATCCTGCCATCCCAACGTGCCACCATGGATGCATTTCCTTGGATTACTCCAATGTGGGCAATCCTTGCTCTCGCTCTGCAAACGGCAGGTGTGGAGATCCCTGTGGGAGAACTACGATTAGTGCTGATGGATCTGGGGCGGAAGACCGAGTCAACAGGCCAAAGCCGTCCAGGACCCTTCTGCTGGTGGTTCAGGCTCTCGCCAATATTCCCAATCTCCCCTGCAGCTCCTCCGCTCATTAAAAACGAGGTCACTTACCCATACTAATTCGATAGCACAGCAAACATCCCCCGATTCCAGGGGTCCTGACAACACCGAGAATGGATTGGCATGTTTTCCCGTCAGAATCGTGTCAGTGCATTCCCTTTGTTTTCGCTCTGACAGGAAAAGTTCCCAACTACTTCTAATACATGTCAAGGATTGTGGAAAAAAGGGATGTTTGCCGTGTAGGGAGCATGGGAACGCAATCACGTGATCGACGTGGGGAGACGCGTGATTCACGCGACACAGTGAACATACTCCGTGCTTGTAGGTCTTGTCGTTGTCGGCATGTCCGCGTTGCTCGTCACAACCCGCGTTTATAAGACGGTGTGTACAGCAAGCATTCGGCGAGGATCATGATCTCTGAGGTACATGACCCGTTCCTGCACCGTCGGATGACTATGAATGTACATACACGACCTCAGAGATGCCGCGCTGGGTAGGAAACACATGATCGGATAGGTTGATTCGCTATATGAGGTCTCTGTTGGTTCGCATTCAGCAAGAACTGTGAGAGCATCGTAACAATCCTTCGAAAAGGCTCACCGTAGTTAAGAGCTATCGTCGTCACTGGTTCTCTGCTGCTTCAAAACCCTCTCAGGATCGTCACCACCTGCTCTCTCTGCCTCAGTATCCTCCCTGAGTCGCTTTTGAGAAGTCGAGGCTCCTCCACCGAACATCTCAAGTAAGGTCATCGCCTTCGGGCTCGAGGAGCGCACCGTCTCCGATCGCGCGCGGGCGCGCATCTTCCCACGCCGGAGATATGCCTTGCGCAGGATGTTGAAGAACCTCGTATTGAATCCGACGCGCTGGAGCCCAAGCACCTGGATGGTCGCTTCCCCCTTCTCGTACAACTCGCGGAGGACGGGGAGGTATGTTTTCCCCTTAGCGCGCTGGGTCTTGCTGGAAGGGTTGAAGGTGTGTTGCGCGAGCTGATCAATGAGGGGCTGGAAAGTGGTCAGAAATAGTACCACTAGGAGTCATGTCAGAAGATCACTCACACCTCCCGCAGCAGGTTGTAGTTCTCGCAAGTCGAAACGCACGGGGCCCTTGTGGAACAGGAACGTGCCCGCGTAGACTAGGCGTTCACCGTCTGTGTCAAAAAGCTCATGGCGCGTGCCCGCAAGGGCTGTCCAATCTGTAGCATGCGACCATTGTTGTGTTGCTTCCATTCCCAAACCAGGTGTGTATGTATAATCGGGGCAGAGGAGAAGAGCATTCTGCGATGGCGCTGAGCACCACCGGAGCAAGTCGCCATAGAAGCCGAACCCGCCCTCACTGTCAGGCTGTCGGTCAACTGGCATATCCCAAGCTCAAGGATGTTGTACGTACCAAGCGCTTTGTGCAGCCTGCAACAGTTGTTCATTCCGAGGACAAATTATGTAGAACTGACACACGTACCTTGGGCAGAATCTGCAGCTTCGGAAGGTCGAAGACCACACGATCATTGCCCACGTCTACCGAGTTTACGTGGGATCCTGACAGATCAGTCATGAAATCTCGAAACAGCGTGTACTGTAAAGTACGGGAAACCTCAGCAGGAGATCGTGACCAGGCTTGTGTGCATGCCTCACCTCTTGAGCCGGCGCCAAATTTGTAACCTCGGCACCTATGCTCTAACCATAACCATCAATGAACCGCACGGATGACAATTTGGACATCATCCTACAATTAACAAACTCATACGCATATTGACGAACAACTCGTCCTTCGCCGCTGTCCTCTTGAGGTCGACCTGTCGCTCGGCGGTACTTGACTGGGCAGCCTCGCATCGCATCCGCCATGTTGTAGCCTCCTGAGCTTTGATTTCAGCCTCCTCACGAGCCACAGATAGTTCATTTTTGAGCTCTTCGAGCTCAGCCTCCAGGTTTTCTATACTTTCCTGGCCATATCATCACAGACTGTGCACGTCTCAAGCCGAAGAATCAGGACCAACCTGAACATCGCTCTCGACGACGGATGGCTGGCGTAGTTCAATAGCATCCACTTGCGCCTTTAGGAGTATATTCTCCTGCAATTGAAACGTAGATGAGCATCATTTTCACAAGATATCTCGAGCAATGAACCTGACCTCTGTTATTCTACGAAGTTGTTCCCGACACTCCTTCAACTGCGCATTGAGGAAGTTCGCAAACTCCCCAGTGAGTTGTGGATCTGCAGAAACGCCGTTCATAATAGTGAAGCTGCTCAACGTCGACGTCGAAGGCATACAGCCAACTGCCGCAGCATCGTTGGTACATGGTCGTGGGCATCGTACAAGGTTTGGGTGGGTCCGCTTCCAAATTAGAGGACGCATCGGCCAAGCGCCCATGACCGACAGGCGCCCATCCGGGTAGCCGGTGGCTATGGTCCGGTCGTAGGCTTACCCCGCATCCAACGCCTCCTCCGGATTCCCGACGGCTTTCCTCCTCTCCCTCACCTCTCTTGGTCGTATTGCAACTGCTGTAGTGCACAAGATGTTGTCTTTAAAGTCTGTTTGTCTCAACAGCCTCAATTCTGCACGTACCTCTGCCTGTTCGGTCGCTCGAGGGCACGTCGGCGGGGTGAGGTTAGCTTCCGGTAAGTAGTCAATCGAATGGCCCAGTTGTAAGGGATTGACAATGCCTCCGTCGCAAAAGGACTTGCAAAGTTCAATTGGGAGGTGATACATCTTATGCCAAGCTCGAGGTCATGTTTCGCTGAAGCCAAGCTCAGGATCCGTTGAACGCGGAGGGACTCCTCACTGAGGAGGAAATAGCCGTTAGGTATGTCTTGCTTAGCGTTCCTGCAATGGATCTCGTTTCTCACTGGGTTCAGAGATACTGCACGTTCCTTCTGCCAGGCAAGTTTATTCATTATCATGGAAAAACTTACTGTGACGAGCTGTCCGTAGGAGAACCTACTACCCCGAGTCATCGAAGCCCAGCGAACGGAGGGTATGTCCAATTGGCCCCTGTTTTCCATCAATCTGCTGAACGTTTTGCAGAGTTCAATCGTGATATACTCCCTGCTATGGGCGAGCTTGGCCTTTTGGGCCCTACTATCCAGGGCTATGGTTGTGCTGGCGTTAGCAGTGTGGCATACGGTCTCATCGCACGCGAAGTCGAGAGGTCAGTGAGTCCCATCTAAAGACGTCAATGGGAGGTTCACGCTGTGCAAGGGTCGACTCTGGGTATCGCTCCACGATGTCTGTGCAGTCATCTCTGGTGATGCATCCTATATACGCCTACGGGACGCAGGCACAAAAGGACAAGTACCTACCACTGCTTGGTATGTAGCTCTGTCCATGATTCCTCCATGGTTCTGACGTAGCTCATAGCGAAGGGGAAGCTCATTGGTTGTTTTGTATGCACTTAACTTCTGAGCCTCACAATCCGATGGTACTGAACGAACCCAACAGGGTTTGACCGAGCCAAACCATGGATCAGACCCGGCAGGAATGGAGACCACAGCGACCGAGGTTGACGGTGGATTCGTCATCAATGGTGCGAAGACCTGGATATCCAATGCGCCGGTAGCGTGAGTAGCTGGTGTTGGTATCCCTGGAAACGCTCTCAATAGAAATAGGGACGTCTTCATCATCTGGGCACGGTGCAAATGGGATGGTAAAGTCCGCGGATTCATCCTAGAGAAGGTATGTACATCCGGTCAACGACGTATTCGTTTCAATGACGCAAATTATCGCAGGGCATGAAGGGCCTCAGCGCGCCTGCTATCAAGAACAAACTAGCTCTGCGCTGTTCTCTCACCGGGTCCATCTTCCTGGACAACGTCCAAGTATCGCACGAGGCGCTCCTCCCTCACGGGCAAGGCCTTGGCGCGCCATTCGGATGTCTAAACAATGCGCGGTACGGGATATCCTGGGGCGCGATGGGCGCGCTCGAGGACTGCGTACACCGCACGCGCGCCTATGCGCTCGAGCGGCAGCAGTTCGGGCGCCCGCTCGCGTCGTTCCAGCTCGTACAGAAGAAGCTCGTGGATGCACACACGGAGGCCACTTTTGGACTTCTGGCGAGCTTACAGGTGCGCATTGCCACTGCTACGGAACACTTCTGCATCGAGCTGAAACGCTTGTGCAGGTTGGCCGCCTGAAGGATGAGGGCAAGGTGGCCCCGGAAATGATCAGTATGGTGAAGCGTAACAATTGCGGCAAGGCGCTCGAACACGCACGAAGGGTCCTCGATATACTCGGCGGCAACGCATGTTCAGACGAGTGAGTGCACTCATAGCCTCCGAGATCCAAATATACGCTAATAAACATGGATGCCGCCTAGATACCACGTCGGCCGACATGTCGCAAACCTACAGGTGGTTAACACATACGAAGGCACATACGTAAGTTCATCTTGAGTTGTCCATAATGTAGATGGAATCTAACCAGGCTATGCGTATCACTGTTCAGGATATTCATACGCTCATTCTAGGAAAGGCCATTACAGGCATCCAGGCATTTGCGAACTGAGAGCCTGATGTCTGCTGGCTACGAGCAGATTTATGGTAGTGCTTTACCCTTGCTTTACCCACGGAATGCTAGCATTATGGTAAATACTGGGAGCTTGCGCCGCCACGGCTTCTCAATGCTGCTGTAAGGATTTGAACCTTATGCCTCGCGTCCGAGCACAGCACAGCCTGTCCTTCCCTCATCTTCTGCGGAAGATCTTCTGTAGATTGATCCACTGAACTTCAGATCTGACCGTTGGGAGCAATCGGTGAATGCAAAGCGCCGCATCGTCCTGGCTCGTCCAAGGTTTCTAACTCCACGTTATCCTTCAGGGCTATGCGTCGCTTGACATGCAGGGTCTACTTCATCAACGCCTCAGTATGCATAACGATCCCACGCCATGCTGATTGAGTATGGATTGGGCCGGAAGCGTACTCCTTCAGCCCACTGCTTGGCTGACCGAGAACGTGCTCTCAGGACAACTTCCGCCTTAGGCTCATGTTTGTGGCAGGTGGAATACGGATACACGAAGTCCCGTGAAGTGTTTCCTATGTGGTACCTCCTTCCAAGAGCAGTTGTAGTCCACCGATCAGGAGGCCCTGTTATAAGCCATGAAGAAAGCAGTCGACCTCGCCAGATCCACCAGTGCCGACTTCCTACAACGCCCCAACCAAAGCTATCAGCCCCACTTTTGACATGCCGCGTTCAATGGCCGACCCCACGAAGACCGCCTTGAGACGAGACGGCAATGGCTTCAATCTCTTCTGCCTGTTTGTTCGCAGGTATGTCGCGGGGACGGGTCCCGTTCGGTCGGCAACTTGGCCAGGACGGGCTCCCCGTACTGGCGTGCATTGACTCCCGGCCAGCAGGAGGACTGGAAGAGGCGGGCGCGAGGGCCGTCACATCCCCCATCCACAATTGTCGTCTGGCCTGATGAGCGGCCTCCGACAACGACAATCACGGATTGTCAGGCGTCGGTCAGCGGTGGCGAGGGCGGCGCAGTCTTGCTGGTACCGCTGTACGATCTCCTCACAGGACCGCCATCCTGTGAACAGTTTCGCGAATGGTACGATCAAATCATGCCGGACATGCTTGACGCTCTGTCGCGCAGACTGAAGCGCAAACGGGGTGAGCCCCCTACATCCCTGCACGGTGTGAGGCATCGGAGCACCGCTAGTCGCATCCACCACTCCAGTTCGCTTGGAACTGGGCAGTCTGTCAGGTTGAATGGTATCGGCGAGCCTGTGTTTACCGTTCCTCCACCGATATCCGTTCATGCCGACCCTTGGAGCATAGGGACGCTTTCTCCCAGTACGATGTCACCGTACCCGCCAACCGTCAATGCTTCAACTGGCTCACTTGCACAAGACGATATCTGCCACATGTCGCCCCCGCCGTCGGATTCCACGCTCGCGCCACCGCGTTGGTTTGACCCCTCCTCGTCGACGCCTTCGATAACAACGGATTCTCCCCTGCCGTTGTGGCAAGGGACTGCGCCATACGAGGATGTGCTCGAACGAAGATGGCAACCCTGGAATACGACAAACACAAACGCTGATTGTACCACAGCGTTGCCGCGACCTAACGAGCTGGGGTTCATATCCTATGGGTCGCCGTCCGCAACGAACTTCTTGATTTCTGAAGCTGTCCCGCAAGACGGTGGCCCATCAATGCTTGGTCAGATCTCGTATATCGCGTCCTCTATGCACAACGTCGTGAGTGGCCAAACATCAGCATGTCCGAGACTGGCTAACATACCACTTCGTAACAGGAACCCGCCCCAGGGAGCACCTCAAGCCATCGGGTTTTCCGTCAGAGACTGGTTTGAGCGTGCAGGCATTACAAGTGTTTACAAGAGAGGCGTGAGAATACATGGGCTTATTTGCGGATAAAAGCTGCTCAACGGACTGATCAAGGTCTGATAAGTCAATGCGATGGCGGCCCAGCCTTATGTTCTCTTGCCGATACCCTCAAGGGTCGGCGACCTGGTGCATGGCAATATAATCCACCTATCAGGCTCCTGAACCCCTGGTCCGCAAATGTGTGATATTACAAGGCTTCTATTGAATTGCCCAATACTAATGAACATACTAAAACTCTTGCATGATCATAGCTGGATCACCCTATCCCTCGGGGGTCCCAAAGAAACGGTAACATGCATATGTCTCAGACTGGCGGCATGCTGTTCCTGTGGCAGGAGAGGTCCTGTCATACAGGCTCACGGAACCGGGGTGATGAATGCAATCTAACAGGCGTCGTGGTCGCATCGTCGATGGTCCGGTCGACCCTTGGGAGTGCATAAATACCCTTGAACCGTGCCAGTGTGAGGTGCTTGCAGCACCGCACCCCTTACTGGGCATGATCCCTCAGTCTTCTCCCTTACAGCAATATCTTTGCGGACTTACTATGGTAAGTACTGGTCCCACCTCGCAAACAGTAAGTCTACACGAGCACAATTTCTGCTAACCCTAACCCCACTTCAGCACCCGGATTGCACGTAAGTCTTTCCTTCTACTAGTACAGTATGGTAGAAGACGGAACCTTCTGACAAGCGCCCATGCCATTTCTTGTAGACGTTAAGGCTCCTTCACACAGACACTTTGTGCCCGGGAATATCTGAGAATGCAATGTTAAAGCACACAGCTATGGCATTGTCGGATTGTTTGTTGAATATCACAAGATTTTGTATTGCAGACCCACATTTGGCGCAGCTTGCTGACTAATCCATTACCATATTTGTATAGTTTCCCAATTTGGACACATCCATATATGTCCTGGTGAACTGCAGTCATGCTGGTGCTGGTGTATGACAAGTCGAAGTCAGGGTTTTGACGAATGCTAGATATCTGCTACGCATGCCACGCACACGGAAGAGACATGCCACCTCCCGGGACCCTATGGGAAAGTTCAGAGCTCACAGACTTGATGAAACCCCTCAGACCTTTGCTGAAAACTGTCCTTCAGATTACACGGACTTGGACACTGCTACTGGTAGTGGGTCAGACACAGATGATCCCTGTGATGCTGGGTCAGAAAGTGACGAAGAGCAGTTTAGGCACACTTGGGCTCAGCTGCGAGAAGAGCGGAGAGCTAAAGCTGCAGCTCAACGCCTTCAAAGACTTCGCAATACTTCTATCCGAAGCGTAGAACATCACCTTGACGGACCTATTGATCGTGAAGGTGGTGCTCATGACAAGACTGGGAAGAAACACGGACCATACAAGATAGGCGGAGACTCACTTCGGACAGCACAGCGTAAACGGCAGAAGATCACAGATGCTGCAAGGCAAGCGGGCTGCTCGCTCGATAGCACCGAAGTGCAGCAGCGGCTACAGAGCATCACTTCACGCCCCACGGAGAAGCTCGTTCAGCGGAAACTGTCAAGCTTCTTCACTCGTGACCTGTCAACCAACATCCCTGCTCCATCAATTGAGCACCCCGCACCAGAATCGGGCTCTGAGTCTGGCTCAAGTCTCCGTGTTGACTCAGACACTGACAGCGGTGACATCGATGTTCCGCTTGTGCAGCTTATAGCCCCACCAGCATTGTCGCAGGCTCAGACAGGAGGCAGCACTCAGGACTCCACCACTACTGCAAATGAGGCCATCACGTTGACAAATGATGCTATCGCAGCAGCCGCATACACTGAGGACATTCTTGAGACAGCAACACCCAAGACTACTCCGCAGCTTCTTGCCTTGGCAGATGAGTGTCGTTGCAAGGCCCGTAAAGCACATGACTACCGTGCGGAGGTGCTGTTTGCATCTCTGGTCGACTTCTACAAGTGGTCGCCGCATCAGGGACGCCTCCGAGCTGCACTCCGCATCTCAAGGAACCATCAACGGGGGCCAGCATTTGCCAGAGTCCTCTGTGCACAAGCACGACACTTCGAGGCAACTGAAAGCCTCAAACCTTCACGTCAGGGTCACAAGACACAGGGAGAGTCAGTACTCGACAACGAGGCAGTCATGCTAGGAGTACAGTCATGGCTGCGCACCTTGGAAGCCGGGCAGGTTCGTTGGTAGCTCTTACCCTAGAAAAAACTGAGACTGACCAGACTTTATTAACACAGGTCACTCCAAAACTTCTTCAGACACACCTTAACACGACACTTCTACCGTCGCTATCACTAAGGAAGAAGTCCTTGAGCTTACGGCAGGCTCGAAGGTGGTTGTGGTGCTTAGGTTACCAGCAAAAGCGTCACTCCAAAGGTGTGTACTGGGATGGACATGAGCGACGGGATGTGAAGAAGCGTCGTAAGGCATACCTTGATGAAATAGAGAAGATAGAGCCGTGAGTTGGATCTAGTAGCACTGAAAGTCGAGTTAAATCTGATTGCTGTTCAAGGTACATGGCAACATATGAAGGGCCGTACATGGAAGAGAGCACCGCTGCAATGCTTGATGACGAGGGGAAGGAACACATTGTGATTGTTCATGATGAGTCTGGCTTTCATGCGAACGACTACCAAGGGAACTACTGGTTGAAGGGCGGCGAGCACGTATTGAAGAAGAAGGACAAGGGTTGGTTGATCATGGTATCAGGATTCATCTGTCAGCGGTATGGCAATGTCGCACTCACCGACGAGCTACTTGCCGAAAATGCGAAGCTCCCGCAAGGTGAACGCCTGGATGTGACAGACTCTCGGGTGACAATCTATCCGAGCTCGAGGAAGGGCAGCGACAATTATTGGAACATGGAGCAGATGATTGAGCAGGTAAGCAGCAGATAGCAATCAATGAATACGATGCTCACCACCTTACGGAACAGCTCCAGAATGCTATCCCAATCGCCCATCGTCTCTTCCCAAATGCCGTCATCCACTGGATCTTCGATAACTCATCTTGCCATGGCAGCCTTGCGAAGGACGCGCTTACTGTCACAAAAATGAATGTCAACCCCGGAGGCAAGAACGTACCGCTGATGCACGACACTGTCCTTCCTGCGGATAATCCATGGGGACTCGGGGGCTGGCGACAAACCATGCAGTTCGATCCAGTGTTGCCTGACAACGATGAATTCAAGGCATTCGAGGGCCAACCGAAGGGGATGCGACGGATTCTTCATGAAAGAGGGCTCTTGAAGCCGGGAATGGTTGGAGACTGCCAGGCATGCAAACAATCGAAATCACGAAAGGCACATGTCACGGGTGCGACAGAGGACGAGCTGGAGCGCATTGATGAAGATGAGGAGTTCGACACAGAAGATGAGGATGAAGGGAGGTCCAAGGAGTGTTGCATGCGACGTGTCCTGTCCATGCAGCAGGACTTCCAAGATGAGAAGTCCATGCTTGAACAGGTAAGTGAGCCATCCATCGGACGCTCATGATGATGACGTTCACACGGCATGCGCTTCTCTACATCTCTGCAGGTTATTGAACAAGCCGGCGACGTCTGCCACTTCCTCCCGAAATTCCATCCTGAGCTCAACCCTATCGAGTACTACTGGGGTTGGGCGAAGAACTACTTTCGTGAATGGTCAACAGGGAACTTCGCTCGCGCAAAGCAGCTTGTTCAAGAGGCCCTAGATGCCTGCCCACTGATCACTATTAGGCGGTTCTTCCGGCGAGCATTCCGCTACCTCAGCGTCTACAGGCTGGGTGCGACCGGTGTGGCAGCAGAGTACGCAGTCCGAAAGTTCAGATCCCACAGACAGGTGTGGATGATGGATCTTGACCAAGCTGAGGCCGAGCGCAAAGCTAAACTTGCTCGAGACATCAAGCATTCCCTGGTGCGTCATCCTTCGGCCACACGCCACGGCTCACATATTGTCGTTGACCGTCAGGCAATTTGGCGCTTTTTCTAGGGTTAGGGTTAGACGCTCATAATTTTCTCTATGTCGAGATTTGGGCTTAACTAGGGGTGGTTTAGTATATAGGAATTCAATATGGAGACCAGAAAGTGAGTGTGTGAGGTTGACATGAAGTTCCGTCCTCTACCATACTTGGCGAAGACTCAAGCTGTGGAAGAGTTAGAGTTCGACGGCACACCTTCACCTATTCCCCTTCTGTACGGTGAGTCTACAGTAGTCTTAGTTCACTCTTGGCAGGCCAGTGGTACCGGGACTGTGGGTCACATATTTGTATATTACCATGGTTATCGTCAAATAATATATGTTCAAAGTAACTGAATTTTGCTATATTGAAGCATTTGTGGGCATGGTTACCGAAAAGCTGCCAAAAGCGGATAATGAATTGCGGGGTTTCAAAATTCACTGTGGATTACGCACAAATTATTGCGAGGCTTATATGGTCTTGTGAAATCAGGCCGTCTTTCAGAAGCCTGGCACCGCATTGGCATTGCTGAGCACCCTGGATATGCCGTTAACATAAAGTTCAAAAGGCTTGTACGTCTGGGGCGAATCACAGGTCTTATATCCTCTTTTATGGTAGTACAAGACTCGTCCAAAAAACCCAATGGCGTACCCCAGAATGACAGCGGTGGCGACGTCACTATAGCGCAACCGGACTTGCCTCTGCTTGGCGTCCAATACTTGGGTTGGACGACAAGCTCAAGCGGTGGAGATGGAAGCTCGGTGCCCGTAGAAGAATTTGCGTACTGTTGGCCGGAGGCTCGATCTGACGACTTCAGAGGATGCAACATTTGCTAAGGGCTTATGCTGCCACAAGGACTCTGCGTTACTTGCGTACTGGGTATGGTCACCATGTAGCTTAAGCAGATTGCACTATGCCAGACTGCCAGACTGCGGGAAACGATTGATTGTGAAGCTTTGCAGATGGTGGAGGCGGGTAGGGCAAGTGGCTACTGCAACAGTCAGGAAGCGCTGGGGCTAAGTTACTGTAGGTTCCACGACAGTGGGCGTCTGTTGTTGTCTCCTTCGACTCTTGTACTACGATTGCCGTCAAGTCAAGAGCAATCACTGCAACTCGACAATCGTCGCCAGCTCCCTGCTTTCTTGTCTCCAAGTTGATATCAGGCGTCGCAGATTAGCCATGCGTGCCGTGCATATTTGTAGCGGGCCAGGCGTGGGCCATCTGTTCATAGCGTCCAACTTCCCGTTCGTCGCCACGCAATGTCAACCAGTCCTTCCAGTGGCACATCCCAGCTAGCGCGCCATAGTGTACGCTCCCGACACGACCGATGACGGTGCACTTTAACGTCGCCTGAACGTTCGCGAGAGGCATCTGGAAGATGCGAGGCTGCACGCGTCTGCAGGAATCATCAGTACGTCTGTATTTACCATGCCTAAATGCCGCCGTCTGCATCGCTCTTGCAAATTGATCATTGATAACACGGCTCCGCAGAGCTAGCAGGTGCCATGCTGATTTCCGAGTCGATCGAGTCGCCGATGGCAGAGAAGAAGATGGTGGGCTCCGTCTTTATCTGTGCAGCGCAGAGTTTGCAACACGTTCGTGATCTCTTCGAACGCGACATATATTACACCGGCAGCGTGGTTTGTCTCATGATTAGCCTTCGCGCAAGATGGGCCTTGCCATGTTATGCTGATTGCTACGTAGTGGAAAAGTTAGATATCCGACCGCTTGCTCTGGCTATCAAACAAGTCTGAGTCCGTGAGACTGAACGTGGTATCGCCGACCATATCCTCTTGACGTCGTTTTTGCACAGATCCAGGAATTCAGGAAATCGGGACTGCACCGTGGACAGCAAGGAGTCCGTACACTGTCTCCGCGTCTCCGGCAATACCGCACGAAGAAATGCTCTTGACACCTACAGACACAGGTGACGATCATGCATCATGACCGAGTCGGCTCTAGTTATGCCATGTTGTGCCGCCGCAGTGGAAGTGCGACTGCCAGCGTACAATCTGCGAAGTGACATTCGCATTCGCACGAGACTGTATAGTGATCATGAGCGACAACGGCGATAACAATTGATTCCAAGATGTAGACGGCGATACCATGTGCATAGAACAACCCGTGAGAGCAGAGAGACAACACGACAGCAGCTCCCAACCAAAGGAACGGGAGTACACAAAAGACCGAGAGACTAACCTGACCCCATGTGATTGATCAGCAGGACAACCAGCCGCGCAAGCAACCGAGGGACGTATTGGAAACCGAAACAATGGCGAGAACAACGACAAAGCGTGTTCGGTCCGATAAGAAGTCAGAATACAATAAAGCGTTGTACACGCTACCTCAGCTGTCCGTCGCGACGCCGACGAATCTGACCGAAAATGGAAGGCCTGCTAGTAGTTATAGCTGGCACTCCCGTACTAGACTCCAGGATAACAGCCCTCCTCCGCTTCCCTCCTCCGCGTCGTCTCTGTCTCATTGACCTGCATAAGCGGGTTCCTCTCCAGCTTGATTGTCACTCTGACCGACTCTGGTCGACTAGCATGTACCGCGCTATCACCACTGCCGTCCCCGCACTTGGGTCGATAGCCTCTCGGACGCTTCGCCTGCTCGACCTGGCGCGATGGGCTGTCCACCAAGGTGGGGCATTTCCCTGGATCCTCAACGTGCCAGTGTTAAAGCTGACTCCCGGTTGCGGTGCCTTGCCCCACAGGGAGATCTAGTGACAACCCTTCCACGCTCTCTGGGCTGTATGAATACGTTGCGGGAATCTGCATGGATTCGGGAGAAATGGTGCCGAGCTGGTCGTGGACCAACTCCCACCATGGCTCATCCTGGCTGGGAGCCGTGGCCTGAATGTCGGGCATGAAGATTTGAGCGATGAAGTTGTTCACGTCCAGGTCATGCGGCGGGGCAGCCATAGTGATGCCAGACGGATCAACGAGGTCCGCGGAGACATGAGGTGCGTGAACCACTGGCATGGTTTC
Organism: Trametes cinnabarina; assembly: GCA_000765035.1. Taxonomy (NCBI): domain Eukaryota; kingdom Fungi; phylum Basidiomycota; class Agaricomycetes; order Polyporales; family Polyporaceae; genus Trametes; species Trametes cinnabarina. Next base: position 186,362 of record CCBP010000115.1, on the reverse strand, counting down.
TTCCCACTCCTCAGTTGTGACTGTGGTGCGAAGAGCGCGAAGAGCAGGGGAAAAGGGCTGCGCGCGACGGCCCGAGGAGCCAGAGCCGTTGGAGCTCGGTCCTGCTCGAATGCTGGTGGCATTCAGACGACAGTTATCACCTTGCGGATTGCTCGTCCATTCCTGGGCGCCGGAGTGGAATGCCAAGGTGGGCGAGGAAGTTGGTGGGCCGTCTTCCGCCACTTTCCCCAAGCTCCTGATCCCTCGCGACCTGTCCGATGAGGCTTGACCGAGAGCACTGTTGTCCCTAAGGGACAACAGGGTCCTCTGAGTCTGCCCGCGAGTGTGCAGGCCTGGGTACGATCTTGGGTTTTGGTGATTGGCGGAAGATTGGTCCGCCACGGACGAAACTGTCTGCATGACATGGCCCAAGGGCCAATTCACCACTTGGCTGGCGTTGGAGTCATTATTTGTGTAGCTGACTGGGTGAGGGTAGCAGAGCGCCGTTGGAGATGGATTCCAGGGAGCGGCCGTCGCAGACGGTGATGTTGGCACGAGAGCGGACGAGATGCGCCGCATTCCAGGGGTTCCTGTGGAGGCTCCGGATGCCAGAACGGCTGCAGGTGTAGCGACACCAAACGAACCACAATCTGGATGGAGAGAAGCTTGCGAATACGGAAGAGGAAGGTTCATGGAGGATGCCTGCGTAGTTGGCCAGAGGTGTGCGGTGACAGACGAGCCAGACGCCCTCGCTTGTGCATATTGCCTGGTATTCGTCGGTCTTACACCCATGTCGCTATGCGAGCTGGCGCGGTCCAGACATGCTCGGGGGCCACTGAACGTCCCATGGTGTGCCACAGGTAGAGCCTCGGACGGATGTCGAGGGAGGCTTCGTCGTACCTCCTGAGCCTGGCGGCGCGCTGGAGCGGTGGCGACGTCCCGGGAAGGACTCAACAGTATTCCTCGTTGCCTTTTGAAAGGGCCCGAGTTATAGACAGGGTCGTCGGTCGAGGAGTTCGTCCGCTTTGAGCCAGTAGCGGTGGTGGCGACGCCTTCTGCGACGAGTCGCTGTCTCAGTTCCAGTGGTGAGGGAGTACCTCGAATTCCACCAGGGTCACGCTCAGTGGCAAGACGAACATCCGTCGATGCTGGTGGTGAAAGACTGTTTCCAGCTGCCAGTGCACCTCCTGGAAAGTGAAGTTGGGGAGGGCCCAATAGCTGTCCTGCTGGAGGCATGCGCTGCTCTCCATGCGACTTGGGCTTGCGAGGCTTGCGCTTTCGCCGCAGCTTGGGATTCGGATGGACGTACGTTTCTGGGGTGACAATG
>CCBP010000115.1:111760-185036 GCA_000765035.1 Trametes cinnabarina | reverse complement strand
TACATGAGTGGCGCGTGACTAGGTAAGCACAAGACATTCGGAATACAATAAAATCTAAAACCAGAACAAGGCAGGCGCACGCGCTCGCTCGTCCGGACTCAGAACACAAGAATTCCAACACACCCCCTCGAGCGAGGCGCGGGCGTCATCAACAAAAAATAATACAAAAGAAAACAAATTCACCCCCTGAATCTACCAAGCTACGCTGTCGTCGATGGCGGCGCTGGCAGTCTCGTTGAGTTGCGGGCAGTCGCGCTGGTAGTGACCCTTTTTGGTGCACTTGAAGCAGGTGATGCGCTCGATCGGGGTGCGCGGCTTCGTGATCGCGGCAAGGGCAACGTCGTCGGGAGCACGGGGGGGGGGAAGGGAGGCAGCGACACGGGCCTCTTCATTGACGAGTCGCTTGATGACATGTTCGAGGGAAAGTTCGTGTTCGGGGGTCAATCGAGAGAAATGATAACTTGCGAGTAAGCGTCGGGCAGGCCATTCGTGAGGACGAGAATGGTATGTTCATCCTCGATCGGGGCATCGATCTCATCGAGGGTGCGGGCGGCGCGTCGGACGTCGGCAATCCATGATGTCATCGGCTGGTCGGGTCTCTTCGCCATGCGCCAGAAGTTGCGCAGGAGCGCCATGCGGGTACCAAAGCCGCGGGCTTGATGAATCCGGCGAAGTTCTTCCCACACTTCATAGGCGTAGGTGCCTGACGTATGGCCATATTGGGCGGGCTCGATGTTGAGGATGATTTCGGCACGCGCAAGGTTGTTCTTCTCGCGCCAGTTCTTGACGGCACGCGAGTTTTCAGAACCGAGCGGGCGGGTGTCGCTGACGGGGTTGCTGGCGATCTCCCACAGACCCTTGCGGGTGAGCAAGGCTTGAATACTGATGATCCATTCGGTGTAATTCTCGTCGTTGAGTTTCGCGATCGCGGGCGGGGACATTGTCAGGTTTGTCGTAGGGTTAGGTTTTCAGCGGAGAGAGGGGTGCGGGGTGAGCGTTTGCCGTCGGCGCTTACTAGCCAAAGATCGGAGAGTACACGGGGGTCGTCGGGGTACGCGGGGTCGTCGTCGGGGTACGCGGGGTCGTCGTTGGGGTACGCGGGGTCGTCGTCGTGGTACGCGGGGTCGTCGGGTTCGTCGGGTGGCTTCGGCCCCACCAGGCAGTCGTCGGGTTTGTCGAGTGGCTTCGGCCCCACTAGGCAGTGCACGAATTATCCTTCGAGCAGAGGAGACGCATTTGTGTGAGAAAACGAGGTCGCGCGAGAGCGGGGGGGACGAAAGAACGGTCGCGTTTGTACCGTGCAAACGCGTGAGTACTACTCGACGCGCGCGGGCGGTTAAATACGTACATGAGTGGCGCATGACTATGTAAGCACAAGACATTCGGAATACAATAAAATGTAAAACCAGAACAAGGCGGGCGCACGCGCTCGCTCGTCCGGACTCAGAACACAAGAATTCCAATAGACAATGGGCTCGAATCGAACTTCGTACTGCAGTTCGTGCTTCATGGCGGTTATAGTTGAAGGCAAGTGAGCGGGTTCGCCACTTGGCCTAGTTATACTTTCAAGGACGTGCACCGCTTCTGACAGCATTTCAGCTGTGACCGTCGGCAAGCGAACTGGAGCCCATGTGTTCCGTCTGTGGCACAGCCCGAGGGACCCTGGAGCCAGCTACGCCGGTGAGCTTCACACCATCATTGCCTATTCGAGAGAGTTGGCGCATCCGTTGACATGTGGAAAGGCATGAGGCAGTGGGTCTCTTTATTGCTGAAAATGAGGGTAGTCCGCCATGTCTGAGGTCCCTCTGCGTAAGACATAATAAGAGGAAGATAGTAAAATTGACAAAATGATGCCTATGCTTGCTCGACGAGACAAAATTCAAGTTAGACAGACAGCCACATGGGGAAAGCTTTGTTCTCGATTTCTAAAGCATGGTAGTCATCACAACAATGGGTGGTGTGTTATAAGAAATGTTCAGTCGTAACGGTATGTTGTCGTAATCCCAACGCTTTAATCCAACAGCGTAAGTTACAGATAACCAGGACAGTTTGCCGTACTGAGAAAAATAACCCGCGAGCGTGTCATAAAGCAAGTGGATTTAGCAGTCTTAACTGATGCGACTCACGCACTGCAGATGTCAGACAGCAGCACAGAGTTGTGCTATACCTGGAGTTCATCAAAGGCTCATCAGTACTTTTGCAAATCTCTGAGCATCTGGCACGTCTGAGCTTTTCTCACTCAGACCCTTCAGACCTGTCTGCCCTGCTTCTCATCAGGAAAAATGGGGATGACTATGGAGGACGACATTGACTATGTAGCATTGGTAGCCTTGTAGGCAACCCCCCCTTTCTGTACCGTACAGGGTGATGCGCAGCCACAATGTAGGCGCTGGTAGCAGAGTATGGCGGCTATGGACTACTACGTCGGCCCTTGGTAGATCACCGTCGTGCACATAACAGGGCACAGTATACTTCAGTTTGTCGCAGACCACATAGGCAGTATCATAGGATGGATTTAGATGCACTAGCATGTACAGCAGATCACATTACTCTCTACTCCAAGAAGTCGAGGGATCAGAGCTGCCGGTTTCCCACCGGCCTCCGCCATGCTGACACATCTCCCCGTCCCGGCGCTACGCGTTCTCTTCAGCATCCGAGTCGCAGGCTGCGGCTTGTGCTGCAAGCTCTGCCCGGAGTCGTTCCTTAGACGAGTCCGACAAACCCGGACAGGGCGCAGTTACCGGGGCCGCTCCCGACGCTCGTCTAGTGGTAAGCCGAGTCGGATGTGAGAACAGGACACTCTGAACGGGCTCCCGAACGCACCTTGCACGGTCGTAAAGGCGTTGCCGCACTGTCCGCGAGGCATTCACATCCATGGCACACCAGTCACGGATATGCCTCAGGTGCATATCGTACTGGGACTTGTAGGCCTTCTCCGTATACATGTGGTGCTTGTTGAATGTGCCGTCTGCCCATTGATCTAAGCAGAACTGAATCTGCATACCCAGCAGTCATACGAGTATACCAGCCAGACGTCAGCATGATATCCCGAAAATTAGTCTCGAAGCGCGAGATGACTCACCGTGGTGAACACAAGAGCCAATGTCACTTCTCGGATGGGTGAGAACTGGGAGGCGTACTTGATGCCCGGGCTTGTGCCGTCCGCAAACCAGTGGTCTTGAAGCGCTCGGAGAATGAGCACGTTGTGCGCAAAGCCAGAACGCGATTCGACATCCTATCCGTTGCAGACAACATGCAAGTTAGCACGACTTGTTGCTGACAGGTGGGCAAGCTACTCACCTTATAATGAAAGACCGGTTCTGGCTTACTCGCATCACAATCAAGCAAAAACCTGTATCTTTCCCTGTTCGCACCCTTAGCGCGCTCACTGCCGTCCGTCACAAACCCATACGTCGCAGCAATATGCGGGCGTATCTTGTCACGGAGACCCCCGCGTGCATGCGAATCACGCCCAGTGATCTAGGCAGAGGATGGTCGCATGAGTCAGTAGAGTCCGACATCAGACGGAGACACGTATCTTACTATCTTCTCGACCCGTTCCGTGAGCTTATAGAAGACTTGAGTGCGCTTGCATGTATCTGTCCAGACCTGTGTCGCCCATCCGTCTTGGGTGCCTAGGTCCGGAAAAGCGTCCTCTGTGGCGATCAGGACCTCGTATTGATGACACGCGCGAACAATCATCTTATTGACGTGCGCCTCGTAGTCTCCTGCCTTCGGCTTGCCAGTGGGTGTACGTCCATGGAGGAACGGTGGATCCTTCAAGTCTCCTGTGGGAGGTTGGCCGGCTTGTGCAGGCAGCGCAGGCGGGGGTGCGCCGAGGTGACTTGGTTGGTGACGACCATTCGGATGAGCGCGCTCATGCATTTCAGAAGTCTCACTCAGGCTGCTCGAAGATGAGCGGCCATGACGGAAGCGGTCGCGTGATGGTGATGATTGGCGGGAGGGCGAGCGGACTCGGAGGTGCGGTGGGGATGAATGGTGTCGGGATGATGATGAACGGTCCGAGTAGCGTAGTGGCGAGCGGTGCGAGCGTGAGCGGTCGCGTACAGTAGGCGAGGAGCGGCGAGATGGCGAACGACCATGACGCGGAGGTGACGAACGACTTGGACGAGGAGTGTGGTCACGCATGCGCACCAGGGATGTATCACGGGACAGCGTGTGATGCTGTCCTGGTGGTGACAAACCACGGCGCGACCGTGAACGTTCACGCGGAGGCGATGAACAGGCAGGCGTGCGGTCGCGCGGAGGCGGTGAACAGCGAGCCTGAGGCGTGCGATGACGCGGAAGTGACAGACGGCGAGGCGTGCGGTCGCGTCCTGGAGGCGTACAGCCGGGTGCAGCCTCTTGAGTAGGGAGTGACTGCGGCGATGTGCGCACTAGGCTGCGCCCTCTTACAGGGGTGGTGTCACGTTGATGGGTGGCACCCCCGGCTCCAGAATTGCTATGCGGATCACCTTCGCGTCGGAGTGACTTCCTGGGGGGCTGCTGGACCGTGAAGATGCCGCGGGATTGAAACTGTGAATATCCTAATCAGCGAGACCCTCTGGGCAATCATGATGATGTAGTACGTACCGCTGACTGGTGCTTCCTAGTGGTAGCAACAGTTTCGTCTTCTTCCTCACTCTCAGGTGAGAATGAGGACGACTCGCTTGAGGACTCGCTTGCGTTGCCAGCTACGAGACCAGCTTCGATTGAACAGTGCAGCCTAATCAGACCAGTGTTGCATGACATACCTGACTCCGAAGTTTTGCTTCCAGCCTTCGATGTCTTCAATTTCTTCGCTTGCTGCTTCAGTTTCTTGTATTCTTTCTGCATTGCTTCAAGCTTCCTCTTGACAGCCGTCTGCTTGTCTTCATCTGCCAGTCGGTGAACGATGAGAACATGTGGTAGATGAATGAGAAGTGCTAGAAAGCTTACTGATTTCGGCCTGCTTCTTTGAGGGTTTGCGTGCGCGACCAGAGCGATCGTCAGCGGCTTCAATGGCCTCGGTTTCGGAGGGGTTGTCTCCATCGCCAGAGGACGCCGACTTTGCCTTCCCTTTGCGTGTTGTAGCGGGCATGTGGCCGCAGGATCGCAGCAGGCACGGCAGCGGGCAAGGAAGATGGAGGTATGAACTTGGGCGACGTGGCACTGCTGATTTGGGAAGAGGAGTGCCGGGCCCAATCGGGATGGTGGATGGCACCAGAGAGTCCTATCACCCGATTGGCTGTGTCTCGAATGAACGAAGCTGCTCTGCATGTGAGAAGCAGCCGGACGTACCTTGGCTCTCGCAACATCTCCCCGAACTCATGCCCTCTGGGTGCCGCGGCCAACTCACTTCGTACTGCCTCCGATGATTCCGCTACTCCAACCATCTGGCAATTTGTGCCCGACTTGCGGCGAGGAGCTGAACACTGCGCAAGGGGTCAGCGCTCATTTAAGCCATCGCCCTCAGTGCCGACTTGCCTTCAAGCTCGCGAATGCTGCCAAGCGGGCCAGTGAAGCCGCCATACAGGGACTGGAAGGCTCCGAGGGGCCCTTTGCAAGTGCGGGCAGTCTGAACACTGCAGAGGATGATCATCAGTCTCGACGCGCCCTCGACTCAGACTCCCTAGACATCGACTCTGACCTGGCAGCATTGCCGGATCCTCCGCCCCATCTCGTCACGGATCCTCAGGGCGAAAGCGACGCCCCAGCCAGCCAGCAGGGTACCCAATCCAAGCGACAGCGTGTCGAGGTCGAAGAAGTCCCAGATGAAGAGGAAGGGGGGCTACCGCGCAAGCCATGGATTGAAGACTTCCCAGGGCGCGCAGGCACCTCCAGCGGGACTCGGGAGACGCCATTCGAGAGGATCCGTCGCATGAAGGAGCAAGCTGGAGAGTCACCTTGGGCACCATTCGAGAGCGAGGAGGAGTGGGAACTTGCCAAATGGTTGGTGACCTCGGGGCTCACGCAGTCAAACATCGAGAAGTACCTGAAGCTCAAGATTGTGAGTACCCTAGAACACTGAGAAGTGCGACATGCTCACTGACCCTTCCAATCAGACTCAGGAGCGTACCAAGCCATCCTTTGAAAGCAACTACCTCTTCTACAAGAAAATCGACGCACTCCCGGGGGGGCAGGCAAGCTGGAACGTTGAGGTCTTCGAGGCCGTCGGTGACCGTTTGGGAGAAGATGGGAAGCCGCGGACTGAGTGTGTTGAACTCTGGAAGCGCGATGTGGTCGACTGCGTGCGAGAGCTGATGGGAAACCCACTTTTCCGGGACGTGATTCGATACGCGCCCGAAAAGCAGTACGCCGATGCCGAGGGGAAGGCGAGAATCTATGGGAATATGTGGACGGCGAACTGGTGGTGGGACGTGCAGGTGAGCTTCTTTGACAGCCAGCGCAACACCGTACTACGTACTGACTCCTCTTCCCGGGGTGGCGCAGATGCAAATGCCGGACGATGCTACCATTGCCCCCTTGATCCTAGCGTCGGATAAGACTACTCTGTCTCGGATGAGTGGGGACAAGTCTGCCTGGCCTGTGTATCTTACCCTTGGAAACATCGACAAGAATGAGAGGCGTAAGCCGTCCGCGCATGCGACGGTCCTTCTCGGCTATCTCCCGGTGGTGAAACTTGAGTGCTTCTCTGACAAGTGTCGGTCCTTGGAAGGATATCGTCTCTTCCATCAGTGCATGCGGTCGCTGCTGGCGCCTCTCATCGCCGCTGGGAAGGAGGGAGTTCTGATGACATGCGCTGATGGCCGTGTTCGCCGGGTGTACCCCATTCTGGCTGCCTACATCGCTGACCACCCGGAACAGTGCCTCGTAGCTGCATGCCAGGAGAATCGCTGTCCCAAGTGTCCTGTGGACCCTGACAAACGAGGAGAACCTGTCTTCTCATGTTTGAAGGATCCCGACCGCGTCTTGGAAGCGCTGAGGTCAGTTGCGGAAGGGGAGAAACCTCCGGAATTCACAGCATGGGGCCTCCGAGCTGTCGAGCCATTCTGGGAGGACTTACCACATTGTGATATCTTCACCGCCCTCACGCCAGACATCCTTCATCAACTGCACAAGGGAGTGTTCAAGGACCATCTCGTGAGCTGGAGTACGAAGGCCATCGAGGACGGTGCAAACGAGATAGACCGGCGATTCAAAGCTATGCTGAAACACGCTGACCTGCGCTATTTCAAGAACGGGATCTCCTTGGTTTCCCAGTGGACAGGAACCGAGTTCAAGAATATGGAGAAGGTTTTCCTGGGGGCCGTGGCGGGCGCGGCCGATGAACGTGTGACACGGGCGGTGAGGGCTGTGCTGGACTTCATTTACTACGCTCACTTCGAGACTCACACCGACGACTCTCTGAACGCCTTGCATCATGCTTGGACCGACTACCACCGCTTCAAGCACGTCTTCGTCGAGCTCGAGATCCGTGAGCACTTCAACTTCCCAAAGGGCCACTCCATGGAGCACTATGAACCAAGCATACGCGCTCTTGGAGCCGCGGATGGCTACAGTACTGAGCACCCGGAGCGATTGCACATCGACTTCGCGAAGCTCGCGTATGGGGCGAGCAATAAGCAAGCCACATATATCCAGCAGATGACGCGCTGGCTCGATCGGCAAGAAGCAGTCCATCGCTTCTCATGCTATCTCACCTGGTCTACAAGCTCCCCGTCACCCGGCCGCCCGCTGTCAGGCTCACGGCGGCCTTCCGACATCTCGTCTGGACTTCGAGGTTCTGGCTCTGACTTGGCTGAAAGCGGCGTTCCTGTCGAGTCTGGCTCACCCACTGATAGAGACTACTCCGAGTCGTCCGAGACACTGGCACGTCGTGTAGCAGGATCTCCCGCACCTGATCATTATGCTGATGACCTCGACACCCCGCCTGACCTCTGGGAGCGTGGTTTCCGTGTGGCGAAGACCCCGGCATATCGGTCCCTCACGCTTGTCCAAGTAGTCGATGACTTCCGCGCGTCCAACTTCACGCGCTGCCTTAACGACTTCCTCACAAAGCTCGCCATCGGTAACCCCACTCGCCTCAATCTTGCCGCAATCCCCCTGCATGATATGTCCCGCATAGCTGCGTACAAGAACTGCAAGCTATGCCTCCCGGTCATCCGTCAAGTCTCCCCGTATCCCCTTGTCGACACTATACACGCGTCACCTACTCGCATGCCCAGGCAACCCCTTATGAACCCAATCCCGGCCAACATGTCCACTGTTCTTGCACGCGATCCAGCGATGGCACCACCTCTCGGCGGCAGAACACTTGCTTTTGATCATACAGAGCCGCTTCGAGGTAAGCCGGCGCGTTTCACCAGTGGCTCTGAGAGTTCCAGATGCCGCTCACCCCGGCCACGTGTCACGCTGACGAGAACTCACATAGGACTTCGAGTCGCACGAGTGCGGATGATCTTCGAGCTTCCAAAGGTGTATGACGCGAACGTATTCGGCATCACGGAGCCTCTCGCGTACGTCGAGTGGTTCACGCCCTTCCATGTCCTGGACAACCTTACCGGTATGTATGTGGTTTCTCCTTCGACACGTCAGCGCCAGCGTCATGCGTCAATCATCCCACTAACCTACATCGTGCGCTCGTGTCATCTGATACCCTGCTGGGGCAAGCGAATTGACCGGCGGCCGGTGGATGGGGACGTTCTAGACAGCTGTACAACCAAATTCTTCGTCAACCCATACCTTAGACACCATGACTTTGTATTATACCGGCTTTTGGGTAATAGCTGATATTCTCGGACATCTACCACAGTAAACCGTTCTCGGTGTGTGCTATGTACGCTACAGAGCACTACAGCACCGTATGGTGACGCTACGTTGGCTACGGCTGCTCCGTCACAGCCACCTCGGCGCCGTAGGGATTGCTTTTTCCTGATGTGCTGCTTCCCAGGAGCCTTTCATCGGGTTTTTTGGTGTCAAGTATGTTGTAAATATGTAGGACAAACCTCATGACTAATTACAAGCTCTTTAGAACAAGAATTGTGCTGCCAATAGCATAGAAAGGCTCATCCAGGAGGTGTCAACTTGGGGACAATACAAAGTGATAGCAGTTTAGTTATACATCACCTAGCTGTGTAATACATAGTGAAGGTACATAGGATGAGTCAGTGATACACACGAAGAAGTTTGAGTCGCAAAACACAGAAGCTCATCATGTCTGAACGGCCATCCGACCACCTCTGAGCTCTGACCATCTGATGTGTCTGAATATGTCTGAAACCCGGTCTGAGTGGTCTGAGAGGTCTGTGTCAGACCCTCTCAGACTTTCGCAGAAGTACTGATGCTCGATACGCACATTAGGACATTAACCTAGGGCAAATATAGCGACGGGAAGGATGGGACTTCGAGGGCGGCCCGGGCCACCTCGACGTGAAGCTATTATGATGCCAAGGATCTTGAAAGTGACTTGATCGCTTCCAGTCGATACAAAAATTGGTGCCTCCGTCGTACTGTCAAACATCAGTGTCAGATAGTGACACATAATCGTTCACCGCGAAGAATCCTATTCGGAGTGCCTACGCATGAATTGCCTGCCAGTAGGACGAGCTGGAACACCATGGTCGGACAGTACCGATAACACGGTGAGCCCTCGGAATATACAAAAGGCCTCTTGACTTACTGGACATTATGACAAGCTACAAGGCGATATCGATATGCGTTCTATGAAGGTATCGTCAAGGAGACGCAATTGCCGGCGGCGTAAGTGAACACAAAGCAGCGGTTGAGTGGTTGAACAAGCCTATGGCCCGGGACATATACAACCAAGCAGGACCAAACACTATTCACCGCTCGAACTGCTTCCCGTAGGAGCCCGGGTCCAGTATGCGTCGTTATATCCTTTCCACAAGTTGCAGCATGCCATACGCCCGAAGCACTGCATTGAAGCCAAGTATTGAGCTTAACAAACTCTCGTTTCTGTTTGACGTACAGTTCGAAACTCTTGACTCAGGGCGACTCAGAATGCTAACATGGACGCCGATAGTACCACACGTAGTATCGCAAAGCGTTCTCCTTCGGTATAGTATGATTTCTGACGAGGAACTAGAGAGACATTGACCCTTCCGCACATGTTTTCAGGGCTCCACAGATCTCGCAGCCAACACTTCGCAGCGCACTGTGCCTCACGCGTCTGCGTTCCGCCATGTCGGGTCCACCCACTCCAGCCCAAAGAGGTCGAACACCTCCTTCTCCGTCTTCGGGTGGATCTCCTTCGAGTCGTACCGCCGCGTTCTGCAATCCCGCTTGCACCGTCAGTCACCCGCAAAGGACGAAGAATTCAAGGCAGAAGCAGGACAAGACTGAAAGGAGAGCACGCACATCCCTGAGCTGTCAAACTTCATGCCCAGCTTGTCTTTCGCCCACTGGCGCAGGTCGCGCTGGAACATAATCGAGCCGCTCCTGTATCATTCAGTGTACAACCCGTGAGTCAGCCTGTTTGGGCACTCAAGTGAAGCTAGGAATTTCGCGCACCAGCCGATAACCGCCGTCCAGTACACCTGCGGTGGCGCGAAGATCAGGTCGAGTCGCCGTCGCGTGCCGCGGTAGAACGGGGAGGACTGTGGGAGGATGAACACCGTCAGCGCTTTCTCAAGGGAGTCCCAGTGCGTGGTTCGCAACGGGTTGTGGCCATGGAATCCCGATAGGTCTGTTGCACTCGTGAGTACCGTTGCATTGTATGACCGGTGCCCAGGAATGAGGCCTACTCACGCATAACGTGGGTGACCATGCCTGGCGCATATATGTACGACATGCGGTCAGAACGGCCCAGAGGATGGCAAAAGAAGAGTGCGTACCGCGTTGATGCAATTTGCGAACAAACCGCTTACAAAGTCCCTTCACCTTCTCGGCGTCAGGGTGCGTAAAGACAATGTCGACGTCGTTGCTCTCCGGCTTGCCTCTTCTATGTCTATATTCCTCCTACAGCACAGCACCGGCCAGCTTTGCAAAGAAGAGATGTACCCGCCGACAATGGTAGAGACGCAGCCAGGCTCGAGCTCGTTCAGCTCGTGCATCACCGCCCTCCCCATCTCCTCCACCTCGTCCCTTGGTATCCTACTCACATCGGTCCCTCAGTTTCGGCGCGAGCTCACTGATGCTTTGCTGAAACCCACTTCTTGGTGAAGTCCTCCCTTAACCCCAGCGCGATCCGGATCCAACTATCGCTCAAGCCCTCCTCGTGCTCGTGCGGCTCCCGCGCGAGCGGCTTCCCATGCTCTTGTCGCGGTGGCTTGCCCTCGATCTCGACGACCTCGCCCGGGAGCACGTCGATCTCTTCGCGTTCGACGCCATAGTACACCTTGAGGTCATCGAGCGAGCGCAACCCGAGGTTGTACAGGCGCCGCGCGGTGTTGGGGCCGATGCCGTAGACGGAGCTGAATAGCGAGAGAGTCTGGAAGCGCTCCGACGTTTTGATCGTTTCTGTGGAGAAGGGGACGTAGAGGGGGCTTGAAATCGTGCCTGGCTCACTACGGAGGAATGGCAGCGGACGTACGTGATTCGGCGATCTCCCCGCTGTCCAGGAACTCTTCGGCCTGTTTTGAGCATGATTCTGAGCTGAATATGACTACTGTGCAGCATCCACACACGAGGCCGGATATCTTGACTCCGATGAATGGTAGTTTCTCGACCTGCTTCAACGAACGTATCTTATCCGGATAGGCTGCCGATACACTTGCGCATCAGCATTGATCGGTATGCCTTGCCACATATGCACACACCCTTGATGATTGACAGGGCGCGCTGGTAGCTCAGCGCGCTCCGCTCTTCTCCTTCCAGAGCTCGACTTTGTCTGATAATGTCAAGCTCCCTGACGAGGTCTTGGTTCATACAGACGAGGGGAGAAGCCCTGTGGCACGCATAGTATCGCGATGTGTGATCGAGCTTTTGCAGGTTGGTCGGTATGGGTGGATCTGGGGGCAACAGATTCGCAAGTATCTATTCCAAGAGCCAACGACCACTGCGGATACATGCTACGTATCCAAAATCGAGAAATCATTCCATTCTATACGTACGTGCTGTATTGTTCGGTGGACCATCGTGGAGGGCCGAGTTCGACCGGCAATGCGGCGAGGCAGCGAGTGCTCATCGATCCATCTGTGATGTCATATCGCGCAGGCGTACACACTGGGCGAAGTCAGAGTATCTGAGCCAAATGAGGGCCATCAAGTGTCACGATCGAGCGATGGCAGTACTGGTGCACAGCGGACGACTATAGCGAAGACCGTGCAAGCACCGCGGCAGAGAAGCGGAGAGCGATGCCCGTCGTGCGCAGTTCGTTCCAATTCAGGCAAAAGCAGGCTTGCGCTTGTCCGTGCGGTCGGACGAGGTGTTGGGCTCCGGCCTGACGTTCAGTCATGTTCACATCTCTCGGTGTTGCTGGAGCTTCATTCGAGAAGATGAGAGAAGAGAGAACCTCTCATCGGACGTGGCGCGGATGTACACCACCTTGGCTGTCGTTTGCCATGCTCTGCAACAATATAAAGCCAGCCCAGGACGACCCTCTGGGTATCAGCAGCACATCTTCAGATACATAACTCGCTCCCAACAAACCTCTAACGACCCACCCTCTTCTTACGACCCCGTTACGAACCCGCGCCTCTCTCATAGCCATGACCTCGCACGCATCCGTCTCCCTCGCCAAGGTGTTCCTCTTTTTCTTCGCCCTCTTCGGCGTGTTCTCCAGCCTCGCCGCCGCCGTGCCTGTCGCCGAGATGGAGAAGCGCGACGTCTTTGTGCCGCCGGTCACGTACCCGCACGCGGGCACCGTCTGGTACAAGGGCCAGAGGCACAACGTCACCTGGTACGTTCTGCGCCCGCCCGCTTCGTGCGCGTTTTTCGAAGGGAAGAGAAAGAACGCTCACCATGCCCGTATCACACAGGGACACAACCAACCACCCGGTCAACATCACGAACAAGCTCGGCAGGATTATGCTCCGGAAGGGCGACATCACCACGCCTCGTGAGTGCCTGTTTGAGCTGGTGTGGATGTCGCAACCCAGCTGACCATGTCCAATGACCCACAGTGATTCTCGCAAAGGACTTTGACATCCTGCTCGGCCGCATTGAAGTGACTGTCCCGTGGGTCATCCCCGACAGCGACTACAGCGTCGTCTGTACGTATCGCTTCTCCCGTCCTCCGTGATTGATCTCAGGACGCTCACCGTTGCTGGACGTTTTTGCAGTGTTCGGCGATTCTGGCAACTTCAGCCCAGAGTTCACCATCAAGGAGTAAAGACGAACACCCGCGCGACCGCCATAATCCGGAATTCGTCCGGTGAGGTTCCACGCGCGGCGACAGGTTGCGCGGGGTTCCGAGCCGGACAGCGAATGAGCTGTGACGATGACGGACTTTGTATCTTCGGACCTGACGAACGTTTTACGATCTTTACGACTCAAATGGACTCAGATTTGGACTCTGTACACTTACGGACTCGGGCGTTGTTCTGTATGTTTAGGCAGTCGCTGTTGACAATTGATGAGGCTCTCACTTGGTATGTGTTATCGTTGGAGACAAATGACCATGAAGCTTTGAATTCGAAGAGGGTGTGGCTACTGCAGAAGAAGTCAGCGCTGGGCTACTAAGCTGGGATGGTGAGCAGCGTATTAGTGCTGTCGTTTACTCACTGCGAGAGGGTCAGGCGACAGTAGACGAGCAGGGCAACGATCAATACTGCTACTGTACCTTGGGGCAGTTCACCCCTCCCTCCATATAACCCTCCTAGCGAACGAACATCCCGCAGTCCGGTATATGCTGTACCACCACCCAGTCGGCGTCCTTACGGTCCTGTCGCAGAATTAGATCTCAATGGATGAAGAGATGAAGTTGGCGCAGCCGTGTTCTCAGACGAAGACAAGGTACGAGGGACGTGCAAATTCGGATAGCCTGTCTACACATGATCATCTGGCCGGGAGAGGACTACGGTGAGATTAAGCAGAAAACCACAAGGACATACTCACGTCATCACGGAATAAGCGGGAGATTGCGGATCCTATAGGCTGCACAATCGTCCTAGAGAACGCCGGAGACAGCCATAACGACGCCCCGATGCGGACGGGTAGTAGAGCCTGCCAAGTGGTAAGCTACATTACTCCAACGAGGACGTCAGAGAGACTGATTCAATGAACCTTCGTGAGGGCGTAGGCGACGACGGCGTTGGCCACGTCCCCTGCAATCCGGCCTGACACTAAGTCAGATGCTGCGTGTGCCGTTTGCGCTTCAAGGCTTATATCATCCATCTTGCTGCCCTTCTCAAAACCAAACCAGCCGTATCGCCTCCCAACGCGTTCGGCGCGTACCTCGCCCTCAACCATCCACTCCCTGACGCGCTCTGCCACCCACGTATCTCGGTATCGAGCAAAGTACCCATCTTGGTGCTGTGATGTCTCTCCTTGAGGCCGAGCGACTGCGCGTACGATGTTCTCCCCAACACCTAACGCGCGAGCGCCATAGAAGAAGCCGACAATGGGCAGGATCGCTGTGAGCTCGTGGAGGACAGCGAACGAGACGGCAAGAGAGGGCAAGGGTGTACGCGTCCGCTTTGAGAGCGCAGCCAGAGCCTCCCTGTAAGGCGCAAGTTTCGACTGTTTAGGAGGCGTGGAGGCCATGAGGATGATCTGAAGGCCTATGTAGTCACGGCTGGTTACACGTAAGAGTTATGGATTTAGGACATGGTCTGTGAGAGAACCCAGGTGCGGCAGTCCCGGCTGGCGAGCTGTCGTGGTTCGTTCTAACAACCGCGCGGTTATCTCGAGGGTTACATAGTAAGTACAAGACTCGGAAGTCTTCAAAGGGGTACTTTAGCTAACAACAGTACACATTCATTTACTGTAAGTGACATTAGTACACATTGTGGTACCCATTTACCCTTTCTAACGCCCTCGCGTACATACGCGCCCGCACTTGTTTCTCGCATTTTGCGACCTCCACTAGTCCTCCACCTCAACCACCACCGGCCGCGGTTGCACCTCGTGATGTCTGGAACTTTGCTCTCCATTTCTCGTATCTCCAAAAGCACTGTGTTTACCCGCCATGCTGCGCGGTCACTGGCAACGGAGGCTCACCCGTTCTCTGACAGCACTTCGCGCAATTCGTCGCTCAGGCCAAAACGTAACCGCTTAGAGTCGCAGCCGAACTCCATCTATGTGCGCGCGTGGGACGAGATCGACAGCATGCCCGCGCTCTTTGCATTGGTGCGAGGGATAGAGAAGCGGTTTGGGCAGGTGCGAGAGTTCCGCGTAACCAGGGTGAGTTTCCATTGACCTCGCACGTTGGGAATTTTGTATTGCTACACCATTCACGTTCTCCGGTTTGGTTGACGGTGCTCTCCGATGATGCCGCTCTTCCTGTGAGGAGGGTATCCTAGGCCCATGTTGGGTCGCGAGGACCACATGCGTGGCGAAATAGCTGTGCCTGGCAATGCCGCCATCTGTTTTCTCCAAGACAGTACCCTCCGAATTCGCTACGATTCCAGGGGATACCAGCCAGAATACCGGAGTACTGAACTTCCACTTTGGCTCCTGGTAACGCCGAGATTGCCAGAGGGGGCCAACAGCTGGATCTTGCTGTCCCCTTGGGTAGACAATGTCGAGGTCTCCCGCCAGTTTCAATGGCCGAACACTGTGGCTGGCAGACTGCGCCCAGTGAACCGGCCATGTGGAGTCTCTGTGAGGCGTTCTCGAGCTCCTTCAAGTATCTCAACGACACCAATGGATGACACAGTGATACCAAGCGGAGTCCACTGAAAGCCGGCCGAATTGGTAGAAACTGGCCCGTTTTGTCCCCTCCAAATACCCCTACCCTAGTCGTCGTGACTACCTTTTGACCTATGCACTCATTATGAAATCGATCCGCGGGCTAACTGTACACGCAGGACTATGACATCTCGACGTCTTACGCGCACTTCTTCATCGCTGAATTCAAATACCCAGATGCGATCGAGCGCGTGCCAGAGAACGGCACCCATATCAAAGTAGAAGTCCCATTAGTCCCGAGGCACCGTCCTGGCGGCGTGGGCCTCGACGAGCTCCAGGGGCTTCTGGAGGCAGACGACTGGGACCCTACTCTCGCCTCGGGCAAGCAGGTCATCAAAGCCCTTCCCTCTGTGGAGGAGGAGCGGTCCATGCGTACAAGGGTAGTCGAGCTCATCGTGCAGCGTACTAGTGCGTCTCCGACTGTCACGTTGTGGGTACTCAACATGCGCTTAACGCTTAATCTATCCTTTCTTCTGCAGAGGGCTACAAGGCAGACCCCAGGGAGGCGCAACGATCCAGGCACGCGGTGCCGTTCGGTCTCGCGTTCTATCAATGGGGCGGGTTCTATCGACCGTCCACAGCCGACGCCCCACCCGTACCCGAGGTGATGCAACAGGTTCTTGCGAAGTGGCAGCGGAAAGCCGACAGGCAGTCCGTGGCGGACACGCGGACCCCGAGGCGCACAGGTGCTCCTGCCCGGAAACCTGATTCCCAGGACTCCGAGAATGTCGAGGACATAGACTTCATGGACTGTGAAGCGGCTCAGCGCGCCCAGGAGGAGCAGGAGGTGGCGAATGCGGGCGAACGCCTGCAGCAGCCGTTCCGCGATGTGATATGACCTCGTCTGCGGCGCAAACTTCTCAGGCCAACCCCGTGAATACGTCCGCTCCTTCCGAATCCACCGATTCTGCTCCATCGGTGACCAGTGCTGCGTCTTCCGAGCCTGTCGCATCGTCGGAAACGGTCGCGCAGCCTGCAGCTACAGAACAGCCCGAGCGGCCGAAGCGCCTCTCGCAGCGCGAGAAGATCCTCATGCTCGCACGCATGCACGCCAAGACGCCCCTTGAGGAGGCGAAGGCGGAGGTAGAGGCGGAGGTGGAGAAGCAGGCTGAGGAGGAACAGGCCCAGGAACAGGCAAAGGCGGCTGAGGAGGAGGAGAAAAAGGCCACGCTCGGGGGGCTCCGTAACCGCCTGCTCAGGATTCTGGGCAAGTTGCCGTGAGCACGTAGGCTCGGAGTGTTACTCTTTGGGTAGGGGGCGGAGTAAAAATACTTTATGTTACCTGGTAATCGCGCACAGTATAGATGAGCGGCTGAACTGCAAAAGCGCTTCTCGATGCATGCGCGGATTGTTGACTATCTCCCTACAAAACTGTCGACAGCCGAGTCGGATGTCCAATCACCAAGTGTTGGAGCAGTCATCGTACTCCATCGATAGCAGTTGATAAACGCAGTATGTACTACGAAATATCGACTACGAGAGGAATTACGGAATGCCTGGCATAGCAACTGCCCATCGGGCATGCAGTGGGTTCTGCGGGATTGCGAAAGTATCTATCAGCGCGAGACATAGGCTGGACGATGTGGTGACTCGACGTCAAGTGTACGTACTCACTCCCGACGGGCAATTCCGATGTTGGACTGGGAGCATGTGCTCCATATGTTCCAAGGAAAGACGGTGTAGAAAGTATTACCGTTTCGGCAGCCTTCATCAAGGCTTGCCAAGGAAGATTATGCTCACTGGACAACTTGGGACGCAGGTTGCCGCCTCCCGCAATCCCGCTTTGTAGCGCCCTGATCGGCAGTCTGCCGACGTCTTGACATTTGTGAGCGCTACCGCCCACTCCCTCTTGTACCGGGGGTCCCCCGGCCGGTGCTGTACTGGCCCCGATCGAGCGTTGAGGCAACGAGCGTCGCTCTGCAGAACCGCACAATTGTGAGTTAGTGGAAGGAGACACAGGTTGGGGAGGGTGCGCGTACGAGTCATCCAAGTAAAAAAGAATTGACGAGATGGTCCTGGGGTACCTCCCACTCAGACTCTCAAGTGAGAGCTGTGGGGGAATCCATTGTGGATTTCGTACGGGATATTAACGTTCTATGGTCATGCAAGGCTGCACTTTAGGGAAAAAAGAAGATCCAGATGGGATTCGTGCCGATAGTGAATGAAGAAGAGGGGGCATGAGGCAATGACATGGATCGGATGCTCATCAATGTGGGAGTAATACGCAAGCGTATGTGAGTAGGAGAGTGCCTATTCTGTCAGCGGGAGACATAATGTTCTGTGCCAAAGACTCTGTCTCTTTCTCGACCAGTATGGTTCAAGAAGTCTTTTCGGTGTCCCAAGGTCTGTGGTTGGGTGCGGAAGTGCGATGCAATAACGAAATCAATACTTATCAGTATTGCGAGGCGCATATGACACATACCGTAACATAGGCAAAAAGCGAAGCAGGCATAATCGTTGATCATGTGTTACAACGGATTAATCATCAGCGGCTGAAGCGGGAGGTTGTAGAGAGTCCCTTTGCCGCATTGTGCGTTAGCTAACAAGCTCAAGTTTGCGAGCGCCAGTTCCTGCGAGTGCTATAGTGTGATGTCACGCCTTCTAAATTATGTTATGCAGGGTACAAACGCCGTCACGCTGGACGTCATCGACTCAGAGAACGAAAGGAGTAGCGAGATGAGGAATGCATGTATCATTCTTCTCCGCAACCACGTCTCCCTACAAAAGCAGTTCAGAGCAGTACATTTCGACGCTTGCCGACTTTTGAGCAGGGTCCTGTGTGGTACAATTTCATAGCAAAGACCTCAATGCCCTTGAAGCGCCCAGCCCCCGATCCGAATCAAACGGGTTCGCCGTCCGAGTCGTCGTCGTCTTTCCTCCATCCTTCCAAGCACTTCAAGGCAGACATAAACAAGGCCCTGCCGGACATTAAGACATACATTGTACAGGGAAAACTCGATGTGCAAACCATCGCGGAGCTCTTCGGTCTCGCAGAACGTCATGCCGGCGGCGTCTGTAAAGACGCGACGGAGGCGGATGTGATCATCACTGCTATTAGCATGCGCAGGAGGTTCGAGCGACATGTGCCATGGGGAGTTGCTGTGAGTACACGCTACTGTGATGGATTCTTGGAAGGACACCATCGCAATCCGCCGACTGACTACCCCGCGGGTTTACTGTTTTCGCATACTAACTTCTGATTATCGCTTAGAAAAACAAAGCAGTCGTCACGCCTCAGTGGCTACGCGACTCAGTGAAGAACGGCTCCGCCTTGCCATGCGGCAAATACGTCGCTATTGAGGACCTGCACGAAACGACGGTCGAAAACTGCCCAGAATGTAACTGCAAGTCTTGTGCCTGCTCGGACGGATCCTCCACAGCAATCTCGCTCACTTCTCCGCGCCGTGCCCATGCACATCTCCCCTCCCCGCCGGCCTCACCTGGAACGTCTACCATGCGACAACACCGTGAAGAACAGTCGCACGTGAGGGAGAAGCGCGAGGTCCAGATACCTGCGAATCTGTTGCCCCCAGATCCACCCATACCGACCAACCTGCAAAAGCTCGATCACACATCGCGATATGCGTGCCAGAGGGCTTCTCCCCTCGTCTGTATGAACCAAGACCTCGTCAGGGAGCTTGACATTATCAGACAAAGTCGAGCTCTGGAGGGAGAAGAGCGGAGCGCGCTGAGCTACCAGCGCGCCCTGTCAATCATCAAGGGTGTGTGCATATGTGGCAAGGCATACCGATCAACGCTGATGCGCAAGTGTATCGGCAGCCTATCCGGACAAGATACGTTCGTTGAAGCAGGTCGAGAAACTACCGTTCATCGGAGTCAAGATATCCGGCCTCGTATGTGAATGCTGTACATGTACAGTAGCCATATTCAGCTCAGAATCATGCTCAAAACAGGTTGAAGAGTTCTTGGACAGCGGGGGGATCGCCGAATCACGTACGTCCGCTGCCATTCCTCCGTAGTGAGCCAGGCACGATTTCAAGCCCCCTCTACGTCCCCTTCTCCACAGAAACGATCAAAACGTCCGAGCGCTTCCAGATTCTCTCGCTATTCAGCTCCGTCTACGGCATCGGCCCCAACACCGCGCGGCGCCTGTACAACCTCGGGTTGCGCTCGCTCGATGACCTCGAGGTGTACTATGGCGTCGAACGCGAAGAGATCGACGTGCCCCCGGACGAGGTGGTCGAGGTCGAGGGCAAGCCACCGCGACAAGAGCATGGGAAGCCGCTCGCGCGGGAGCCGCACGAGCACGAGGAGGGCTTGAGCGATAGTTGGATCCGGATCGCGCTGGGGTTAAGGGAGGACTTCACCAAGAAGTGGGTTTCAGCAAAGCATCAGTGAACGCGCGCCGAAACTGAGGGACCGATGTGAGTAGGATACCAAGGGACGAGGTGGAAGAGATGGGGAGGGCGGTGATGCACGAGCTGAACGAGCTCGAGCCTGGCTGCGTCTCTACCATCGTCGGCGGGTACGTCTCTTCTTTGCAAAGCTGGCCGGTGCTGTGCTGTAGGAGGAATATAGACATAGAAGAGGCAAGCCGGAGAGCAACGACGTCGACATTGTCTTTACGCACCCTGACGCCGAGAAGGTGAAGGGACTCTGTAAGCGGTTTGTTCGCAAATTGCATAAACGCGGTACGCACTCTTCTTTTGCCATCCTCTGGGCCGTACTGACCACAAGTCGTACATATATGCGCCAGGCATGGTCACCCACGTCATGCGTGAGTAGGCCTCATTCCTGGGCACCGGTCATACAATGCAACGGTACTCACGAGTGCAACAGACCTATCGGGATTCCATGGCCATAACCCGTTGCGAACCACGCACTGGGACTCCCTTGAGAAAGCGCTGACGGTGTTCATCCTCCCACAGTCCTCCCCGTTCTACCGCGGCACGCGACGGCGACTCGACCTGATCTTCGCGCCACCACAGGTGTACTGGACGGCGGTTATTGGCTGGTGCGCGAAATTCCTATCTTCACTTGAGTGCCCAAACAGGCTGACTCGCGGGTTGTACACTGAATGATACAGGAGCGGCTCGATTATGTTCCAGCGCGACCTGCGCCAGTGGGCGAAAGACAAGCTGGGCATGAAGTTCGACAGCTCAGGGATGTGCGTGCTCTCCTCTCAATCTTGTACTGTTTTGCCTCGAATTCTGCATCTCTCGCGGGTCGCTGACTGCGCGAGCGGGCTTGCAGAACGCGGCGGTACGACTCGAAGGAGATCCACCCGAAGACGGAGAAGGAGGTGTTCGACCTGTTTGGGCTGGAGTGGGTGGACCCGACATGGCGGAATGCAGATGCGTAAGGCGCGGTGCGTTGTGCGCTTCATGCGAAATGCGAACTGCTGGCTGCGAGATGTGTGGAGTTCCGCGAATCCCGGAGGTATGACGCAGAACATTACCGACGAAACATGGGCGGCAGGGGTCAAGAGATTTCTAGTTCTTCATCGGAGATATACTAGAGTACACTGAAGGCGAACACTTTGCGATAAGTGTGGTGTAGACGTCCAAGTACTTGAAGTTAGCATTCATATATCATACCCAAGATCATTTGACTACCAAACATACTTCGTATGGTCAGGATCTGCGGACATCGCAGGAGGAAGTCGGGCGTCCGACGCATAATCTTGACCTTACAGAATGAGAGCCATTCGTTGGTGGGCTTTGATTGCTGTGGTTAAAGAGAGTGGGATGCAGCAGTACGACACCACCCAGGAAAGTCGCCCTGAGTGAAGGGTTTCGAACTGTACTTCAAAAAAGAAACGACAGTATGTTGAGCTCATTACTAGACTTCGAGCTTCAGTGCTTCGGGCCGCAGACTCGACCGGGATTCTGTGGGAATGAGCGGTGAATCGCCGCTGATTAGTGTTTGGTCCTGCTTGGGGGTGTATGTCCATTGTCGTGCCACATGGCATAGGCTTTGTTCTACTCAACTGCTGCTTTGTGCTCACGCCGCTGGCAAATGCGTCTCCGTGTGACGATACCTTATGGAAACGCGTATCGATATGGCCTTGTAGCTTGTCAAAAGGCGTAGTCAGTCGAGAGGCCTCTTGTACATTCCGAAGGCTCGCTGTATTGTCGGCAATGTCCGACGATGGTTTCCCAACTCGTCTGCATGCGTAGGCACTCGGAGTAGGATTCAGCACGGTGAACGATTCCGATCGACTATTCGACACTTATTTTGAACAGTACGACGAAGGGACCAGTTTTCATCGACTGGAATCGATCCAGGTCGCTTTCAAGATCCAAGTTGACATAGCTCCGCGTCGACTCTCGAGCTGGCACGGGCCGGCGCCGAAGTCCCATCCTTCCCGTCGCTATATATGCCCCAGGCTAATGTCCTAATGTGCGGATCGAGCCTTTGAGGAACCCCAGGTATAGCGCAACTCTGTGCTGCTGTCTGACATCTGCGTGAGTCGCATCAGTTAAGACTGCTAAATCCACTTGGGCTATATCACGCTCGTGGGCTATTATTCTCAGTACGGCAAACCGTCCTGGTGATTTGTGACTTACGCTGTTGGCATAAAGCACTGGGATGATCGACAACATACAGTTGCAGCTGAAGATTCTGAATAACACACCACCCATTGTTGTGATGACTACAATGCTTTATAAATCGAGAACAAAACTGCGCCCAAGTGGCTGTCTGTCTAACTTGACTCCTCTCTTGCCGAGCAAGCATAGGCATCGTTCTGTCAATTCTACTCTCTTCCTCTTATTATGTTCCGCACAGAGGGACCTCAGACATGGCTGACTACCCTCATTTTCAGCAATAAACAGACTCACTGCCTCATCCCTTTCCACATGTCAACGGATGCGCCAACTCTCTCGAATAGGCAATGATGGTGTGAAGCTCACCGGCGTAGCTGGCTCCAGGGTCTCTCGGGCTGTGCCACAGACGGAACACATGAGGTCCAGTTCGCCTTGCCGACGGTCACAGCCGAAATGCTGTCAGAAGCGGTGCGCGTCCTTGAAAGTATAACTAGGCCAAGTGGCGAACCCGCTCACTTGCCTTCAACTATAACCGCCATGAAGCACGAACTGCAGTACGAAGTTCGATTCGAGCCCATTGTCACCCCAGAAACGTACATCCATCCGAATCCCAAGCTGCGGCGAAAGCGCAAGCCTCGCAAGCCCAAGTCGCATGGAGAGCAGCGCATGCCTCCAGCAGGACAGCTATTGGGTCCTCCCCAACTTCACTTTCTAGGAGGTGCACTGGCAGCTGGAAACAGTCTTTCGCCACCAGCATCGACGGATGTTCATCTTGCCACTGAGCGTGACCCTAGTGGAATTCGAGGTACTCCTTCACCACTGGAACTGAGATAGCGACTCGTCGCAGAAGGCGTCGCCACCGCCGCTACTGGCTCAAAGCGGACGAACTCCTCGACCGACGACCCTGTCTATAACTCGGGCCCTTTCAAAAGGCAACGAGGAATACTGTTGAGTCCTTCCCGGGACGTCGCCACCGCTCCAGCGCGCCGCCAGGCTCAGGAGGTACGACGAAGCCTCCCTCGACATCCGTCCGAGGCTCTACCTGTGGCACACCATGCGACCTTCACTGGCCCCCGAGCATGTCTGGACCGCGCCAGCTCGCATAGCGACATGGGTGTAAGACCGACGAATACCAGGCAATATGCACAAGCGAGGGCGTCTGGCTCGTCTGTCACCGCACACCTCTGGCCAACTACGCAGGCATCCTCCATGAACCTTCCTCTTCCGTATTCACAATCTTCTCTCCATCCAGATTGTGGTTCTTTTGGTGTCGCTACACCTGCAGCCGTTCTGGCATCCGGAGCCTCCACAGGAACCCCTGGAACGCGGCGCATCTCGTCCGCCGTCGTGCCAACATCGCCATCTGTGACCGCCGCTTCCTGGGATCCACCGCCTACCGTGTTCTGCTACCCTCCCACAGTCAGCTACACAAAAGATGACTCCAATGTCAGCCAAGTCTTGGGCCCTGTCATGCAGCCAGTTTCGTCTGTGGCAGACCAATCGTCCGCCAATCCCGAATATTCCAGATCGTACCCGGGTCCGCACGCTGGCTCGACGACACAGAGAACCCTGTTGTCGCATGGCGGCAACAGTGCTCTTGATCAAGCCTCATCGCACAGGTCGCGAGGGATCAGGAGCATGGGGAATGTGGCGGAAGATGGTCCGCCAGCCTCCTTGCCCACCTCGTCATTCTCCCCTGCTCTCCACTCGCTTCCCACCGCAGCCACTCAAAATCCAGCAGGTACCATGGTATACGCACCGCACGCCTCCGCCGACCCCGGCACGGTCGATCGGTCTGTCACCACCGTGACTACCCCGCCGCACGATTTCGACGTGAGCAACTTCAACGCTCATCTTTTCATGCCCAACTCGGACATTCAGGTCACGGCTCCCAGCCAAGATCCGCCATGGTTGGCGTGGTTCTACGACCAGCTCGGCACCGCTGCTTCTGGATCTTTGCAGTTCCCCGCGACGTGTGCCTACAGCCCACCAACGATGGAAGCGGCCACAGTATTGTCACTACAGCTCCCTATGGGACAAGAGACCCGGGACCGCGACCGGGAGTCAGCTGTAGCATGTCGAGAATCCAGGGAATCGGGAGTCACCTCACCTTGAGCGACAGCCCATGATCGCACAAGACTGAGCAGGGAACGCGTGAATCGGAGAGACCATCGATCAAGCTTCGAGTGCGGGGACAACGGCGACGATGGCGCGGTACATGCTAGTCGACAGAACCAGTCAGAGGGGCGTCAAGATGAGCGAGCTGTGGAAAAACCAGTTTGTGGAGGTCGATGGGACAGAGGCGATGTGGAAGACTTGCACGGAAGCGGAGGTGGGCTGGTATCCTGGATTCCAGAACGGGAGTGCTAGCTATAACTACAGTACTCGCAGGCTGAGTCCGTCTCCGAGTCCCCCCTAGATTCATCGTCGTCGCACCGGACTGCCGAGATGGCGTGCGTGTGTCGTGTATAAGACGGTTTGTTGTATTTCCGCGCTCTTCTCGGACCGGAAGTTTTTGTCGTTGTTCTCGCCATTGTTTCGCCTACCGACTCGCTTTTGTGCTCCTTTGTTCTCGCGCCGCTCGTTGTCCTGTTGGGTAACTGCTGTGAGGTCAGTATCTCGGTCCTTGTGTACTTTTATTCCTTTGGCTTGGGGCTATCGTCGGGTTCTGCGTCTGCTCTCACGGCTTCTTCTATGCACATGGTGCCACCGCCTACATCTCGTAATCGATGGTTATCTCCGTTGTCGCTCAGGATCAGGATACAGTCTCGTGTGAATGTCACCTCGCAGATCCAGATTGTACGCTGGCAGTAGCGCTGTCAGTGCCGCAGCGCAACATGGGGTCACTACAACCGAGGTCATGGCGCATGACAGTCACCTGTGTCATTATGAGCCAAGTAACTTTGTTCATGTGATACTGCGCAAGACCGGAGACGGTGTACGGACTCCCTGCTGTCCTGGGCGCAGTCTTCTAGAATGATATCCTGACTCTGAGATTGGGCGAAAGGAGTCAACGACATGATATGGTCGGCGACGCCACACAGTCCGAGTAACTCAGAGTTCTTTGATAGCCAGAGCAAGCGGTCGGATGACCAACTGGTTCTTATCCCACTAGGTAACAGTCAGCACATCATAGCAGGACAAATGTTGCGCGGAGAGGTCATTTCTGAGACGTACCACGCCGCTGGTGTAATATACGTCACGTTTGAGGAGGTCGTGGACGTGCTGCAAACTCTCCGCTTCACAGATAAAGACGGAGCCGACCATCTTCTTCTCCGCCGTCGGCGACTCGATCGACTCGGGAGTCAGCATGGCCCCTGCTAGCTCTGCGGAGTCGTGTTATCAATGATCAATTTGCAAGAGCGATGCAGACGGCGGCATTCAGGCATGGTAAATACAGACGTACTGATGATTCCTGCAGACGCGTGCAGCCTCGCATCTTCCAGGTGCTTCTCGCGAACGGCTTGGCGACGTTGTGGTGCCCCTTCATCCGTCATGTCGGGGGCGTACACTATGAATCTGTGGCGTGCTGGCGGGGATGTGCTGCCAGAGGTAGGCCTGGTTGACATCGCGCGGCGGTGAACGACCGCGGGGAGTTGGACCTGTCGAAAGGTATGAACCCGAGGTGGCCCATACTTGGCCCGCGCACAGATGTGCATTGCTCGCATATTTGGTCTGCAACTTCTGCTATAAGCTTGTGAAACCAGACAGCGGGAGACGATCGTCGAGGCCTTGAACTCGCTTGTGATGAATTCGAGACGGCAAATGTCAATGGCAACAGCACAAGTCGCGAAGAAAACAACAGACGCCCAACGTCCTCCCAGCCTAATTTGCACAACACCATGATGTCCAGTCCAAGCAGGATTGATTGTGAGCTTGGAAGAGTAGAAACCGTGTGCAGAGTCGACTTCGGAAACAGCATGCCGATGTCCGTACTCGAATGCACGTATGGAGGTGAGACAATAAAGTCCATTGTACATTTCAACATCGACTACCGAAACGTACAAGACAACGTACAAGTCCGACTTATAGTGAACAAGATGCGATTCCATGTCAAGTCCGTCCGTGTCGTGAACAGGTCATGAAAGTGTTCGTCAGTCCGTGAAACGAAGTCCGTCATCATCACAGCTCATTCGCTGTCCGGCTCGGAACCCCGCGCAACCTGTCGCCGCGCGCGGAGCCTCACCGGACGAATTCCGGACTATGGCGGTCGCGCGGGTGTTCGTCTTTACTCCTTGATGGTGAACTCTGGGCTGAAGTTGCCAGAATCGCCGAACACTGCAAAAACGTCCAGCAACGGTGAGCGTCCTGAAATTGATCACGGAGGACGGGAGAAGCGGTACGTACGGACGACGCTGTAGTCGTTGTCGGGGATAACCCACGGGACAGTCACTTCAATGCGGCCGAGCAGGATGTCAAAGTCCTTTGCGAGGATCACTGTGGGAGAGTGGACATGGTCAGCTGGGTCGCGACATCCACACCAGCTCAAACAAGCACTTACGAGGCGTGGTGATGTCGCCCTTCCGGAGCATAATCCTGCCGAGCTTGTTCGTGATGTTGACCGGGTGGTTGGTCGTGTCCCTGTGTGGGGAGTGCGCGATCAGCGTTCTCCCTCTTCCCTCCGAAGACGGGTATTAAGCTGGAACGTACCAAGTGACGTTGTGCCTCTGGCCCTTGTACCAGACGGTGCCCGCGTGGGGGTAAGTGACGGGCGGCACATAGACGTCGCGCTTCTCCATCTCAGCAAGAGGAACGGCGGAGACGAGGCTGGAGAACACGCCAAAGAGGGCGAAGAAGAAGATGAACACCTTGGCGAGGGAGACGGATGCGTGCGAGTTCATGGCTATGAGAGAGGCGCGTGTTCGTAACGGGGTCGTAAGAAGAGGGTCGGTCGTTAGCGTCGAGAGCGTTTCAAAGGGTTTGTTGAAAGCGAGCTATCTGAAGATGTGCTGCTGAAGACGAGAGAGCCGTCTTGGGCTGGCTCTTATAGTTGCAGAGCATGGCGAGCGAAGGCCGAGGTGTACAATCGTCCGACGTCCGAGGACGACAGGTGCCCTCTCTCCTCTGATCCTGGACACTTCTCGAACGGAGCCCCAGCAACACCGAGCGACCGAGCCCGAGCACACGCCTCGCAAGCCCCAACGCCGCGCCCGACGGCACGGACGAGCGCGAGCCTGAATCGGAACGGAGTGCGCACGCCGGTCATCGATTTCCGCGTTTACACGGCGGGCGCGCTCACGTGTCCGAGTTTTCTTTCCACGCGGTCGCGGTGCTTGCACGGTCTTCGCTATACTCGTCCACTGTGCATATTGCTCCACTACGCTGACGTCACGGCCCAGTGCGTACACCTGCGCGATATGACACTGCTGATGAATTAATAAGCGCTCGCGGCCTACTGAAAGTACAGCACGTACGTGCAGAGCTTTCTCGACATCGGACACCATCTAGCCGTAGTTCTTCTCTCTCTCGGCATCATCTCATGCCTATTGTATGACACCCTGGATGCGTCTTGAAGCTTGACCCGCCTGTTCTCATCGCCAATATGCAACGTCATTCCACCGGGTATGTGCTGCAGCGCACCGGGTATGTAACAGCTATGTGCGTATACCGGGAGACCACTCATTCATGCTGATGCTAATCTTCTCTCTTCTCAGCTGCAATGTTCTCTTGTCTGTCTCGAATGTGCTACATCATCGCGGTTGACATGGGATTGGTGAGCACCGAGGTCGATAGGATGCTTGGCTCGGTCGCCTGACGTTCCACTTCCCACATACAGTAACAATATGCTTAGTGCTAGCTATGCGCGATCACGTCGATGCAAAGCAGAGGACGTCCAGGCCCAAGACCCCCAACACCTTACCTGGCTCTATGCGACGGTCAGACGGGCAGAGCTGTCTCGACGCCGTCTTAGTCATGCCCTACAAGGAATCTGTCGTTCAGACAGTATAGGCACCAGGTTGTGGGTCAAAACCTCCGGATTCAGCCTGCATAGTTATGCGGAGGAGGCTGCTCAGCTTATGGCATCGCTCGGTCATCCCTTTTGAGAGAAGAGCATCTCGCCATAGGGTTGGACGCGCACGTCGACGTAGTTGATCATAGTGCGGAGCTGTGAGATGTAGAGGATCACAGGGCATCAACGTCTTCTTGAATCCGCGGTGCCAGCCTCCGCGCTATATGCGTTGGGTATAGGCTACCACCACACGCCCAGGACACGCATAACATCTCTGCCCTCATGTATGCGCCTCTTCGGACATTCACATCAGCGTCTTCCTCCCCGGTTGTCTATCCCTCTTTGTAAGTCCCTCGCACTGGTAAGTGTTCTCTTTGTCGACCTACCCGTGCAGCTCACGACCACGGCTTGACCACAAGGTTTGTCAAACCTCCTTTTGGAGCAGCGGCTGCGTCCATATATACCTACGCGCACGAGCGACATTGATGCGCTTCGAACCGCCGGAGCGTTCCACCCTTCGTATGGCCTTCGACATTGCCTCAGGGTCGGCAACGGAGCGCCATCACTCCAAGAGGTCGAGCGTAAGTTCTATTGATCAGCCATTCCATTCATCTCTCTCCGAGCAACCGCAGGTCCTCCCTCGCCTTCCTCCGTGCCCAACGCTCTATAAACCGACCTGCCACCTCATTTTGCCTACTTATTCGCATCGACTCTCTCTTATTGCGTTCATACCTATTGAATATTCCTCTCCTCTATATGAATTTACCCTCTTAGGGTACTATGACGATACGGCGGTCTCGCAGGAAGACAACAGGCGATGACGATCCGCCCCCGCGCCCCGCCAACAAGTTCATCCTGTTCCGCTTGGCAAAGTGCAAGGAGATGGAGCAGGCGAGCGAGGCGCTGTGTGGAGGGACGCTGCAGCAAAGGCACCTCTCGGTCGATCTGGGAGAGGCGTGGAACGCGCTGCCCGTGGATGAGAAGAACAGGAAGCGGATGCACTCATGCAGGAGCATAAGCGTCGGTACCCGGATTACAAGTCCACTCCAAACAGGACGAAGCGCAGGCGGGGGTTGGAGCAGTCGCCTGCCGTCGGAGGAATCTGCGAAGGGAACGACGAGGAAGAAGAGGAAGAGGCTGCGGCGGTCCCCGCCCTTCAATGCGCTCTGATCCCTGGGACTACCATCCCACCGCCTCTTCCACCACTGCTGCTCGAGTGTCTGTGGATCCCTTTAGGGATGTCTGAACGATGTCAATATGTACGTTCCCCTGTTCCCTCTCTGACGACGTCGCTAACTAGGATCATACGGAAGCGCACTTGCTGTCCCTCTCCGCCTCAGTGGGCAAGCCGCCGCAGACTGGCCCTTCATCCAAGGGGATGTCAACGGTTAAATTGCTCCTCCACCGGCGTCCTCCGCGAACCCATCGCTAGGTCAAATCGCCCTGCCGTTCGTGAGCAGCGCGATGGAGCCCGCCGCCTCGACCGCTGGAAGGCACGGCGCGGACTCTTTCGCTACCGCTGCCTCGCCATTATCCCCAACGGGACTCCAGCCCCCTCCCCGTCTGTCGCATCTCCCGCGCCCCTTCGCCGACACGCAACCGGTGTCGCTGCCGATGCCAGACTTCAGCCCTCAGTCGACGCACGTTCGTTCCCGGCCCCTGTAGACAGCCAAAACGTGATATTCTACGGCCAGCAAGCATCCACCGCGATCGACGCGAGCGATCTGTTCGGCCCCGAGTCGTTCGTGGCGTCGTTGAGCTGGCCGATGTACCCCACAAGCAAGGTGATGCCCTCGGTATGCGCGCCCCCGATGGACAGTTACGTACAGACGCTGGCAACATTGAGAGAGTCGTTACCTGTCTCTGCAGGATACAATCCGCTGGGATCTACGGGAAACGCGCAGTGGGAGCAATCCACTTCCGGTGGGGCATACCCCAGTTGGTTCATCGTAGAGCTGGAAGGAGATGTTGCTGTGATTTGGACTGAGGGCCGCCACACTGCTCTTGAAGAGCTCGTAGATTGAAACGATGGGAAGTACTCAGTTTGTTGGTCTTGGTGTA
The DNA here is from genome assembly GCA_000765035.1 of Trametes cinnabarina. NCBI lineage: Eukaryota > Fungi > Basidiomycota > Agaricomycetes > Polyporales > Polyporaceae > Trametes > Trametes cinnabarina. Next base: position 154,763 of record CCBP010000115.1, on the reverse strand, counting down.
TACTGCTATACTGACGGGACTGCAGATCAACGCTGATACTGTATGTGCTTAGATTCGAAAAAACCCAGTACTAGTATAGCTGTGCGTTTGTGCACATGTATTGCTACTCCGTCTCTCATATATCATATATAATCTATACGTAGGCGCACGAGGCCCGCGCCCGGACATCCGAATTCGGGGGTAGTGAGGTTCAGAGAACTTTTCGACTCCGAGGCTTCGTCGGACAGCCTGCCGCTCCGCTTTGAGATATGCTGTATGGTGCCGCTTCCAAAAGCAGTTGCAAAGTTACTAGCCCTGAAATAAGAGGGCAACGTCTCAAGGATTGGCCAGGAGGGTGCCGTATAATATTGAGAGTGCCGGTACCGAGCGGTCAGAGACTCAGACCCAGTACCAGGGACGAGACTCGGATGTGGAAGAAGCGCGGGTGATGTCCGTTGGCATCAAACTTGCGACATGTACAAGTATACACTCGAGCTGCTCTCAACCACAACTAGCATATGTATGCTGGTGTATATCAGCGGGCTCCCTGAAGAAACATAAGTACATGGGTGCACTGAGCATGGTGGCCACACCGACCGTATAGCGCAGCGCTCTCTTGATGAGCGTCGGAGTGCTATTCTCGTCCTTCGGCCGTGAGGTCCGAAGGCTCGGTGAGTCCTCTGTTTACTCTCTGACTCTTCGCAAGGGCAACGTGTTCTCACTTCCTTTACTTCACGATAAGACACGATCTTCGGCATACGTGCCGAACGCGGAGGAACATCATGTGGTTATTGTGGTCGAGGGGAGATGCATTGCCTCCCCAAACCGCGCCATGCCTCAGTGACGTACAAATACGCTAGGGAGGCTCGTGGGCGCGCGACCCGCGACTAAAAGTTTGACCTCACGTCTCTGCCTTTCTACGGAGAGCGACCCGAGTCTACGAGGGCAGCTTTTGGGCGTGGCAGAGGGTTCCAGCGCACCCCAGGTCACCTCTTAGGCTCGAAGATCATGGCTACTATTGAGGACGGAGCAAGCCAGAATGATCACACGACCGTGGTCGACTCGCGCTCAGAGGTCGTCTCCCTGACGGACCAGACGAACCTCCTCCCTCGTCGAAAGGTCGTTGCCGTCTTCTTCGGGTTGTCTCTGTGCATTCTCGTGTCCACGCTCGACGCGACGATAGTCGCGACAGCTCTGCCCACGATCTCGGCCGCCTTCAATGCTGGGTCGGTCGTCTCTTGGGTCCCGTCCTCTTATTTCCTGACATCGACAGCCTTCCAGCCCATCTGTGAGTCCTGTCATTCTGAGTGTGTTATCATTCGCGCCTCACTGTGAATGACACTGGCAGACGGTCGCTTCAGCGACATTTTTGGCCGGAAGGCCGCGCTCTGCATGGCCATGGGCATCTTCATGATTGGGAGTCTCGCCGCCGGATTCTCACAGACCATCATACAGCTGATTGTCCTGCGCGGTCTGGCCGGCGCCGGTGGAGGCGGCATCGTCAGTATGGCACAGATTGTCATCTCCGATGTCGTGTCGTTGCGGGACCGGTGCGTACACGCAGCGTCATAATATCGCGGTCGCACAACAGCCTGCTAAAGCGTTCCTTGTCAGCGGTAAATATCAGGGCATCATCGGTGTTGTCGTTGCATTTGGGTTCGCTGTTGGCCCCTTGCTCGGTGGCGTGCTCGCGGAGAAGGCCGGCTGGCGATGGTGCTTCTGGGTGACCCTGCCCGTCTCTGTGTGCGCGGTCGTGGTGGTTATTCTCATACTCCCGCTAAAGGCGGTCGAAGGCAACATTGCGAAGAAGCTCGCCGTTGTGGACTACCTGGGGACTGCGCTGACCTTGGCTGGCTGCACACTGATCATCCTACCGCTCATCTGGGTAAGCCGTTCGAACTATTGGCATTGGGTATCACTCGCCGGTAGAATATTAAATGATTCTGCGAAGTCAGGGTGGCGTCACGTTCCCATGGGCATCACCGGTGGTCCTGGCGCCGTTATTTGCTGGCGCACTGGTAATCACCCTCTTCTGTATATGGGAATGGAAGGGCGCACGTCTTCCCATTGTTCCGAGTGGGTCACTTCTGATTCATCAATGACAGTGAAAAAGAACTGATGCCATTCGCAGTGTACATCTTCAAGCAGGTCACGGTCATTGGGGTCTACATCACTATGCTCATCAAGTGCGCATAGAGCTCTTGTGGGCGTGGAGCGATGTACTGATGCCGGCGAAACCCAGCGGATTCGTGTTCTATTCTGCCCTCTTCTACCTTCCACAATACTTCCAAGTGGGCCTTGGGTATTCCGCTATTCGCTCAGGGATATTCCTGCTGCCGGTGCTCGTGAGCCAGACGCTTGCTAGCTTCATTTCGGTGAGTTGTCGATGAATCACGGTTGCGACGGCCTGTTGATCGTGTCTTTCAACTGCAGGGTCAGATCATCACCTGGACCGGCCGATACAGAGTGCGTGTTGCTGTAATGAATGTACAATGCTCTGCATGCTGACGACGATTTTTGATAGGCGACGATATACGTCGGATTTGGCGTCTGGGCGGTGGCATGCGGCTGCCTTTCTACTGTTACACCGGCCACACCCCAGGGGCTTCTTGTATTCTTCATGTTGTTGGCCGGAACGGGTGCCGGAGGAGTAGGTTCATTGTCTTCAAGTTTGCGTTGCGCTGTCTTGGCCTGACACCAGCACCTAGACCTTACAAACCACCACAGTCGCTGCTCAGGCTAGTGTGTCAAGGAGGGACATGTCGGTCGTTACTGCTGTCAGAAACGTGAGCCCGTTCATATTGTAATTTGTAACGGCATATTGATATCCCCAGTTCATCCGATTGCTTGGGGGAACGCTGTCTCTCGCCATCGGAGCGACTATCATGTAAGTTTGAGCCTTCTTTTCACCCCTTGGCGTCGCTGACCCGGAGCTCGCAGTAATAACTCTCTACGGCACTATATGAAGTCCATCGGTCTGCCTTTATCAACGATCTCAGCCATAGTGGACGACCCGACGGTCCTCGGGGCTCGCACCGCCGCCACCGATTCCACCTTTGCGGACCTCGGGATAAGCGCCGCCGTCGCCGAGCACATCCTGGGCGCGTACGTTAAAGGCTTCCGGAGCGTCTTCATACTGAACGCGAGCCTGAACGCCGTGGCCACGGTGGCCGCGATCGCGCTCATTCGCCACACGGACCTCAACCGCGGCGACGAAGACGAGCTCAGGAAGCGGGCGGCGGACGAATCTACGCAGTCTTCTGAGAAAAACAGTATTGCCGAGAACGGTGCGGGGAAGCAGGACGCCGGCGGGGACGAAGATCGCTCTCAAAATGTCTGACCGAGACTTGTCTCATAACTGGTGCTGAGGTATAGATGGACAGACCCTGTTGTGTTCCTTCCCATATGCAGACATAGAAGCTCGAGCCGTGGTGCAATTGTTCAGCCATGACAACTCGTCCGTTACAAGACAGGACTCGAATGCTATAGATGTCCTGGAGCTAGGCCTCAAGCGACGCAAGCGCTACTTAAGCTTATAAGAAATTAATCAGCCAGGTCTCTGTTAGTATATCGGTTAGTACACGCGCCTGTCACGCGCGAAAGCGGGGTTCGACTCCCCGACAGAGAGCTTGTCATATTTTTGCTTTGTCTGTAGCATTTATTGTTCACGGCTGCGAGACTTCCACTCACTCGCTCGGGGATGTTTGGTGCACGAATGGCAGTTGGACCCAGCTAGTACTAGTCGATATTAAACCTACCCCAATAAACTCAGTATGGCCGGCACGAACCCGAACATTCACAAGGCCCGGCCTTCCGCAACATGATAGGCATTGCACGCGCAAAAGACGGTGTCAAGATGAACGACCTTCGTAGCACCCACAGGAGATGATGTAGACCATGAATGAGGATAGATTCATGATACGATACAACGACAGCGATAGGTCCGTTACAGGCCAGAAGTGCGATGCGATGAGTCCGGTGTTGATGTTCAGAACAATCCCTGGAGCGCGTCATCCCCAGACGCTTTTAGCAGGTCCCGCGCCTCGCGGGCGGGCCGAGCAATGGACGGCTTCTCGTTCGCCGCACTCTCGAGCGCCTTCTGCGTTACTCCCCGCAAGACAGCCAGCTGCTGGAACACATTGGGGCCCTCCGCTATTCCTTCATCTTCTTCATCGGGAGAGAGCACTGCCAGTATGCAGTGAGAGGCCAGCACCGATTGAGGAGTGCCAGCCACGAGATACGAGCTTCCCGGGCAACGTCAGCATGAATGGGTTACGCTACATCATCGAAGTCTGCATACCTAACGATCGGCTTCACGACATCCGGGAAGACAGATAATGCGGCGAACAGTGCAGCCACAGAGCGGTAGTAGGATTCTGCGACATTGTCAGCCACACTACCGACCAGGAACGATGCCGATGTACTTCACCTTCGTGTTGCTCCTTGAAGGTTTCGATGATCAGGTCTGCACAAGCTTCACGAGCCTTGTCTCCAACATTGGAGCCTGCACTGCGCACGACGCGTGCCAACGCAAGGAGCAGGCTGGCAGCAATCGCATCTTCGTTGCTCCTTGCACCCGTAAGCAGCTCGGTGACTACTGGATCCACCCGAGGCTGGTTCTTCATGAGCACGCCAAGAGCGTGCGCGGCGTTGCTCCGCACGGCCAGACTCGCAGGATCGCTTGCGCTCTTGACAAACACGCGCTGCAATTGAGGGAAGAATGGCTTCACGAATGCCGGGATACGCTCGAGCATCGTGGTGAGAGCACTGAGGATCGCAGACTTGACACCGGGTGGATACGTTGTGGCCTGGGTCGCGACACGGATGAGGGGACCGGTGAATGGAACGACGAAAGGCTTCATCGCGCTCTCCTCCGTTCTCTCCACGAGGTCGCCGATGGCATACGCCGCCTGCTCGCGCTGTTCGTTGCTACCGGTCGTGAGACCAGCAATAATGATCGGGACCATGGGGGAAATGCCCTTTGGTAAGCTGAAGCCGGGAACATGAACACCGGGGGCACCCGTGCTCTCGATTGTGCGACGGAGCGGCACCACCAGCGGCTCCAACTCATCCTTAGGGACGCTCTTGACGAAGACGTCGAGAGCGTTCCAGGCAGCGGTATGCACTGAAACCTCCCGGTCATCAAGCAGGGAGACGAGTTGACGGATCCAGTCCACGCGGTAGAGCGAAGAATCGAGTTCAGACTCCTCGCAGAATATAGCAAAGAGCTCGCATGCGCTGACACGACGCTTCACAGACTCGTGCTTGGCCCTGCGATGCGGATCAGTGATAATCGTACACAAGTATAGCTCGGATTTACCATCCAAGGAGAAGTAGCATGAGGGTGTTGAGACCCTCAACATCACAGACAGAGCGCATGAGCGCATGGATGGCTTCCTCGATCGCGGACTTCAATTCTTCGTCTTTGGTAGTCGTGGGATCTTCGTGTACCTTGACAAGCGCACTGAGGACCACGTTCAAACGTTTGCTCAGGGCAGAGCCAGCCACAGTCATAAGCGATGCCAAAGCGCGAGCATTGAATGCAGACATGGGAATGGCGGTAAGGGTAGGAAGAAGAATGGGGAACACAGTGGATGCACGGACCTGTGATCACGTACAGTTAGGACATTAAGGCATTTCAACAGAACGATTACTCACAGCCATGACTTCTTGCAAAGCCTGCAGAGCGGTTCCAGAGCTCTGACCAGGTTGACGGAGAGCTTCCAGGAGTGTGGGGATGGTTTCGTCGATGGCCCTGGCGCCGATGTACTCCTGCAATACGTCGAACGCCTTTGCGGCAGCTGCCCGTACATTAGCTTCGTCATCGACGAGCGATGCGCGAACCATGCTTATAATGTCATCTTCCTGGCCCTCCCTCTGTGTGTCGGTCGTACTCTGCCTGTAAGAATACGTGATCAATCAAGCCGACAGGCGGCGGGAAGGACTAACTCACATCAACTCGCAAAGTGTCAAGCAAACTCCTTCACGCTTGCGAGGATCAGCAGAGCCAGACATCGTGCGCAAGACTGCGACAAGATCTGAAAGCATCTTTTCGCCCGATTTACGACAGAGCTCAGTGACAGTGCGAGCCGCGGTCTGGAAGCACCATGAGTTAGGCACAGGACTTCTAGCACGGGTCTCCTAGTGACAAGGACATGTACCTCTTGTTGATCCACTTCGTCGCTGGTAAGCAAGAGAATGATCTGCTCCATGAGCTCTGGGAGGATCTCGCGCACTACCCCATGTCAGGCGTTCTGTCACCAAATACACGGCATGCGACTTACCTGTACGGGGTGTATTGTGTACGAGCGCTTTCCAGATATGAATCGATGCTTGGCGGACGACATTGACGGAGTCCTGGCGAGCAAGGTACAAAGCTGCCAGGATACGATCTCTTCTCTCCACGCCCAGGACCTCGACGAGCGCTTTGCGAGAGGACTCTGCCACGACAGTTTCCACGATCTCCTCCTCTTCCTCGATCTCGGCTTTGCCACTGATGCCGGACACCTTGAACAGGAGTTCTCCGACCAACGTGATCGAAGCTTGCTGTGCGGTGAATCAGTTTATGCCGTGATCGATAAGCATGTTCACGACGAACCCTGATACGCCATCCGGGGTCGAACATGCCGCGCTCCAGCTCGGGGAGCAGGAGGTCGATCGCCTTGCTGGAGTAGTTTGTCACTATCATGCGACCGGCACGCATGGCTGCTTCCCGGACGTAATCCTCTGAATCCGAAAGGCCACTCAAAATTGGAGGTATGATCTTCGGGAGATGAGGCTGGAAGCGAGCGCCGAAGGTCGCAGGTAGGAAGACCAGTAGGGACATGAAACCCTCGCGGACGGTACTACGTGGCGACTGAGCGTTGGCAATGATATCCGGTAGCAAGCCTTCCATGCGCTCCATGCCGAGGCCAGCCAGAACTTCACTGAGACCTTGGGCAGCTCCCTGGCGATCAACGCCAGACGTATCCGTCTTCAAGGTGCGCAGCAGACCCGGCACCAGGTCAGGGAAGTGGCCCTCACCCAAGCGCTCAACCAAGGTACCGAGGGCCTTAGCTGCTGTCGCCCTCGCCTCAGGAACAGGGTCTGCGAGTACAACGTGCACCATCGGAAGAAGACGCGACAGGTATGGGACAAAGTCCTTCGAGTCAGTGAGTGACGCGAGGTTACCCACGATCTGAGCCGCCTTCTTCTTGGTATCTGCGCTTCTTTCTCGTAAACCTCGCTCGATGATCGGGATGACCTGCAGGGATGATCAGTTACCGCTTAACATGATTGGGAGCTATACCACCTACCAGAGCAAGAGACGAGTGGTCGATATAGTGCATGAATGACGTCTTCAAGAGCGAAGATAATGCATTCGGGGTCTTTGCGGGGTCGACCATGGCCTTCAAGAAGACGGGCACTAGGGACTGTATCTCGGGGTTGCTGATGACTTCTCCGAATTGCTTCAGTGACTTATTAGCTGCCGCACGAACTTGCGCATGAGAGTCAGTCAAGACGCCGGTGAGTCTGGGTATAACGATAGGCAGAGACTGCGAGAGCTGTTTGGGTGCACAGTATGCCATCATACCGAGAAGCTCGATAGACCCCTTTTTCGTCCGCCACTGCTTCTCATCGAGGCCGGACAACAGGGATGGGAGGACAGTCTTCAGTCCGTAGCCTGACATGTTAGCCATGATGACGCGAGCGGCATCTTCAGTAGCTTCTCTGACGTCTGGTACGCCGTCCCCAAACGAGTTGAGCAGCAAGGGGAGGACATGAATGATGTAGGGTTCAAAAAGACGTCCAAGGGTACTGGAGAACGTCTCAAATGCAAACATGGCACCTTGACGAGGTTCAAAGCGCTTCTTGTCCTCTGTAGCAGTTTTGAGGCGTTCAAAGATGTTGTACTCTTTGATTGCAGAGATGCCGAGACCCTTGACGACGCCTGCCAGACCGTAAGCAGCTCCACGACGTGCGGCGTAGGAGGGGGAATTGCATAATTCATCCATGAGACGGTCGATGAGTTCGGAGGGAGGGGTCTTCATGATCTGCACCAGGGGTGACAGGCAGTCAGAGACCGCCATCTGAACTTGCTCAGCGGGGGTTTTCAGAGCCCCTACAAGCCTCTCCACGATGCTGGGTAGACGGGGATCTGAGGAGTCCAAGTGCCTGGCAACACGTCCGAAGAGAATGACGACAGCCTCCTTGATCTGATCAGACGACTCAGTGCCTGCACTAGTGCTGGCGAGCTCGGCTTCGAACATGGAAATGAGTTCGGGCAAACGTGTCGAGCCGTGCTGGTCAATGACAGCCATCCCGCAGTTTAACATGCCACGGCGGACGTCCGGATGCCGATCTCCGAGGGCTTGGTGCTGAATGAGGAATTTGAAGAATGGTACCACGTCGTCCGCGGTGAAGGCGGGTGCAAGGAGCTCGAAGGTACGTGCGATGGCAACCCTGGTGGGCCAAGGATCTGTCCGATCAATACTTTGAGGGATGAGCATACCCTAGACAGATGTGAGTTTCCACATAACCTTGATCTGTTAAGCACGCCCTTACATATTCATCGAATTCTGGGGCCAGAACCTTCGCCTGTGAGATGTTCTCAGCCGGCGAGCATCGACGAAAGCCGCTCGCTGTCTCACCTTTTCTCTGTAAAAGTCTTGAATCGTCGAAAGCACTGTACTGATTGATGTCGGCCAGTAATCAATCACAGCATCCGCTAGGGCAGACGCAGCACAAGACCGGACATATGCGTTCTCGTGTTCTACATGGAACATAAGCACCCATTACTGAGGAGAGCGCGTCGTCACTCACCAAGGAAAGCTAAAAGATCAGACAAGAAACCCTCTGGAACATCCAAGCCATTGTCTTCCCAGAGATGATTGGCCAAACGGGCATTCTGCTCATCTTCGTCGTGACAAGCGATCCACAGCTCAGGCGACCAGTCAAGCTCGGTGAGGTCAAACGGCTATGCCGAAGTCAGGACGGCGCAAGATCAGCCATGGTGCTCACATACCTGGAGGGCCTGCAAACATGATGTGCGAACATAAACTTCCTGGTATAATGTACCATGTAAGAGTTCAGCGATTTCTGATCGAGTTGCGGTGGCTTGCATGGCTTGGCCAATGTCAACCAGCGCGGAAGACGCCTCTTTGGCCAACTTCGGCTGGTGCCGTATGGAATGGATGAGATCGCGCACTGTCTCTGTGCGAGGGAATGCCGCATCGGAGACTTAAAACACGGAGTTAAGTGGAGTCCTCTCGATAGGAAGAGCATGTCTGATTCAACGCACATTCCCCACAGTGGAACTTAATGATATCCAGCGATAGTGCGATCTGCTCCAAAGGATCATCGTCTTCGAGGAGCGTGAAACCGCCCTTTGCGATGACTTGGCTAAGCAGAGGTGCAGCATAGCAGTATGTCGCCGCGTCGAATGGCGCCTGTTCCGACAATGTACGAAGCCGGTATAGGACGCGAATGACGAGGGCTACTCGACAGTAAGTATGATGTGGAACAGTCTAGGATGATTGGCATACCGCTAAATGGTTCCAAAGTGAAGTCCTCGGGAATGCCAGGCATTTCAAAGCTGCGGAGAGTGGCAATGCCCACCCATTTGCGGTACGTATCTAGGCGTTCAGAACAACACTCAGAGAGAACCTGTATCGCCGTGAGTACAGCAATCGGCCGTCTGCTCAATCGTGCAACGTACCAGATAGGTGTCGAAGGACGCAGTCCCTACCAGCCTCACCGCTTTGCCGAACGCACCTGCGCGCAACAATGCAGCAAGGATCGCCACAAAGCCGCGGATCTCCTCCACGCGCGCTTCGACAAGACTGCGCACAAGCCGTAGTCCCTGCTCTATCCTGGCCTTGACGGCGTCGACCCGTGCACGAATGACGGCTTCCTTCTCGAGTTGTGCCTGCACAAGCGCTTGATCTTGCTTTGACAAAGTGCCGGTCGAATGACTCTTCTTGTTCGCAAGAGACTTGCGGAGTTCGGCTTCCCACTGTGCATCCTTGTAGCCCTTGCCTTTCTTGATCGGGACATCCTCCTTCTTGGATGCCAAGACTGAGGCAGCTCTGTCAACGAGGATGTCTACGAATGCGGGACAGACGGACTTACCATTAACATAAGTCTGCCCTTCCGGCGTGGCCCAGATACCAAGGTCGTCGTCGGTCAAAGCATGTGTTTCTTCGGCCCGAAGATCGTTCCGAATCTGCTCGACAACCTTCGGAATGACTGCGGCAGGTGCGACAAATGCCAAAGTGGTGATGGCACGGTACCCTGCGTCAACAAACCCTGGAAGTGGCTGCACAGCGTCAATGAGCAATGGCATTGGACACTGCCGAGACCGAAACGCGCCTTGCTTTGTACATCGATTGACTGAAAAACCTTCGCTAGCAGTGTACTCGCATGCTCTGTGACAAGCTCGTGAGGATCAACCCGTGCCTTCTGACACAGCTCAATCCAGACAGGACGCAGACTGCCGGCTACAACACCAATCAGTTTCTCGCCCATATCGAAGTGGAGGGAGCATACGCACAAAAGCCGGGTTGATGGGCGACAAGGACGAAATCCATCAGGAGACGCTCCTTGACATCTTGTGGGCACTGTGCCCCGAAAGCGCCACATGCAAGGATAACAGCTGAGAGGCGAGTCTCCTTATTTGACCGAGCCTCGGTCTCCTCGCCATTGGCCGCTGTCGTCTTCAAGTGCGTGGTTTGCACCTTCGAAAAGTACGTCGTGATAGCCGCGATCGTTGAAAGACCGATCAACTCAGGCTGAGCGGCAGCAAGCTTCTCCAGCGTCGCAAGCGCCGAACGACGGATAGTAGGTGACGAGCCGTCCATGGCAAGATGCAGGAATATTGAGCCGGCAGAGATCCTGATCATTCTTCGGCGTTAGTCAGGCACCCTGAAGGATTAGCAGGAGAATAACGTACCGAGACTGTTCGTTACGCAAAAACTCATCCTTGAAAAACGGCAAGACAGCTTCCACCGCCCGGAGCAACCATAGCTCCTCGTCCTCGCCGCTAAGCTTCTGATAAACCTTGTCCCATAGAAGAAACGAGGGCTTCGAACCCGCAGCTGTGATGGACTGGATCGTCGCATTACCAGTGATGACCTCGTCTATAACAACATATCAAGCTAGTCAAAACAGGCGGTGTTCAAGGATTGAAAGAAATATACCAAATTGTTTTGACCGCGACAAAGGTCCCAGCAGGATGGCGGTAGCGATATATGCCTCCACAGGTCCCGCAGGGGCAGTGACAGGATTGGCAGCTACCGTCTTCAAATTTGTCTCAAGCGAGGGCATTACGGCCTTAGCGAAAGCAATAGATGCGGGAGACTCCACTTTCTCGAGTTGCCAGAACGCGTTGCCGACCATAGAGCAGAATGCACGTCGCGCTAGTGGTTTAGAGCTGTTCATCTCCTTAGCGATCAACGCAGCAGAGTCGCTGGGCACCGGAGAGTTGGAGCGAAGAGACCATGCAAGGTGTGGAGTGAGAGAGCCTGCCAACACCGTCACAGCAGCATCATGTGTTTCCTTCGCCAGCAGTGGCAGCCCGATTTGCAGTGTCGTCGAGGATACAGGCTGAGAAGGCCGAACTGCCCCGAGCATAGAGTACAAACCGACTCTGTGGTCGGGACCAGAGGTCTTGCCTGCTTTGGGCAGGCTTAGCAGCTCGTTCGTCGCGTATTCTTGGTCGGCAGAGTTGCGATTATGTCCCACAAGAACCTTGAAGAGCGTGACCGCATTGATACGCACGATCGGGTTAGTAGACTTGGCGCTGTTCAGCGTGGGTGTCAGCAATCGGCGGAACGAGTCACCTTCCACGGGGTGAGAATATGCCGGGAGAAACTCCGCGATGACTAGATTCGTCGATCAGTACCTATGGAAGAAGCTACGCAATATATACATACTGCTCAAAGATATCTCAGGGGAGCGCAGCAGAGCTTTCTCCATCGCGGGTAAGATGATGCTGGTGAAATCATCCGGAGTGACTGTGGAAGCTACAAAATTGTGCATTGCGCTCTGCGACGCCATTTCAGCCGACGCGCATGTACGCTGTCAATGTGGACGTACCGAGATGTGCGATGAAACAGGCGTTCTGGACGTCAGTACTGCAGTGGTGTACAGTTGCAAGATGTCACTCTATCCGGGTCATTAGACAGGCCTAGTAGTTGAAGTGATACACAACTTTTATACCTTTAGCGATGGATCGATCTCTTTCATGTTCTCATCTTTCACGTTCTTGAGCCGAAATGTTACGTCGATCGAAATGCCCAGCAGCGGCACTACGATTAAGGGAGACGGAAGGGTTTTCGCGAGATCAAGCAACGACCTCATCACAACCGGTAGCATAGTGGGGTTCTGAACGGCTGTGAGCATTTCCTCGGCTAACATAGAGAGGTATGTTACGTACATGGCGCAAGGCGCGCCGCGTGCGGACTAGTGCACTTTTCTGCAACGACTTCTTCGCGCGCGTTCCAGGGTCGAGTATCATATATACCAGCGAGGCCATGACGCCCAAGAGCGCCTGCCAGGAGCGAAATTTTGGAAAGTCAGGGTTGCTGTCCAGGCAGGCAGCGTACAGCCCACAGCTCCAGCTAAGCAGCACGAACATATCCGCAGCCGTGTGTGAGCTTCATCGGTGTTTGAGAAGTGAGCAGATGGAGGAATACGTGTCGGCAAACTCACCTAGATCGCTTTGCAATCTGCCCGACTTCATGCGACATCCATCCTAGGACCTGCTCGGTGACCCCGAGCTTGCTCTCATCCTGCTCGCCTTGAGGCGTGTCGCGCAGTTCGTCCCGGCGCACCAACGCGATCCCTACCTCCTCGACAGCTTCCCTTGAGTCCGAGTCCACATATCGTGGGTAGGTCATGGTGAGAAGTTTGAAGATATCCATGATTTGCGATAAGCTGAGGTCTGCAGAACTACGTTAGTACGGACGAGCACATATATGTCTATACTCGGGTTGCATACCTCCATGATTGGCGAGTACCAGAAGCTCTTCTTTGAGGAACTGCGTCCTGGCCTTCGTGCTGCTAGTGAAGAGCCTGGTTTGCGCCGCACGCATCGCGTTCGACCAATCTTTCATGATATTTTCTCGCCGCCATTCCGGTCCCGTGGGTGGGATCTCATCATCTTCGCCGTACTCATGCATCGTGGATGCTATCCACGACTCTATCTCAGAACGCCCCATGACCGAGTAGAAGTGGCTGAGAGAAAAGCAAGTAGCAGGAGCCGTAACCGTTTACCGTACTGAATATTGGACTTCCATCCCATCGAAATTCGCCCGGCATCACGTGGCACCTGTATCTTACTGCTCGGAGTCGTGGACTGCAAATACAATGAATTAAGACAAGCACCCAAATATGAAAGACGCATTACAAAGGTTGATTGAAAGAGAATAATCCACGAGTTGTCCCACCGCTCAGATGCCCATATGCTATCCTCGCTTATTGAATCATCAAATAGTTGTTACATTTGTGCAACTCGGGCCGCACTGCCAAGGATACCATGTCCCTGCCACTGGGTGTGGTACGGATCGAACTTAGCTCATACTTCCACTTCCCCCCGGCCTCGGTGTCTATCTTTATTCAAGACGTGTACAAGAACTACTCTCTAGAGGTCAGCGGCTATCACGATGTCCACGTCTGCGACGAGATCATTCGATGTGCGACGCATCCTCGGCGAGTCTTCATCCTGGTCCGAGGAGAACGAAGCTGTCAGCCGTTTCTGGTCGTATTCCGCCTAAACCGCGCTCATCGCCCATCAGGCCCTGCTAGAGCCCTTTACGCACATATATTCTGTTCCTGGGAAGGAGATCAGGGGCCAAATGATCGCCGCGTTCAACGACTGGCTGAACGTACCCGCGGACAAACTCGCGATCATATCAAAGGTCGTCAGTAAGCTCCACACGGCAAGTCTACTGTGCGCACTTCCATTGTCGCCGGCGGTAGCTTGTCATGACTTAAAAACAGAATAGACGACATCGAAGACGATGCGCAGCTTCGTAGAGGAGTGCCTGGTGCGTACTTCCATTCTGTCAGGAGAAGCCGGTGCCCTGACAGCCACCGTAGTCGCACACAAAATTTATGGAATACCGCAAACGATTAACTCCGCCAACTATGTATACTTTCTGGCGTACCAGGAACTCTTTGCTTTGCGCTCCGGGATCGAAGTGGACGAGAACGTCCCTAATGGAACGTCACCGAGGAGGCGGCTAATCCCCTTCAAGGAGCTAGATCGCATAGTGACAGGTTTGGCCATTGTTAACGAGTCCGATGTCAATTCGAACTAATTCATTACAGAGGAGCTTTTGTCTCTTCATAGAGGCCAGGGTCTGGAGCTCCTATGGCGTGACTCGCTACAATGCCCAACAGAGGAGGAATATGTAGCGATGGTGAACAACAGTCGGTTCCCCTCTCTTCTCGTACCAACGCCGGCTCGTTAACAATATGTGTGCAGAAACTGGTGGGCTCTTCCGCGTCGCAATCAAACTCATGATGGCTTGCTCAACAACCAACACTGACGTGTAAGGCCAGAGGTCTACCTTTGCCGCCCCTCCTTGACGAGTCTCTTCCAGTGATTACGTCCCTTTGGTCAACCTGTTTGGGGTGTATTTCCAAATACGCGATGACTACATGAACCTTCAGAGTACCCAGGTGAAAGAAGGGTGACCAGCCTCGCAGAATTCATGCTGACATCAAATTGCAGTACACGGACAACAAGGGCTTCGCGGAGGACGTTACCGAAGGAAAATTCAGCTTCCCTATCGTACATGGGACCCGCGCGGATACGTCCAATCGGCAAATCCTCAGTAAGAGCTCATTCTCCCGTCTTCTGCGTCGGCGTGTTCAACGGCCTTTTCAGACGTTCTGCAAAAACGTCCGACCACCCCCACCTTGAAAAAGCACATGATCGCATATCTGCGAGATCACACGAAGTCGTTCGACTACACAATAGGCGTAATGGACGACCTGGAGGCTCAGGTCCGGGAAGAGATTGCGCGGCTAGGAGGTAATTCACGACTGGAGAAGATCATGGATTCGCTGCACGTAGATCGGCCGACCTCGCCTTCGGCGTAGGTTCTGACCTATGATGGACGATCTAAATACGCCTAAACTAACTGTTTGCGGCTGCATACCCGAGAGGTCGCATGCCAATTCACCATCAGTAGCATATAGCGAAGACGCTACCGAGATGCTGTGAAGTGTGAACCTCTGGGCAAAATTCAGCATGCTCCGTACAGATTGATGGCGAGCTACGACGTGTTACTCTTTCCGAGATACTGTATGTCACCAGGTCCTCCCAAAGCTAACACTACTACATCTCCAGGCGCTCCAGGCGACCAGACCATACCGGTGCGTCTCTTGTCTTGCTCAGGGAAGAGCTCTGTTGTTCTGGGGTAATTGTTTTGTTCTTCCCAGCATGACGCGGGATCCTTGTGAACAGTTGTCGTATAATCGGGAATGAGGACGCTTACTAGATATCCCTACGCGTCTGAGCGTTCACCACTTATCTGCCTTTGCGTAATAGCTCCGTTCCCCGCGAGTACCAGCTGCACATCGGTACGTGAACTCTCCGTTATACCATCAAAGCGATGAGTGGAGTAGATGAACACGTGTCACTAACCTCTGGGAAGGCAGGTGTTGTTACAGGCGCGTGGTGAACGGCCTCCCAATTGGCGGCTACCCATCTGGCATATACCTGAAGCACCAAACAAGTATTCGTTTGGTGTCAGCAGTATATGCGAAGAGACGGGGCAGTCGTGCCGCTTGCCAGTGCATAGATAAATGTCGGGCTTTATACAGGCCTGCAACTGCAACGGGCCTCTCCGACAGATCGTGGCCATCCTGCAGCACGCTTCTTCCTTTGTTCCCGAAGCAAGGTGCGATGCCGCAGCGACTTTGGAAGTCAGTGCTGCAGTTCTAGATCTGATGCCAGCGGTGACAGGGGATGAGGTTTCCTGTGGTCGCCGCAGCAAGGAATAATCATTCACGCCGTAGTCTTCTCCGGTGATACATACAGTACCTTTTTCCCAGCTGTATCAAGTGAGCAGTGTTGAGTACGTACGAGGCCCTGGCGATCCAACGGAATCAAAAAGCAGCTCTCTGTCGGGGAGTCGAACCCCGCTTTCGCGCGATCATATAAATGACAGGCGCGTGTACTAACCGATATACTAACAGAGAGTTGCGGAGGATGTTGTTAGTTTAGCAAAGGACTCTAGCTACATCTTCGAGTGTGCGCTTTTGTTTGTCTGCCGTAGAGTTTCACGCACAAGAAACTTCCAAGTCGCCGCCACCCGGCGCAGGTGGTTGCTCTGTGGTAGCACTCTGGTATGTTCAGCCTCATCGTCGACTTCCTGTAGTGCATGCATGAGAGGTTGAAATAGCCGCAGACTCTATCACTCGACTAGTAAGGAACCTTCTGAGTATATATGAGGTGAAGAAGGCTCGTATGATGCAAAGGCATGTCTCACGTCTAAACTTGCGTACCGGGAGCACTTCGCTCGAACGACACAGCTTGTGGACACTGATTGTCGTATCTCAGCGTTGCGAATCTATCAAGCGAAGGCACCTCGCAAGATACTCCAGAGCCTCCACGATCTGAAGGTGGACCAGAATGCATCAGACACCCAGAATTCTGGTTCTCGGACGGTTCGCTGGTCCTTCGCGCTGACAAGACTTTATTCCGGATACACGTCTCCCAGCTCCGCCGCAAGTCATCATTTTTCAGGGATCTCTTCACCCTTCCACAGCCACTAAACTCACCGGGAACGGAAGATGAGAGGATCGATGGGTGCCCCGTGCTGGACCTTCATGATCCTCCGCAAGACGTCGCTAACCTCGTCAGAGTCATCTACGACGGCCCGTACGTGTACATTGTACATGCCATGACCACGCGAGTTTACCAAGCACTCATATATCCATTAGCAATTTTACAAACAACAGCCGCGATGACTTCGTAGCCGTCTCCGGGGTTCTGCGACTCGCTCACAAGTATCTCGTTGACGAGAACATCCGGTTCAAGGTGCTCGAGCATCTCCGTGCAGCTTGGCCATATAGTCTACGGGGTTGGGATGCGCGGGAGGATATAGCCCGGGCATCCGAGATAGAAACCGGTATCATGAGGGGCCACAGGTTCCCCAACGCTATTGTACGCGATTTTGTCGCATCATATAAGACAGTTTCGCTGATGCATCTGTCTTGGCTCGATTGTCAGGCTGTTATAAATCTCGCACGTGAGATCGGTGCGGACGACTTGCTGCCGTCCGCCTTTTACGACCTTTCACGGTATAGCTACGCCCAAATTTTCGAACCGAGCATTGGGGACCCACTTCACCCGACCTCGTCTCCTCCCGAAACCTCACTATCACACACGCTTCGACCTGCCGATATGCAGCGACTCGCTCTCGGCAAGGAAGCCGCCCAGCACGCCATCACCACGCTCATCCAAAACATGGAATATGCCTCCTCCGACCCGCAGCATCACCGCCTCATGCATAGACGGTCACGTTCAGCCACGAACAACGTCGCGCCGTGTGTTACTCCCGCAGCTTGCCGAAAGGACTTGAGCGAGCTTGTAGAGCTCGCGAAGCAGCACTACCTCATGGACCGCGAGCGCGGATATACCGACCCTCTGTATGTTGCGGAGGAGCTTGGACAGCTCAAGAGTGCGGAGTTCTCCGACTGCGTGGCGTGTGCTCGCGAGCTGGAGGCGTGGGCGGCGAAGGAACGCGAGAGGCTGTGGAAGGCAATCCCGGATTGGTTTAGGTTGAGGTAACACAACAGGGTATGGCAGTCAACATCGCTGGAGTTGGACGGCAGCTTCATCGACCGCTGCAACTTCATAGAGGCTGGAATGTATGTATCTTTGGGCATGTATCGGGATCCTTCATGTATAGTTAGCCAACTTCATGCTGTATTTATCTGACACTCGGATTGGCTGTATGAATGTGACGTCCTAAGATTTCTGTAAATATGCGTGCACGATGTGATGACGGTACAAGTACAAATGTTGACCAATATCCGTAAACCCAAGGAAACCAGGAGAATGTTGTTGATGGCAGGTCCTGCGATACCACATGGACTCGGTACCAGCGGCGTGCGTGTGTGTGTAGCAACGTGCCCGCATGCCCAACCGTGCATGTTGAAACCTGCCGGCTCCGTGTGCGTAGAGGTCACCAGACGCGGCTCGACTCACGCTCGAGCGTTGCCCACGCGGCGCGGGTGCACGCGTCGCAGCGATCGTGTATTAGACTTAGCACCCTGCGACATTCGCGAGGGATCTGCCGTGAGGAAGGACGCGCCATTAGTCAAGATGCGTTCCAAGGAAATGGGTGACTATATCGGGAACGCACTCTCGCACAGGTGCACGTCCGCTGTCCCGCTCGGTGCTTGTGCGCCTTGCTGAGCGCGCAGCTCGGGGAGCCGCAATCTGTTTTGTTGCCGCTTTCGTACATCTTTATGTAGTGCTAAACACCGAGACGCTGTCAGCATGCGCGACATTGGCGCTTCGTGGCGAAATTCCTTACCTCGCACTTGCGGTGGTAGTTGCCGAAGCTGTCATAGCACACGCAAGACCGTTGGATGGTTTATGACGAGGATACGCCGAGAGAAGGCCGTGCTCACCATTCAATCTCGCACATTGTTAGATCAGGGTGAATAAAGCGACGCTGAGTGTCTGGAGAGCTTCAAAGCCAAGCGAGGCACAATGAGATGTTTGAGTTCTGTGGGTCGGTCGAGGAACGATAGTTGCAGAGGAGCTGAGTGCCCAGGGTACGTTGGTCTGAGCAGGGGACAACTGGGTGCTTTAAGTACTCCCTCCACATGCAATATCAAGTTGTCAGAGTCCCTTGCGCGGCCGCTTACAACACTTCGGATCAGTGAAGACAAACTTGCAGACGCACGTCCGTGCCGAACCTCCCTCCCTGTGTCTGCATCAGTCGGCTTTCCCGTCCAGGCGGAGTTGTGCCGGCTAAAACAGTCGCACCACTGTGGCCAGTCAGGAACACGAGCCGGAGTCGTGTGATCAGCACGTAGCGGGGCGAGTCGTGGGTGCGTACCCAGTCAGACGGTGCGCCGAGGCTTCTGCTCGTGGCCGTGAGACTCCGGTGCGGCGTTCGTCAAGATATGGCCATAGGGTCGGCGTTCAAGGAGGCATAGCGGATTTCTCAGCTCTCGTCTGCGCACGGGCTTGAGCAAGGGCGATCGAGGGTCGCCGAGCCGTGAATAGATACGCGGTCTCCTGAACGCACGAGAATCAATCACCACAGCCAGAAGTGGAAGAAAGAGGACCCACTGGGGTGATGGGAAGTAGCCGCCTCGTTGAGAACGCCCTCGCTGTCCGGTCCGATATTACGAGCTGGTCAGTAGGCGACCGTGCCGTATACCGGTACTGAACACGTCTCACCGCAGGTAAAGCGATTGCCTCAGGCCTCCGATCAGTCCTGGAATCTCAGCGAAAGAAGATCTCCGCGTGGCCTCCGATACGTCCGAGCAGGTGGTTTAGAAGTTAGAGCGGAATTAGCGACGACCTCTAGGCACAACGACCGGTCAGAAAGGCGGTGACGGCGGCTTGGAGGATTCGTCCGTGCAGAGATGTTAAAGGCGGCTAGATACGAACGGGAAATTGACGATGACAATGTCCGACCCTCGAAGTATACCGGAGGGATGACCCCAGAATGCCGTAAACAACGATGCCGAGGTGTTCACAAACGCCAGCGCTCAGCGGGCATACCAACTACATCACATTACGAGCCCTCTGCGTCAGAGTTGTCGGCCGTGCATTCTGCGCAGGCTGAGCTTCTAGCGCAGTGCCTTCGGCTCCACAAACTGTCCACCAGCGAAGAATTCGTGGTCGAGACTCGCCCGCGCGCCACGCTCAATCTCCCTCCGAACCCAGGCCCTTGTTTGCGCGCGCGGGTAGGATCAAAATTCGCCGGCCAGTCTGGTATGGCAGCATAATCGCTTCTACATCGGCAAGGGCAATGCCCAGTCCCTAATAGAGACAGCGAAATGCCTGCCAACGACCGTCCCGTACAATCCGAGTCAATGCAGGCACTCCGCGCTGGGAACGAAGTGTGCCGGTTTACGTCTGCGTTTGTAGTCAACCCGGATGTGGGGAGCAGCTGAGGCGCGGAAGCACGCCGGTTTGGCATGTGGCATCCCAGCTCAGAGCAAGCTTCAAGCTTGGCGTGAGCATGTAGCTCGTCTGCGCGAAGGTGCGCGGCAATGCATCTTCTTTCCGAAAGGGGTGCAGAGGCGCGATGTGCGTAATAAGATGGACAATGACGAGGGTGCACGACATAGCGGCGGGGACTGCTCAAATCGCTCTCCGCGACGTCGCGGTGATAGATTAGCTGGGCGGTAGCTGGACGTGCCATCTGAACAGGACACACGTCTGCAGCAGGTGGCAGGCGTGGTCTCCCACTCTGCGGTCACGCGACCACACCTGACATCTCAGCGAACGGTGTCATGGCTCCTGACTTCGTTCGACGGGTACATCGCCGATGACTGAATGGTGCAGCCAGCACCATGTCAATTTATGTACGGACAGTAGGCTCTGGAGCTCCCCTAAAAGCTGTTGAATGGCGAAAGGAAAACCGCTGAGTTCGCCGACATCGCTGACACTGGCCACGCATCCTGAGCCAAGTTGACGCTGACCCCGCATCATCAGAAGAGCGGCAAGCCACCACCATACAGTGCCTAGATGTTCCCTTGAGCTCCGCAATGGTTCCATGACCTCAGGACCGCCGGTAGGTGATCCGACTCCCAGACCCAGCCGCGGTCGAAGAACAAAGATGAGAATTCGGATGCTACGGCAGCATGTGCACAACCACTACTCGCTCGGGTAGTCGTAGAAACCCTTGCCGCTCTTCTTTCCCAGCCATTGCGCGTCCACCATGCGCTCGAGCAGTACGCTTGGGCGGTACTTCGAGTCGCCCGTGCCAGTGTAGAGCGTCTGTTGGATGGCAAGGCACGTGTCCAGCCCGATGCTGCGCTCACAAGACCCCCCATAGCGCGAATCACATTGGAGGGTCACCGGGCGGTTGAGAGAGGAACCGCAGAAGTGACGCGAACGTTGGAAATAGAGAGGGACGCACGCAGGATCAGGTGCAGCGACCGAGACGCCCCCGAACAAAGACGCAAAGGCGAGGCCATTACCAGAAGTTGGAGCGAGGTTCCAGGTCGGAGAGCATGTCATCAATACGTAGACCGGATCGATGAGAGGAATGTGTGCAAGGTGATTGGTGCAGGCGTGAGCAGATGTGGGCAGTGATAGAAGCGAAGACGTACAAATCAGCTGTGAAGAGATACACTTAGTTATATATATGAAAGCATCATGCTCAGGATCGCCTCAGCTACGCACCTAGTTGCAGAGGACCCATCGGATGGTTCATGCCTAATTTGAAGGTCTTGTCGATATCGTCTCGCGTAGCAACGCCCTAGATTGTTGTGAGCATTTTACAAACGGATACCACAGTCGACCATGCCTTTTCAAGACACATAATGGCCTACGAACGGTAGATTTCATGAATGTCAACGTGCTAGACCCTGGAGACTAGCCTCAAGGACGCACCTCGTTAAGAAAAGGCATTAGCAACGCGTTCGCCACGAATCCCGGAACGTCCTGTGATGAAGTGACCTCTGCACAAATACAGGATTGAACCGTAAGCATAGGACCATTTGCATTCAGGTTACGGAACACCGCACCCTTTCCGCAGGCAGTGGCAAATGCACGCGCACGCTCGAGGGTCTCCTTCGATGTTTGCACCGCGGCGATTAGCTCAACCAGTTTCTGTCGGTCGGAAATGCGAACACAAACAACGCTGCGGTCAACGGCCCGCTCACTGATCACGACTGAGTATCACTAACCATCACAGGGACGGGATTAAAAAAGTGCAATCCGACTACTCTCGAGGGGCTTGCTTGACCCTCCGGATCGGACGCTGTTTTGCCTTCGGGGATGGTGGATGCAGCAATCTTCGTGATGCTGATCGACGAAGTGTTGGTCGCCAGGATAGTCTTAGGCGATAAATCGGCGGAGAGAGACCGGAAGATTGCTTGCTTGAGAGCAAGATTTTCGGAGACGGCCTGATGCAGTATACGATCAGCAGCTATTCAGCATTGATTGCGGCCACTTTGGTAAAAATCGACGCAGAAGATCACTCTTCGAAAACCCCTTGGCGATCAGTGACCTTCCGAGACTATACATTGCTTCCAGACCTGTTGCCTCTGTCCGGCAAGTTCATCCGGATCTCCGTAGGGTTTATTGCATGGGCCAACGCCTCAAGCGCGCTCGTGATCCACACGACACGGAGAGTTTACTCACCTCTACCACCATGTCCACGTCTCTGAATTTCTTCAAATCGTCAACGACGGCGACGCGGTCACGGGCTTCCTTGGCCGCCTCTTGGGTAATCTTACCCTTCGAGACGTCCTTGGAGAGGAGCTTGTCCATGAGCGAGAGACCGGACTTGATCTGGGCTACGGACTTGTCGTGCAGCAGAACCGGGACTTTCGCGTGTACGGCCGACACGAAGGCGATCCCCAGACCTGTGAACGGCTGGTATGAACATGCCGTATGCTCCAAAGGTCGACATAGTGCTCACCCATCTGGCCGGCGCCAATGACGCCCAGTCTCTTGACACCGTGTGCAATGCTCATGGCTGCTCCGACAGACCTTCAAATATGAAGACGACGAGGATGAGGTGGGAGTTGAACGTTGAACGTTGAGGACGAGGACGAGGACCGCCGTCCCGCCTCTTTCCCCGCACTTGCGCTAGATCCGGGACATACGGGGGTAGCCGGTCGCTCATGTGATTAGATCGCCGAGTAAGTTGACTCCGCTCGAATTGATGCTGAAACTCCGTCGACGCGTCGCGACGCGTCTCCTTCTTGCACCTCGTCCTCCTCCGTCAACCCTCCAGCATACGCTTGCCGCCGCACATGTGTATCCTACGCTTTGATGGGTCAGAATTGGATTCCGTACTTGCAAGATCCGCGAACGTGACACGCTGATGTTGCGGACAATTCTGCGCGCACAATCACGTGTGCGCGTTCACCCACACGACGTCATAAGTATTGCTGGCGGACGCTAGAAACGCTACAGTACAGTATAAAGCTCCTTAACCTCTGCCTCTGCCGCTCCGACGAGATTGTTCCCCGTTCTACCGCAACGATTCTGAGCCCGTACACTCGTTTTCAGATGACCTCCTCGCTCCCTCCATTGGCCCAGGCTCTGTCCGGCGCGTTGGGCAGCGCAACTGCGAATTCGATATCGTATCCGCTTGACCTCGTGGCTACTAGACTGCAGACCACGTCGTCGCGGTCCAACCGACTTCGCGGACTTCGAGGCATCCTCTACGTCTTGCGGCACGTATTACGCACTGAAGGGCTCGCCGGACTCTATGACGGGCTCGCAGCAGATACCGCATCTACTTTGATCTCCAAGTGAGCTTATCAGCCTTGGGGCAAAAACCGGCTGTTATTCATGGAGTCTTTCTAGCTTCTTGTACTTCTACTTCTATACCCTACTGCATGCTGTTGTAGCACGACGTCGGGCAGGAACCAATGCCCCTCTGCTTACGACGTTGAAGCGAGCCATTGCGTCACCCACCGCGCCTGTCCTCTTGGACGTACCTACAGAATTGGCAGTTGGATTTCTCGCTGGGGTCGCTAGTCGTGCAATGTCGACACCTCTCAGTGTCGTGACCGTCCGCTTGCAGACTTGGGAGAACGATGAAGACGCCGACAGCAGCGATGACGAGGAGAACGACCCAATGACGTCTCGATCGCGTCCTCTCAAGAAGTCTCCTCAGTTCTCCGAAGTCATCCAGAATATATATGCGAACCAAGGCCTCTCGGGATCCTGGGCAGGTAATAACCGCTTACTGTCACATGACGGTTCCTCATTGCTAACTTCAGCTACGTAGGATTCAAGCCAACTTTGCCGCTTTGCCTCACGCCAGCTCTCACACTTCTCCTCTTTCAGCTTTTGAGCAGGCTCCGCCTTCCCGGGCGTCATCTCGGACCATCTACCCACCTCCAACCGTCGGCGTTGAGTGCATTCCTAAGTGGGGCGACGGCGAACGCCCTAGCAGTCGCGTGTGTGTACCCTCTCTTGCTAGCAAAGGTCCGAGTGCAAGCAGCGCGAAAAGGTGGAGACGTAAGCTCCATGACGGACGTTTGGCTCCGCGCCATCAACGAGGAGGGCTGGCGCGGGCTGTACCAGGGCCTTGTTGCGCAACTTGTGAAGGGCTTCGTGAACCAAGGCGTGACCATGCTGGTGAAGCAACGGTGAGCTATCATGTGCCTCTGGCGCTGCGGCAAGAATGAGCTGAACTTTTCATCCTCCAGGATCGAACGTGCAGCTATCAGGCTTTACTCTAGAACGAGATAATACGTTTGCTGTTTTGACGTACATTCTCACATTCTTCTCGCTGCCGTAGATCATGAGACGTATCATGACACATTGTACTCGCCATGTTATAGCAGTCGTGTGACTATATACCGTTCGTATACGACGACTCCCGAAGCTTATCACGCCGCCCGTTCGAGTTCATTCCCGGATTACTGGGCCGAATCCTTGCCGCAGCACCCTGCTTACCTGACCCATGACCCTGTACAGCATCCGCGCAAGCGCTCCCACGAGCCATGCATATAAGCTCGCAATCCTCCAGCCAACACTCTCCAATGGACGTTGCCTCTCCAAGAGAGACGATGGTAACCCAGGACTGGTGACCCAGAAATGGCGAACTAGGGAAACCGTACGTCTCACTCTCGAGGTCGACCGTCTCTGCCCAACTGATCGTCCTTCATAGAGGGCCTCGTCCGCACGCCAGCAGGCGGGATACTGGTACGAACACGTAAGCTCCGCTCCGAGTCAATTCCTCGGCTGTCCCTCTTTCCTGCAACGCGTGTTCTCGCTCATGACTGACATGGCATCTCTTCGTCTTTTACAACAGTCGCCATGTTGTCTTTGCCCGGACAACCATGGAGGGTGAATATCCGAGTTGACGCGTCCCTCGCGACTTCGCGAGGTTCGCATTTACTCGGCAGCGTCTTACGCATGGCCGTTACCGGCTACGTGAAGACACCTTCTCTCAAAATAAATACCCCAGGACATCGCCTCAGCCCGACCTGCGACCCGTGCCGAAAGGTCCAGGACGTATGGTGTACGGCGTGGCTTTACATGCAGATGGTCATGGGCGCCGGCGGAGTTTGGACAGGACGACGACGCTAGCCCTCGAATATATTAGTCGGCAGTACTGTGGTGAAATGATACTGACAAGTTGGAGAGTTGGAGAGACAGAGTTCGCTGAGTTTGAGGGTATGATGAGGGACTGGTTCATTTGGGGTCGAGTGACAAGTCGACGCCATCGTTACTGAGCAATTGGCATACTGTAATATTGTCGGTCGGGTCTGTCCAGCACAGTCGGGTAATGAATGTCCGATACATTCAGCAAGTGCCAGTGCGCTACTCCTGTCAGAGGGCCTGCAAGTGCAAACTCGGGCATCACTTTGAATTACTTCGGGCGACACAGATGCATTCCTTGACATTCCTGACGACTTCCCAGATTTGGAGCAGCTATCCGATCCGACATGCCTCCCAAAAAATTATGAACGTCAGGCCGAGGTCTTAGCCTTCTTGACCGTGTAGAAGCGACCAAGCTCCTTCATCGCTTGACCGAACGTCTCCGTCACCGTCGTCCCCGACTCTGTCCACTTCGGCAGCTTCCTCCTGATACGCGCAGAGGCATAACGACCGTCTACGAGGATGAGCGCAGCCCAGTCTTCTCGATGTCTGATAGCGCGTCCTGTAAATGCTATAAGCGGACGAAGAGCCATACGACGTGGAGCGTTCTACCGACCTATGCTCTGGTTCACAGCGTTCATGCACATGTTCTCGTACAGCTCCGTTCCCGCATCCTTGGCATTCCGGCCACCGGCGGTCGTACTTGGATTAGCTGCCAGCCGGCGCTGCTCCATGCGGACGACGTAGTCCATACGCTCTCGAAGTTCTGGGGAACCGAGGTTCGCGAATGGGAGTCCGATGATGATCACAGCACGCGCGAGGTCGTCAGCGAAGTTCAGACCCTCCGAGAGCTTGGCTCCAACAACAGCGAAGAGCAGCGCGCCGCGACGTTTCTTTTGACCCGGCTCGTCCTAGCGTGGTGTCAGCGTTATGGGTAGGGAAACGATGACGAACAGCCGCGCACTGTCGCCTGGATCTCTGTAGCATAGTCACGCAACACTCCTTCCACCTCGTTGCTGCTTTGCGGTTCGGAGAACACCTTCTCGGTGCGCGAATTCAGGAGTAGGTAGTGATTGCGCGATGGACTGCTCGTACCTTCTTCTTCGCATTGAGCTTGTCCAAAAGTCCGCTTGACCCCCACAGCTTCATCACGGCGTGTAAGAAGGAATAGGATGGCACGAAAACAACCATTCCACCAGGAACGATGTTGGACAGGTTGAATAGTATCTGGCCCAGCTCGGTCAACTAGCAAATTTCTTTAGCAAGCTCAGCGAGACGTGCTATATCATATAGACGTGCCAGGTTTTCGTCACTGCGCTGCTGGTACTTGAACAGCAAATCACCTCCTCTGGGGCCTTTCTTCAGCACGAGGGTTTTGAGGTTCGACGCTGGGATGATGTGACCACAAGAGAACGTCGACAGTCGCTCCGATGGGAGAGCCGTGAATAGCTGATTGACGACATCTTCAATCTGTGATGACGATGAACTTGGGATGTTGCGATAGCTGAAGAAAGGTTGGTCATGACGCACGGGGGACATTGTACCGCCAGCGAGAATAACAGCCCGGGCAGCCTCGACGACTTCATGAAAGTAAGTAGCTGGGTTCAGATGTTGGTACTTCATCTCGACCTGTCCGTCGATCAGAGAGATTGTCACCCGACCATCTGGGGGATTTTGAGCGTTCAAAACACACTCCTTGAGTAGAATAGCAGCATACCTTCGCTGGAAGCTGAAATGGCGTCAATGAAGCTCTCGACGGCATGCAAAGGTGGTGTTGTGCTTGCAAGGCGTGCCAGTTTGGCGAGTTTGACGGTGTCTGGTTCATGATTGGCATGAGGCAATCGTGGAAGTGGTAGTAAGGACCTTCCATACCTTGCCCTGCAGCCTTCTCTAGCGTCTTCACAGAGTAACCCGAGATTTTACGAGCAATCTACGGTGACGTTCAGCTACCGCTAACATCTTATCTGCATATCGCTAGTTACCTTGCTTTCCCGCAGGTACTTCTCGACTTCGAGGAGATTGATCCCCTCGGTCTTGCGTCCCAGCCTCTGTAACAGTTTCGCGCTGGTCATCACCTCTACATCTGGAGGTCTTGACTTCCCGGCTTCCACTTTTACGCGGGCATCACGCCATTCCTCGGTATACTGGCATAGAGCATCGAGGAGGTTCATCAGACGTTTCAGATGTAAGGCATGCACAGTCGAAAGCCTATTGCGAAAGCGTGAAAGGTATATGGACAGCTGATGACGAGCGTTCACCAGCGTACGAAAGGGTAGACGGGTCGTTGAAAGTGAGAGGAGAGTCGAGATGAGATCTGTTATATGTAGCGTTATCGCAAATATCCGTGGCAACCAGGCGAATAAGCTCACTGTGGGCTTCGTCGATGATAACGATTTGGTTCTCGAGATCGATACCGAGGGCCTCTCGTGCGGTACGTTGTAGAAGGAGGTTATAAGGTAGCAATACAAGCTGTTGGAAGTCAGGTGCTATCCATCTCGGACTACTACGGTCAGATACTCACTTGGGCCTGCGGAATGGCTCTTCGCGCGCCGAAGTATGGGCAAGTGTCTGCGGCTTGCCCCGTGAGGTACAGTTCTTCGATATCCTTTGGAACAGCCTGCAATGAATAAGCTTTCGGACATGCCAATGATACAACTGATGCTCACCAGAATCTGATCTCGTAGGTCGAGCATTTTCATTTCCTCCTCAGCTGCTGGTAGATGAGGGCACCGCTTCTTTCCCTTCTCTGGCGTTGTGCCGTCAGCATTGTAGCCGAAGATAGAGCATCATCTGAGGGTGCTACTCACCTCCGAGCATCTGGCGGCACGCCTCGTCTAAGTCTCCCGCCTTCTCCCGTACGTATTCATTGATGCATAGCTGCTTCCGTGACCCCAAAGACACGGCTCTTGGTCCACATGCCTGTTCGTCGTTCATGGAACTCCCATCCTCTTCCAGGTGAGATGCAGTTCGCTTTTTCGGATTTGGTGTAGTCGTAGACGATTTCTCCAACGCCGCAACCGAGATGTTGAGTTTGATGTGGAGCTTTTCCAGCTCGTGCAACACTTGGGCGAGCTGCGAATGGGTACGGGAGGCGTAGAAGATCTTAGTACATGTAGGCTCTTTCTCTTCCTCTGGCGATGCTGAAAGGTTTCCCTGCAACCTGTGATCGGCCATGAGGCGCAAGAAAATTGAGCAGTAGCGACAGCATACTTCTTCATGAGCGCGAGAACAGCCGGAGACAAGTTGCACCCAGTCTCAGAATTCTCTTCTGATTCTGGCAGGAATGTCTCGTCTTCAGCATCGCCCAAATCTTGACTGGGTCCCTCTGCTTCTGCAGCCACTTTCTGCAACTTGTGAATGAAATGCGAAGGCAGTAGACCGAGATGCTTACCTGCCTTTTGCGCACATGTCCGCGCATGACGCGACGTAGCTGGGCTTCTCGTTTGCGAGCAGCAGCAAGGCGCTCAGCGTATTCAAGGTCCTCAGCTTCCAACTCCCGCTTGCGACGCTCCATAGTCTGCGCTACAACCCAGTCCGGCGCTATCGGAGAGAAGACAGTCAACATGGAATTTCTGGGTCCGGCATAGGTTCGGAAGACGCACCGTCTGCATCGTCCTCTCGGACGCTGAGCTTTCCCTTGCGTGCTCTCACTTGTTCGTCTCGAAGCCATGTGAGAGATGCGCACAGCAGACTTAGTGTTTTTCCCTGTAGTGACATTTGAACTTCTCAGTACATACCGAATTGGAAGAAGAATAAATACGCTGTCACTGACCGTTCCAGTCGGACTCTCGGTAATGGCGACCTTGCGATCCTCAATGCAGGCATACACATGACGCATGAGATCGCGCTGGATGTCATACGGCGTGTATGGAAACGCAGGGAAAACGTCTGGAGTAGGGAGACGCAAGTTAGACATGTCCGGGCTTGTCTGCACTGTGCGTTCAGCTATACGGCAGCAACCTGGTATCACAATACACTTGTACCGGCGCACGACCTGACGAGGAACCGAATACCTAGTCGGATCGTGGCAAGCTGGCTAACTTGTAGTTTAGTGGCCGCTGTGGCACCGTGACTGGAGACGCGTGCAATCGTCGTGACAGTCGCGTTACGTAACGCGTCTAGGGGCGCCTCCACCGTCACTCGTGTGGTCGACCATCTCTGTTTTGTACATCAATTGACTCATTGCACAGCTCCAGCTCTATGCATGTTGCTGTTGTCCGTCCCGGCACATACAAAAGAACCCTCATAAGCATGAGATATTGCACAGCGGACATTATAGATTATGTCACGACTCAAAGTTACATGCGAGTCCACATTCGACTCCGAGTCTAGCATGCCTACTGGTGAGGAGGCTCCTTCACACGCTCCAGTTCACGGATCACGGTAGCTATCTGAGATAAAATGCAGCCCAAGTTTGAAAGGTAAAAAAAAATCAGTAAATTTTATCTCCAGGCTTGTAAAGCTCAAATTCCCTACCGTTTTCAAGGCGTTCCATCGTCTCCCTGTTCAACGCCCTCTTGCTCGTGAGACCGGCTCGACACGTTGAGCCCTTCAATTTCTCGCCGAGTTTGCATGGTCGCGAGGAGCATTTGAATCAGTTGCCAAAAATTAAGCTCCGCATCCATCCCTCCATGGATGAGAGACAAAGGCGTGAAGTCGCGTATTGTGTGCAAGGTCGGGAATAGGATATCGATAACCACCGCGATGTCTATAGGATTCGCAGAAATCCAGCCTTGAAACGCCAAGATCCTAAGGTGCTTCAATGCCTTGTGCCCGACGGCGGGGATTGACTGGACAGGTGGGATGGTCGTGACGTCTATCAAAGGGATGAACAAGGAGTAGAGATCAGGACAGTGCTGAGCGAATGGGAACAGCGCTCCAAGAGTAGGTTGGGTGGGATCATCCATACGGCGAATTCCATGGAATCCATGTGAAGGGTAGCCGATAACGAGGTGTTCCAACTTTGGCCAGGCCGAGGCGAAGCTGGCCAAGTCATCATCGGTGATATGCGGGACATGGACGGCGAATTGCAAGTAAACCGTGGTCAGATACCGTAAAGCAAGGCAAGGCGCGAAGAGCTCGGCCAGCGGATAGGTTCGATTGGACGACAAGATCCTGTCTGTGAAGAAAAGCTCCAATGTTCGTATGTCCCTTCGTAATTTCGATGCTATCCTGGAAAATTGGTCCTTCAAAGTGGAGTCGGCGGGCGTATTAACAACTTGCACACGAAGTTTAGTGTCGAGGGACTCGAATGTGAAGGTTTCGAAAAGTTGAACGATGTCGTCCAGTCTCCCACGTACATTGAGCTCGCGCAGCGTGTGAAACGCGCCACTGAATGGTTTACCCGAGACCTTTCCGGTTTGGAAGTGCACAGAGATGTCCAGAGAGTGTAAGAGCGGCAGGCGAGACAGTATCACGACAGTAGACAAGTCCTCGGCAGTCCCTGAGTACATCAAAGTGAGGGATTGCAGCTGCGTCAGGCGTGCCAACGGCTCAAGGAGGGGGGAGGGCAATTGCTCTAGGCCACCATCAATACAAAGTTCCGATAAGAGAGGAACCTTTGAGATGACCACAGGAAGCAGAACGGCGGCAGCCTCTGGATCCCTCTGATAAACGTACATGTTGTCATGTGCTTTGACGATTGAATGGTCGAAGGCAATCCCGAGATGCCGTATAGCAGGGGAGAGCAGCAAGAGGTATCCGGCCGGTTCCTTGACCTCGATAGACATACACAAACGTTGGAGATTGGGTAGGAGCGGTGCGCTCCTAGTGAGGCTCCCAAGGAGTGACCAAACCGATCGATGTATTCGCTGTGACAGCGATATTTCGCGGCATAGACCGTGAACTCGTCGAGCGTATCTTTGGAAGCGCGACCAACAGGTCGGTTCGATGTTGTCCAACCTAGTCTTCATTCATACGCAGAGCCTGTGAGAAGAGATAGAGAGAAATTCCACTAATCCTCTTACGCGGTGTCTTTCCATTGCGGAACGTATACCAGATCCATCCGATCCTTCCGACGGCTGTAAAAGCTGCATCAATGGACCCACATCGTCCAAAACTCTCCAGAGGACGTCCAGTGCCACCTCCGAGAACACCCTGCACACAAGGGCTGCGCGCGCGAGCGTTCTCCTATTGTAGTGTTCAACCGATAGTTCGTTTTTTTGATACCAAGATTGCGCTGTTGGCCAGACATAGGCGAAATAGCCGAATATCTCTCTTAGGATATCGTAATTTTGCAGTACGCGCTGCGAGGCAGACTCGGAGTTCAGTTCGCTCATTGCTCCTGTTTCTACAACGAACCGTTCAGTTGCTGAGAAGATGACATGCTGTGTATCGATGCTGATGGACTCACCGTTGAGTGTAATATCCCTGCAGAAATATGAATGGATAGTATAACCACCAGTACAAGTAGTTTGAGTGAGTGAGTGATGATGCATCGATGATGCATAGGCTGCAGCAAGACAGCTGTCACGGTCTTGTTTGTTTGCCGTCGCTTGAGCGCTTAATTCTGCAGGGGCCCCGGGAGCGCCCGTGATTAGTAATTCCATCCGAGTCGATACTACTTCGATATTACTTCGATACAGCACTATGTAGCAGGCTGTATCTTGTAGACGATCGAGCGAGCGCGCTCGTGCCCGCGTGCTGTCGCCCTTTCGTATGTACATCACGATTATATGATGATACTAGAATTGTGGAGGTGGAAGACATAGTAACCGGGACTACTCATATACTTGAGGAGGATCTCAGCCTGTTATGGTATCATCTCGATGACGGTCGTCTCCGGATTTAAATACCTACTGTCGCCGCTTGGATAACCCGAGGACGCGGGCCAAAAGCCTCACCCGCAGCCATCGCGACTTGGGCTTGTTCCTATACGGAAACCGCTCTACATCCAAGGAACGCCGCCGACTGCGCCCTTCGTCTCGTTCGATAGGCCAAACCAATGAGCTGACATACATCGCGTATCGCCATGTCGGGTCTCCGCGTCCAATAGACAGGGCAGGGCGCCGGACGACGCGTCGCGCCGCGTGCGAGCTGTCTGTTTGCGATCCAGGCGCGCCGGGAGACGCCATGTCTTCCGTGATGACGATGTAGTCAGAGTCCGACCAAGAGCGCGCGCGCGTCAGTGTATACGGTGGACTCGACGGCACACCACGCGCGAGCTCGCCCATGACGCTGTCGTCGAACCCCGACGCAGCACGGCGTGTCTCTTCGAGTGCGGGCACAACCTCCTCGACGCTGTCGACGCTGAAGTGTACGTTGCCAAAATCGAGGTGCAAACGGAACTGCTGGTCCTCTGTTGCGAGCCGACGTGTGCAGAAAGGAGTGTGAGATACCTCTTCGCGAGGCGTTCTGTTGTCAGCCACGTCGACATTGTTCACGGTCCAGCCGGGAATCGAGGGAAGAGGTTTGTGCACGCAATCCACGGTCGGTCCGACAATCTATCGGTCGCGGAAGGTCAACGGACTGTCAGCTGAGCTCACAGCTAGAAGACACACCGAGTCCAACCTAGCGCGCATCTCCGACGACGGTGAGCTGCTCGACGGCAAAGCGGGAGTTATAACAACGCTCGGGCGATACGTCCCGGTCCGCTTTGCGGGTGAAGACGGCATCTTGCTGTGGCTAACGGGGTTCGAAGGGACTGTGCGTGAAAGGAATGGACGGCCGCTGTAGGCTTAGGCGCTGCGGACCGAAGGCTTATATACACAACGAATTCAAGGCGTCGGGGAGCGCGCCACCATTGTGTGCGACCGCTGGACCTGCCTTGCTTTGTCTTCTGCCGGCGGTGGCGGCTCGGCGCCTCGTGGAGGCATTGTCGAGCAAGGAATCATCCACAAACAAGCGAGATTTACATTGCACAATGCTGTATCAAGATGCTGTATCAAAGCTGAAGACATATGTCATAACGGTGAAGCGATATACGTGGTATCCGGATCATCCTATTCAAACCTGGACGACGATGTCCCAGTCGCCGGAGATGCTCAGCTTGGGGTCCTTGATGACAAGCACGCTGGCGGTCCCCTCCTTCTTCTCCGACGCCGAGATGCCGGGCGTGTACGTCCATTGCAACTCCTTGTCCCCCGCGGAGACGCTGGTAGGCTTTGCAGGAAGACCCAGCACGACAAGCTTCTCAACGCGTACCCCGGCGATACTCTTCGCAAAGTCGTTGCCGTCATCATACTTCGCCAGCGCGACATGGTCAACCGCCTCGGCTGGCTTCTGCGCGGCGAGGTTGCGACTGCTGATGCGCACGCCTTTGCTCTTCTTCGTGAGCTTCTGCGCGGCGAACTCGCGCCAGATGAAGTTGCCCTCCCGGTGGGAGTACGTCTCGCCGTCGTCGAGATAGAGCTCTCCGCGCGCGTTGCCGTCTTTATCGAGCGCGACGCGGAGCGTAAACGGGTCGCGTTTCATGAGCGGAGACGAGCGTCGGGGACGCTCGCGCGTGGGCACGATGGACCCGCCACGGATCAGGAGCGGGATCTGGTGCAGTTCAGCAGGGACAGTGACGTTCTTCCCCTTCGCAGCACCGCGATACGCCTGGTGGCTGAAGTAGTCGTAATACACCTGTGCTCCCATGGTCAGCTCCGTCCGACCCCACTTAGACAACCATCGTACCTGATCTTCAGGGAGGTAGACGGTCTCCTCGGTGACCGACTTGTGCGTGACAGGCTTGACTAACAGGCCGGAGCTACCAATGAAGTACTGGTCGTCAATAGCGAAGCCGCCCTCATCGTGCGGCATCGCGACGTAGTGCGGGCGCAGGACGGGCAAGCCGGTCACGCTCGCCTCGCGGAACGCCGTGTACCAAACAGGGAGCATGCTGTAGCGCAGTCGCAGGATGTCGCGGACGATGCTCTTGTATGGTTCGTCAAGGAGGTAGGGCTCGCGGCGCTTAGTGTCGATGTGCGCGTGTGCACGGAAGAAGGGGGCGAACGCGCCGACTCCATACCAACGAACAAGCATCTCAGGCTCCGGGTTGCCAAAGAAGCCACCGACGTCCGCTGAACAATGAAGTGAGCAAGGTCCACGGCAGAGACTGATGTTCACACATACACCCTGCAAAGCTGAACCCGGCGATGTTGTTTGCGAGGACCATCTTCACGCCAACACCCATGTGCTCCCAGGTGCCAAGGTTGTCGCCCGTCCACATGGCACCGAAACGCTGAGATCCGGCGTAGAACGAACGGGTAAGGACAAACGGGCGCTTTGGCGGGTTGCTTCTCTCCATGACCGCTTGGGACGTCAAGTTATGCTGCAAATGGCGCATAAGTCAGTGCGCCACAGTCGAACATGACGCTTTACATACGAAGAGCATCCCGTTGATGTTATGGAGGTCGCGGTGCTCCCAGCCGCCGTAGTGGATGTTCTCACGAGGCATGCTGATCTCAGGACCGTTGAATATAGAAGGCTACCGCAGTACGTGAGCCACGGTGCGCATGGGCCAGCAAATGGACCGACCTCATTCATGTCATTCCAGATGTGCGTGTTCTCAGTGCTCTCCGTCCAGTGCCATCCGTAGCTGGGGCCGTTAATCTTGAAGAGGCCCTTCCACCAATCCCAGCTCTTCGGGTTGAAGAAATCGACCCAGGCACTGCTGCCGCTCCAGCACCAGCCCTCGTAGTCGGTCTTACCGTCCTTCACCTTGACAAGGACGTCAAGTTCGGTCGCTTCCTTGTATACCGGGTAGTCGTTCGTGCGCTTCAAGTGCGGGTCAACAATGACGACCATCTTTATTTCCGGTCAGCATGGTGTGTTCGGATTCAAGGACGGACACTCCGTACCTTGCGTTCAATCGCCTCGACGTCCTTGATCATATCAACGGGATCAGGGAATAACTTGTGATCCCACATAAAGTACTTGTGATCTTCCGCATACTCGATATCGAG
Source organism: Trametes cinnabarina (assembly GCA_000765035.1). NCBI lineage: Eukaryota > Fungi > Basidiomycota > Agaricomycetes > Polyporales > Polyporaceae > Trametes > Trametes cinnabarina. Next base: position 119,636 of record CCBP010000115.1, on the reverse strand, counting down.
CCAGAACACGTCCACGGGAATATCCTCCTCATCGAAACGCTGCTGCACGCTCCGAACATCCTCAGAACTGATGTAATTCCAGCGACACTGGTGGTAACCGAGAGCCCAGTGCGCCGGCAGAGCGGGTGTTCCAGTAAGCCTGGTGTACTGGGCAAAGACGTCGGCAGGGGTAGGGCCGGGGAGGATGAAGACGTCCAGGATACCGGTCTCAGAGATCCAGTGGGTTGTCGTCGCTTTGAGTGTCGGCCGACCAACGTCGATCCAAGTCTCGGACCCAATGACATTAAAGATTCCAACCGTGGAGTCAGCAGAATGAGCTTGCATGAATGGGATAGAGCCGTATAGGGACATCGTCGAGTCCGCGAGGTACTCGAAGACATCGGCATTGTACAGACGATACGGGTCTGAGTAGTACGCGCCCTCGCCGGTGGTTGTTGGAAGCGATAGACGAGTGGCATGCTGAGGGATTCCGTATACATGCCCATGATTAGGGAAGTCGATATCAAGTGACAACGATTCGGGGCCTGCAGGATGAGGCTTAGAATGGGGCGCACGCGATAGCTCTTGACTTACCCCTTGGTTTAGGATCGGTGAAGGAGTTGAATGTCTCCTCCCACCAGCCGTCCTCCGTCTCTCCTTCAAACCAGGCGGCCCGAGGGTGCGCTTGTTCGAGCACGACCTGAGAGTCGTCTGTATCGAAGCCTTCTTCAGGGACCGCAATCCCCTGCTTGCTCTGCGCTACAGACTCCTTGGTACGGTAGTGCTCCATGTGCAAAAGGCCACGGCCATTCAGCACCACTTGTTCCTGTCCGTTCCTCGATAGAGTGACTTTCAGGGGTTCATACGCTACGACGACTTCAAAGTTGTTCTTCGCGCCGTACTTCGCGTGGACCTTGTCCTTGGCAACGGTCCACTGGATAGAATGACTGACCTTGGGCTCTTCGAGCAATGCCCACGATGCTGCCTCGTCATAGCGCTTGCGCAGCCCGCCGACCTCGTCCATACGGACGCGAACTACGCCGTCGTCGTGTATCCGGATGTCCAGGCCGAAGTTGACTTCCGGGTAGATGGAGGACTTTACTGCAGCGGTAAACGAGGCTTGGTCGGGAGACAGTGCCAGGCTGGACGCGTCTATCGAGTATGGGGATCTCCAAGCAGGATTCTCAGTAGCCCTAGCGGACAGTGCACGTCCTCGTCTGCAGAAACCGGCTTGAGAACATGTCTTAAAGTCATGCGCCTTCACAGCCAAGGTCGCGGGGATAGCGGCCAGCGCGAGCAGGCTGCAGAAAGCCCACATGTTTCGGCGACTCTTCTTCTTGACAGGCCCCTCCAGACAGAGCGTGCACGTATCTTGAAATTGATGATATCAGGGTGCAGGAGTCACGCAAGCAGAGGGCGGATGTGGAGGAGTGGAGGAGTTGGGGAGATAGGAACAGCGTACAGACGGTAAGTTACACGTCGGCGTGAGTAAGTATTGTACTGTAATGTTCTTCCTTTCACTCTGTCATTTCGATTATTGCTATAAATCCAAACTTCCGTTACAACTATATATTGAAAAGTTACGTAATAAGGCCTTGCAACTTGTTCTCGAGGTCGACGAAGTCCCAACTGCAGGCCCCAACCCGTCTTGGAGCAGGCTGAGCCCACCATATGTATGTGCGGAAGCTCGCTCTTTGCTGTGCATACGCTATGGCTCACAGGTTTCACCCAACTTATAGCAGAAAGTCACATTGACGCACCGCTACTCGAAGTACTAATGCCGAGCACCTTTGTCGACCTCTCTCATACGCTTGATGAAAATGTTCAAGTCTACCCAGGAGACCCAACCTTCTCATGCTGTCCTGTCTTAAACATCAAGCAAGATGGCTGGAACGTGCACAACATCTCCATGGGCACTCATACGGGCACGCATGTCGACGCGCCTTACCATTTCCTTGCCAAGGGTGCACGAATCGACGACTTGCCTCTGTCTACCTTTGTTGGAAACGTAGTGGTCGTCGACGTCACTCGGAAGAATGCCAAGGAAGTGATCACCTGGGAAGATATCTCTCCTCACTCAGACGTCATACAGAGGAAGGCCGCCCAGAAACATGGGGTCTTCGTCTTCCTGCGTACCGACTGGTCACAGTACTGGAAGTCGGATGCCTACCTTGAGCATCCTTTCCTCGCGCGCGACGCTGCGCAGCGTCTCATTGATCTAGGTGTCAAGCTCATCGGAGTGGACGCGCTGAGTCCCGACGAGACGCGTGTGGACGGGTCCACGCCTGACTTCGGCGTGCATGCCGTCGTACTCGGTGCGGGCGCGGTGCTCGCGGAGAACCTCACCAACCTTGCGGAAATCCAGACGGGCGAGTGGCTCGTCAGCCTTGCTCCGCTCAAGCTCAAGGGCTGCGACGGCTCGCCCGTGCGAGCCTTCGCCTGCAATGTGAGCTGTTGATATCGTGGACGGCATGTCTTGGAGGTGACAAGGTATGTGTGGCTCCCATGTGCAAGGTATTGCGTGCTCATGATTCTCACGAAGCATCCGGTGATTGCATGGAGCCTACACGGACCCACAAAGGTGCCAGGCAACGTCTCCCATACCGACGGATGTGGCGTCCGCCCTCGAGAGTGCCCTCAGCAGCAATGCCAGTGTCCTCCCGCTGCAGCTGAGTGATGCCTACGCGCTGGCGTTGATGCTTGCAGCACATGAGCTCCTCCTTGACAGTAACCTCCTTGTTCCGGCGGACCGCTCATCCGAAACGGTGATCGCCGGCCAAGCCGTCGTAGTATACTCCAGGTATATAAACCCCCCCATCTCCCAAATCGACGTTCATTCCTGCCCCGCGCTCCCTGCCTGCTGTGCAACGCTCAACTGTGCGCCAATCTCGCCAATGACGTCGACGTCGTCGCAAACGATCATCGACCTCACGCAGCCGCTCGTTCCGGGCAAAGTGCCCGCATGCGCAGGTCACCCGTGCTACAACGCCTCGCTCAACTACAGTCTCGCCAAAGGCGACTTTGCGAACGTGCACGCCCTCACGCTCGGCACGCATACCGGAACACACATCGATGCGCCTTATCACTTCTTCATGGATGGCGCAACCGTAGACCAGCTCGACCTCTCTATCCTCTCTGCCGTGCCTGCTGTCGTCGCCGACCTTCGCGCCAAAACCTCACATGAGCGGATCGTTTGGGATGATCTGACGGCCGCCGCGGATGAGATCCAACGGAGCGGCGCGCGAGTTCTCCTGCTCTGCACCGGATGGTCGCGCGACTGGAACACGCCGAATTACAGCAAACACCCGTTCCTAGATCCCGACGTGGCGCGGCGCCTCCTGGACCTTGATGTTCAGGTCATCGGGTTGGATACCATGAGCCCGGACAAGGTCACTGAGGAGGAAGAGACCGCAGACGTGCATCGTGTGTTTCTGGGTAGCGGAGGGATCATCGTGGAAAATCTGACGCGTCTGGAGAGTCTGATCAGTAGCGGGTGGGAGCGAGTCATGGTCAGCTTGTTACCCTTGAATTTGGTTGGCTGTGATGGGAGTCCTGTACGAGCTGTAGCATGGGAGGGAACGCGATGATATAGACAATGCGAGAAGGAATTTCGTCTGCGTCATGAAGGCGCGTCGAGGACATACATGGTGACATGAGCAACCACGAAACGTTCTATGACCGACGGCTCGATTAATGAACGAGCCATGCATCGTCTCTAGAGTTGTGGTCAGCGAGGCCACATGGTATAACTACAAAAACAAGGAATGCTCACTAATGCGAACGAGGTCCCGTGGTAGCACGTCTGAAACAGGTCCTTGAATTCGGCATGGGTCTTCGAAATACCATGTTTTCCGAGACACTTCGTGACAGCCTTCTTCACAGCCTAGAGCCAACATGCCCGAGTCAACGACTGTCCTGGATTGCTGAACCAGCCGTAACTCACCGTTTTGTTCTCCTTTTCAACATTCGCATCACCGGTCACCGAATCCGGAGGCTCTCCGCTAACAGTACCGAAGACATCGGGCTGCGTAGATGCACGCTGGTCCACTCTCTGACTCCCTGCCCGGATAGGGACGCTCGGAACCTTGAACGTATCCTTCTTCATGCCTACTCGCGCGTCCTTTCCCAGTGCTTTGACGTTCACGTTCATCTGTGCGCTTCCAGCGGATGCCTTTCCGGGTTTCGGCATGTGAAGCATGACCTCCGCAGCCGCCTTACGCATGGCTTCCTCGGCGGTACCCTCCTTGGGCACGGCCCTACCTTTCCCCTTCTCGGACGTCTTGACACGCTTGCTAGATTCGGAAGGCCCTGATGGGAGAGCAAACGGGAGGCCAACTGCGTCGCGCTTGCGCTTCGCGCCAAAGGCCGGTGGGGGTTTGCGTGGAGTAGGGTCATCGGGACGAGGCAAGCGGAATGTTGGCGGTGGTGGGACGCCCGGGATGACACGCGCAGCGAGAAGGTGCAGAAACTTTGGTGAAGATGATGAAGAGGAGGGAATAGTGGTTTCTATCGTAGGAGCTACGTCCCGTAGCTCGCCATATATCAGGAGATCCGGGGTATTAGGATCATCTACCACGACGTCAGATATGCTCGTATCGGATATGTGGCGGACTGCATACTGTTCTCCGTCAGACTCACGCGAACTCCGTATTCGGTACGACCGTTCGCGGCCGTAATCGGTGTGAGGCAAAATATTTGCTCAAAGTATATACGAGTCAACGCCGCGTCGGGGTGTATGTCTCTGCACAGGCGTCAGCGAGCTGGCATAGATATCAAGGAAAAGACGAACACAAAGATGTCTCCTGGCGGATCAATCCACGTGTCTTTGACTTTGACCGTTCCGAGGAGATGCAAGGGAAGCCCCCGCATACTCTCCAAGGTGAGCGCGAGTGAGTTGTTCAGTAATGCCGGACTGCTGTTCATGCATTGCATCGTCGCCGTAAAACTAAGACCCTCCAATAACATGTAGGAATCTGGTAGAGAGAGAGACCCGCGATAGAGCAGACGATGTGTGGGAGCGGGCCCTTTCGAAGGGGTCATCGCGGCCATATGTACGCTTTTGCGGGTCCAAATACAAGACTGCAGCTAATATATCAACCGGTGTTCAGTAATGTACCACTACTGAGCGTAGGTCCACAGGTAGAGCGATGCGGGTACGGGTAAGCTACGAGTCGACAGCAGCCTACCCCTACCCGACCCCGGACCCGTGCAGTTCACTATCAGAATCATGCTCACTGGAGGTCACTCACGCTAAGAGGTGCACGATTGCTGCTTGAGACAAGATGCAAGCGAGCTTTGATGTTCCGTCACAGAGGGCTGAACAACGGCACCGATGTTGTTGTGGCTGAAATCAAGCTGAGAAAGGATCGCAATTCCGGGGAAATGACTGTGACATGCGCACGTGCTTTGTGACCACCGCGTTCAAGACCACCACAGACCGCGATCATGGTCCACATCTCACTAATCTAGAAGGTGATCATAGAACGTGCATGTACTAGGTATATTACAGCTTCATCTTACCTCGCCTCTCATCCGCTTTGTTACGAACGGTCGACGGAAGTGTTTGATAGCGCGTAAATAATTGATAGCTTCAGAGTAGGTATAATCATGACCATCACTCCACGCCCTTTCCTTGACTCCTCCTGAGTCCCGAGACCATCCTCTTTTGCAGCGAAGCAACCCGCCATGTAGCCATCAGAGTCTGTCAAGGGCCCCTGGCAGCCAGGTCGAGCATGTTCTGCTGCGTCTCACGTATAGTACCCCTCAAGAAATGACTGGTCTCCCAAGCGCGGATCCCCTTCATGGTGTGAACGGTGAGTATGATGTATTTTTTCGAAGCTCAAGGTCCACCTCTACAGCTTAGTTGACTGTGTTCTTGCTCATCACAGGTTTTAGGCTCTACTACGTAAACAAAAGCAGCCTCGAAACGATCTGGTCATCAGTTTGGTCTTGCCATACTCGTATCAGAACATGCCACGTACTATGCGTCATCCTCATATACTGTATGGTGCACTCCCATAGGCTGTCTACCCTGGCATTCTCACTCTGTGGCGACCATGTCTCTACCTTCGTGCCCGTGCGAATCTCATTGCCGCTCACTCCTTTGACTTCGAATCACTAAGCCTTTTCAGCCCTCAAAAGCTTACAATCTGCCTTAACCTCGGCCTCGTGCTCTGCCTAGGCTCAATGCATACAAACATCGATCTACGGAGGGTGTATAGAGTCGCATCAGGCATCTGGCTGCAGTACGTTGCTTTCCGCGAAGCCTTGTGAGCGGCGCATACTACAATTGCAACCCAATCCAACAGCTCCAAGCGGCTGTGCCACGCATCGCCGTTGCGACCTATTCTTGTTGCGCCAATCCCTTGCACCCCTCCGTTGCCTCGTGCACCATGCAATTCAAGACTGTTGATCATCCGCCAACGTCACCATGATGGTGAACTCAAACTGTGATGGCGTTGTCCTCTAAGATGGCCATGCCGCTGGCCTTTGGACCAGAGACGTGCGCGGGTCTATAGCGACAAGATGGCTCGGGGACAGTGTAGGAGGTGATGTGCGAGAGGCATCCAGTGCTCGTCCTCTGGCCGCTCAACTGGACAAGTATCCTTCTATCTTCGTATGCATGGATTCTATCTTCGATTCACCAATACGAACCACGTTGACTGACGTCTTAGCCCAGCCTCAGCGAGTGCTCTACGATAGTAGGCCACGTCGCCACCATTCGACACTCCCCATGCCAACACGAGGTTCATCGTGGCACAAGGATCTTATCATGATCGGAAGATGTCAAAATGCTCGAGAACATCAGCATGGTCTGCACTGATCTTTGATCTGCGGAACGTCACGCCTGGCAATGCTCGAGGGTATGACAAGGCGAGTCGGGACGACTCACCGCACCATGTCACGAGGAGTCTTAGATTGCAAAGGGGGGATGGAGGTGTAGAATTGGAGCAAGGCAGAGCTGATGTGGGATTGTATCGCGATTCCCCATTCCACTTCGCATAGCAGCGCGTGCATGTGTATTCATCATGTCTCTATGACTGCTGCTTATTGATGCACCAGGAGGACTGAACGCGCCGTAGACTTCTCGTTCATAGGTCAGCACGGCTATACATATAGCTACGGCGGAAGTGAGGTCGAGCTCTTCATCATCTTCAACCTTCACTCACACCAGCTTCATTCCCTCTATATCTATTAGACCGAGCCATAGCCTACGCTATCTGCATCATCAGGAAAACCCCTCGTGGCAATATAGCACTTGTAGCACTCTATAGTACCTATTGCTGTGTTGTCACCCCCCCTCTATATAGCTGCACCTGCAGCCTATATGCCTCTATGGAGAACAATATAGCACACCCACAGTCTATATAGGCTTACATTGCTTCAGTCTGCAGCATTCATATTCAGTTATACACATTCTCTGCTGGTGGGCATGATGGTTGAATGATGCATATATAACTCAAAAGTGATAATATACATACAGTCACGGCCAAAATGAACGCACCACTTGCCATTCCTGGCGAAACTCAGCCTGTAGCTTACCTGTATCTGGCTTGCTTCCAATACTAGTTATATATGCCAGTAGTGTGTCTTCTGTTGATTGCATATGCTGTGTTCCCATGGCTGGCCATTCAGATTTTGCATGGATATTGGCTAAAATTGCTGGACACCTTCAGTGACACATCAAAGGAATGACTATTCTGAAGGGTAAAAGGCTACAACAAGTCTATGAATCCCCACTAAGACCCTTCCTTGCCTTCACTGTCTTCACCCGTCCAGGCAAGGAACGGTAAAGTCCCTGAATAAATGACTTATCCATCCCGTACCATAACTTCTGCACGACCCTCCATAATTCTTCTGTGTTGCGCGGACGGGCCGATATGTCTCGAGACGCTTC
>CCBP010000115.1:79835-110338 GCA_000765035.1 Trametes cinnabarina | reverse complement strand
CGACTCGGAGAGCGAGCGACGAGCGGACGACGTGAGCGGGGCGTGAGCGGGCGACGAGAGCGGAAGACGAGCGGGCGACAAGTGGGACGTGCGCGTGAGCGCTTGAGCAGGCGACGAGTGGTACGTGAGCAGGTGACGAGCGAGACATGCGTGTGCACGCTGAAGACAGTAGCAGAGTCTGCGATGAGAGACAGAAGAGGTTGTGGTGGATGCTGGGTGACGTGGCAACTTAGCGCCGTTCCCTGCACGTCGCAGAGTCCGAAGCGCTGGTTAAGCGCCAGCACAGCGCAGGCTAGCGCCCATCTCACGGACACCAGACGGCTTCGCACAAACAGCATGGGTTGACGAAGCACAACATAGTCGTCATTCATATCGTTGGTGTGACATTCAGTGCTATATAACTGAATGAAAAGTACTAGTGCGATATAGCCGTCAATTTGACAATTTTGTTCAATAGTGTACAACATCTACAATATAGGTAATGTGTACGCAATGTGGTGCTATGAGTGCTCTGTGGCACTACAAAGTCTTGGTGGCCACAATGGCCTGGTGAAGGGTTTCCTGATGATTATTCTGCCCTGCTGTACCTCAATTCAACATGTCTACTACGTCCGACCACGACAGCGAGCCTGTCGCCATCCCGCACACGGGCCCCACTGCGCATAACCCCCATGGTCATACCATCCACATCGTCATTCCCCTCTCTAACCCGCTCGCCCTCGAAGTGTCATGGATACCTGGACACGGACATCCCAACGTGCGCGCTCCCCTTACCATCATGCGCACCCCCGGACACGGACATCCCAACCTCCACTGCGGGAGGCACGACGACGTGGGGACGCCCTCACGCAGGTATTCCGAGTTAGGCACGGCCCAATTCGAGGTCGTGTCTCCGAGAGACTGCCCGTCGACGGCGACGCAGCCGCGACAGTCAGCGCAGACGTCGCACCGGAGCAGTCTCTTCTCTAGCGCAGACGACCCAAGGGAGGAGCGATCCGAGGACACGTTCTCTCCTTGCTTCCTACCGGCGTTCGCTGAGGAGCTGGATGATCAAGAATCGACGAGCGAGCATGCTGAACGTCCCCTCAACCGATCCGGGAGTATCATGGGCAACGAGGGACGCGCCCCAGGAGTAGAGAGAGGTAGTCCGCTGCAGGTAGTCACGGTTGAGTGGACTATGGCGGACCCGGTTTCTCTTTGAGCGGACTCTGGGCATGTTCGAACACGTTCGAACTCATGTATCCGCTCTGGACTTCATGACTAAGTTGTAAATACTGACATGAATGTATGTATCTCACATGTGCTCGAGCAGGGATTGATAATGAGCGTCGCTCATGCAAATGTCGAGCTTCACCAGCAGACTTGATGGCGCAATGCACAGTGTCCCGTGAGAGTACATACACAGTTCGACTTCAGACATCGACAGAGACAGCACAGAAGACAAAATGCGGAGTAGCCGGTGACGGCCGCTGTCAACGAAGCGAGGAAATCGACAGTGTTGAATGTCCTGTTCCTGAAATGTTATCCAGAACAGTTCAGTTCACCAAGCGAGATACCAACGATTGAGGTTGATCTTACGGGGATGCATGTCAAAGGATCTCAGCGTAATGCTCGATATGTTCAGCATTTTTGTCGTTGAGACGTTGTCAATGAACATCACCAGGAAATATACAACACGACGTGAATTCTCCCGCATGATACTTCGTCTGAGTACTTACTACCTAGTCAGGCTGATGACCGTAGTGGGCACTCTTCGCCAGCGCCCGCAAGCGCTACATGTACACGACAATCGCCGACGACCTGTTATAGTCGCAGCACCGAGTCTCCCAGTGACGGTCACCAGCAGCTTGTCTCCTCCTTCGAGGACTTGGCCCTAGCTTCAAGCCTTGGAAATTGCTCATGAGTGCGTGCTTGACTGTCGTACACTACTGCTCCCAGCCTCAGGGGCTCAAAACATGCCACTACTACTCGAGTAGTCTTCAGACCGCCTGCCGGAATCGACATGACCACTGATCAGGTAGTATGTACGACATTACCGTTCTCTTGCTTCAATACATGCCCATCCCCGTCCCCGCAGCTTCCCAGTCGAGCCCAACTCATCGCCATACGAGCAGCTTGCACATGCAGACACTCGCTCAATACACCTTTTTGTTCACAACACTAGTCTACAAACAGATACCGCAAGCGTAGATTCCGTGGTGCATTCAAGGCATATTCAAGTCCATTTGAGTACAGTCGTGGAAAGGCCAACTAAGAGTCCGACTCGGAGTGAGCGTCAGTCATCCCACAGCTCACTATGGGCGCAAGCACAGTGAGCACCATCCGGTGCAGCACGGATCCTCGAGTCGAGTCGCCGGGCGTCCGTCACGGTTGTTGTTCATTCTTGGATGGAGAACTGCGGGCTGAAGTTGCCAGAGTCGCCGAAGACTATGCAATGTGAGTTAGCTATCAATGCAGACACTAAGCATGATTTACTCACGAACAAGGCTATAGTCGGTGTCGGGAATGACCCAGGGAACGGTCACCTCGATACGGCCGAGCAGGATGTCGAAATTCTCCCCGAGGATCACTGTACGTCGTGGACCGTTGTAAGTCATACAGGGTTACCTCTCCCTATGACATCCTGCTTACCCGGCGTGGTAATATCACCCTTCCTGAGCCAGATCCTACCCAGTTTGTTCGTGATGTTGACCGGGTGGTTGGCCGTATCCCTGCAGAGCACGAGCTCCATCAGTGGCTTGCCTGGCGGAAGACTTCTTGAAGGTTGAATGTGAAATACCAAGTGACGTTGTGCCTCTGGCCCTTGTACCACACCGTACCAGCGTGAGGGTAGGTAACCGGAGGTGTATACACGTCGCGCTTTTCTAGTCCAGAGACAGGTATGGCGGTGGCGATGTTCGCAAGCATGCCGATGGCGGCGGACACGACAAATCCGTTCTTGAGAACAGAAAGCTGAGGGCTCATGCCGAGGAAGAGGGATTGATCTGCAGCGGGTCGTAAAGGCTTGGTCGTGAATCACGGCTGAGGCTGGACAAAGCAAGTTGAAACTGCTTTGCTGAAGATGAACGGCCATTCTGACCTGTCTCTTATACCTCTAGCCTCTAGAACCAGAACGTTGGCCGGGGCGCGACACCATCGGACAAGTGCTCCAATTGACATCCCCTCCGACCTCTAGGCTGCTCCGACTCCCAGGCTGCTCCGATCTCCAGGCTGTTCTCGAGTGGAGGTTACGCAGACCGTGCTCGACGAAACGGACGAAGGCGAGCCGGAGTAAGGACGAGCAGCCACGGTGGCCATCGATTTCCGCGCTGGCAGTGGCCCTTCTAGTGGGTGCGGTCGACGACGCGCTCACGTGCTTATTTCTGGTCTTGATTGCCATTCATTGAATCATTGGCAGCGAGTCCCGCCTTCGGCGACAGGGATGGCAGAGCTCATGCACGTATCGGAGTAAACATCATTCGCGACGAGTGGGTCAAACCTACGATGACTTCATCCGGTCCGAGTCGGCGAGCCGAGCTTCCTCCGCCCATGCGACATTGCAGCCGACTCTGACAGGGCCGCGACCTCCGGCTTGCAGTCGAACCGCGGGCCCAAAGACCGACTTCCACCATGACGAGAGTACCTGCTCGCAATATTGTGTACACAGGCCCTCCTCAATCTGCTCGTAGCAGCAGTCTCGCTTTGAAATGCATGTACGTCCGTCAGCGCTCCCATCATAGAACAGCTTCCTCGATGCCGTTCATCTATCTCTTCCTGCTACTAGGGTACCAGTGAGGCAGCGGCGTCTTCACGATTCGCGAATCGAATCGCCCGATTCTGCTTTGCTACTGCATGTCACGCGGAGGCTTCAGTCGAAGTCTTGACATACGATCCCAGCCTCTGCAGCTCTTCGTGCCCCCCTGATGGACCGAATCCGACTCGGAGAGGGCAGTAAGGACACAACTTCGTTGAAGCACGCAATCAGCACCGTGCGCGCCTTCTTCATGCATGCCCAATCTGAATACTGGACTAATATCGATGTGCGCGAGAACAACAAGGGTGGGATAGCGCTGCAGAGAGAGACAAAAACGCAAGAACAACGATCTGAACGACGATAGCGACCGGTCCGAGAAGAAATAGAAGTACAAGAACAAGTCTGATCACGCGGGTTCCATAGTCCGTCGCGAAGGCTACCCGGTCCGGTATGACCAAGGAGAGGAGCATGAGGGTGTCATCCTACATATAGCCGTCTGGCCCACATCGGCGAACCTCAGGATACCACTCTCCGCTGAAACTTGGCGTACTCTCCGGTCGCCTTTTCCCGCGGTTGCGTGCACTGAAGTGCGAATCATGCTCAACGTCTGCGTACTCAGCCATGCTTTCGTTGAACGACTACCTTGAGGCAAGGACGTCTGCTCGCGAGCACGAAGTATACTTTGGATCCAAACGCCTGCAAGTGCTGCAGAAGATATGTCTTCGGACTCCGAGCTCGAGGAGCGGCTCCAATCAGTGAATAAGCCAGTGAGTGTACTTACTCCCGAAAGAGTTTTTCATCATCACTGACTTCAACGCTCAAAGGGTGCCACAACGGGTTTCGCAGCCCTTTCGTCTGCAGGCTGGACGTGACTGGGGAATGGAATATTATTTTCTCACAAAGGGTCCGAATGTACAGGGGCCTTATTTCGCGCTAGCCCGCAGTGCGTGTGCGTGGTGCGTGGGGCTTGATCATGATTACATTGTGATAGGGAACTGATACACAATCAAAGAGTAAAAGGGATACTACACCTTCTGAACCACCACCCCCTCGCGTGATCAAATTCAAATGATTCAGTGTCCTCTCCCAGCCTTCCCTTTGAGGAACAATGGGAACGGCGATGGGGCCGTTTACCTAGCAGCATACGCCGATTACGAATCCATGCGACGCACCGTCGCGCTCGTTGACGGCCCATGGGTATAGCCCTTCCTCGATGTCGCATATGCATCGGTGTCGCGCGACTGGCCACTGTCTGCAGTTGAATCGCGGTACTTCTGGATCAGCGCCTGAAAGTCACGCCTCCCAGATTTGCCCGGCGTTCCAGACAGGTACGCGTTCAGGATCGCCATGTACTCCTGAACGACCACGGCGGTGTCAGCCAGACCGACATGGGGTGCGAGACCAGGGTGTGGCTCGAGACACGTACGGAAGAGTGGTGCCCGCCCGCCTTCATTTTGAGCGGGCCCTTGCTCGCGCTCGAGCGGACCTTCCTGAGACGCGCGAGCTTCGGGCGATACGCGCGGTAGCGGTACTTGATCGTCTGCGTGGGGGAGGGCGGAAGCATGAACGCATCGTCCGTGGACATCTCGCCATATCCCGTCAGCGTGTATTCATCGTCATCGCTGTCCGCGCCCTTGTCGACGACCTCCAATGCGCCTCTCCCCGCGCCGCCGTTCCAGAAGAAGGTGGCGGCGGTAGGGGAGGGCTGCGGGGAGCCGTCTGCAATGGCGCCAGCCTTGTCGTAGAAGGAGGCGGTAGTGAGGTAACGGCGGGGCTGTGTGTGGCAGAGGATCAGTGTCCGTGATCGAGTGCCATACGAACTTCTGGACACTACCTTACGGTGCGGCGGCATGGCAGAATGGGTGTGCGTGATAGAGCTGGAAGATGCGCACGCTGTTGCTTTGCTACGAATCTTATAGAGCTCGACGCAACGACTTCTTTGGCTACGGCGGCTACAAACGAGCGAATGTAGCCTATGAAGCCTCAAGTGTTCCACTCGTGTGTCCCCAAGGGGCACGCCTTTAGGGCATGCCAACGTCTAGCTCATATTTCCAACGAATGCATTATGTACGTTTGTTGCTCAGGCTGAAATGCTTGAACAGACCGAAAGGATGAGAATCAATGTTGACGAGCACTGACAGAATCGTCGATGATATCTCGTTGGTGCTGAGGTCTCAGGCCAGAGGGACAATCACGGTGCTCTGATGCCGAGTCGGGCGACTAGTACATTGTGAGAGAAACGGGGCGCTCGAAATGATGCATGGGAAACGAAGAAATAGGTGGGAGTGGAAGAGGAGAGGAACAGAGGGAGTGATAGTCTCATTGTGCCAGACCTGCTAGTGCCACCACTACTGTAAGTGAGCAGACGACGTTGTGGCCGTGCGCCCACTGCGGCTGGCATATGATTGCGATGTCGACTGAAGAGACGCCCTCGCCAAGTTTACGAAGGATCGTATAACAGCCGGAGTGAAGGGTGGCGTTGAGGCGGGCTAGGTAGTAGTCAGGATCAAATGCACGCGGTCGAGGACTTGAAGGTGCCATGACGGGAGATATGATATCTGAGCTACAGGTTGTCAAGGGGGTTGTACTCGGGAAAGCGGAGGCTAGATGCATATGACTAGGGCAATTGCTTGCGGTACCGACATAACAGGCTGCTTCCGCCTCGGCGCTGGCTTTGGTTTTGCCCACCAAGCTCAGCTCAAGCTCAAGCTCAAGCTCAAGTCCCAACGCACTTCTGGCGCTTCGTTCTGCTGCTCAATCGAAAACAGTGATCTTAGCACGCGCGAGCCGTACTACATGACGTCATCATGGTAGGCACCAGAACGCCTGCCACATCAATACAGACTTACAGTACTGTTCTCTGCATTGCGATCGCCCATATTTATCAGCACCACTGCGACCGGTACGCGCGTCAGGATCACAACTCTCGATAGTCTTGCGATTCAAACATGCCGCTGAAAACGGTGGACTTTCGTGTCAAAGGCAAAGTGCAGGGAGTGTTTTTCCGCGTCTTTGCCAGAGACACAGCTCAACAACTGGGGGTGGTTGGATGGATCAAAAACGACCCAGTACGTATCCACCCATCAGCTTCACCGAAGGCAAAGGCACTCACCTCCGTGTAGTGTGGAGACGTAATAGGAACGGCACAAGGTGAAGAGGAGGCATTGGCGAAGTTGTGAGTGGACTACCACGCTTGACTCTTCCCGGTGTGGCTAAAGGCTGAAATGTTCTCTTCTCAGCAAGGAAGCGTTGTGGAAGGGACCACCGCATGCGAATGTCACCAACGTCGAGTTCACGAATGAAGCACCGCTGGAAAGACTGCAGTTCCAAGGCTTTGAGAAAGTCCGCAATCGCGCGTGATGGCCAGAAGAGGACCACTGAGATCTGGCATGTACCGATACATAGGCACTGTAGGCTAGGCCTGCAAGATATCCTGCTGTGATACTCAGGCTGCTTCATGAGTGCAATGAAGATGCAGCGTGATGCAGCGTTGACTCAGGACAGTACATAGCTATCACTCTTGGGTCCTGGGAGACATATGATCTACTAGTCTACGATGATTGGAACGAAGCGAGCCAAAGCAGAGCCCAGGAACAGTCAGAACACTGACGACACAGATATGAGGTTGTGTCTCTACTACACTACTACTACGCGAATCTATCACTCACTTAAGGACCCGGGCAACTTCACCAAGGGTTTGTCCCTTTGTCGCGACTTTTGTATACCATATATGGTATGTCGGAACTTTCGGAGGAGTATCCCGATGCGCTAGTCATCCGGTCAGCATCCGGCCATCATCGTGATGCCCTTGAGCCCATCGTGTCGAATCTGGATCTTATCTAGGCATCCAGATGCTCAACGCGGTGATAAGATGGCATCATGACAAGGCATCAGACGTCCCGATGGGTGCTCGCTCATCTCGCTCTCCCTCTCATCTTCCCCTCCTACCTCTTGGACCTCTCGACTGTTCTGTACTTCGGCGACGACGTTGAGCGAACGGCTCTTAGAATCTGTATCCTTGTGAGTTTGGCAGAGGTTTGTTCCCTCTAGCGTATCAATGACTGAGCCCGCGTCGCGGAATGTATCTAGATAGTCTTTAAGACCCCCTGGACCTGACAAAGCTCTGTATCGATCGACTTCTCGTCCCTGCCGCAACTTGTCTACATCCTCGACATTTGTTTCAACATCATGCGGAGGGGAAGGTCATCTGGTGAAGAGAAGGAAAGCTTTATTTTGTGCGGTAATGAATTTCATAAGAATGGACTCCCTCGGCATCTGGCCGCATGCAGAGCTCGCGCTGCTGCCGCCCGCGATGCGGAGCAGCTCGCAGCTGACAGTACGTTGTGTTCTTGCTGCCCCTCTGGACAGCCTACCCATTGACCGTTGATTGATGATCTACTTGTACAGTTCGATCACGGCAAGCCCGGGAGCTCGCATCCGGGCATTCAAGCTTTCCAGGCCCGGCTCCGTTCCTACCCCCGTCACAATCTACACCAGGCGCAGCTCCCACTCCATCCGCTGTGGGAAGCAGTGCCTCACATATAGGCCGCACTGCTAGAGGCCCAAGTGAGCAAGGCCATCAGTCCTGCTTGCTTGTAAACACGAGTGCTGATCAGCGGTTGTTGATAGACAATGTGGCTCCGTCGACAACGGCAGCCACCCATGCACCCGTATACCGAGGGCAACGTACGTTCATTTCTCCATGATTCGGTATGATATATCCAACTAACTTCTTTGTACCCATGGCCGGTTGTCACGGCTTAGAACATGCCCCTGCAGATGATCTGAACAACCAGTACCCGGCAGATTCACCGTCACCGCCGCCACCTTCCCCAAATCAGCCTCCGCTCGAGCAGCACGAGCTAGGTGACATCAAGATTGAGTATCATCCACGCAGTGGCCGTCCCCCGCAGATCAAACCATTCGAGGAGTTCATGCGGCAGAATGCTTCGGCGAGCGCAAGCGCAGTCCGACACGAGCCCTGGGCGCCAGGTTTCCGTACTCGCCTTGAGTTTGAATTCGCGGATTTCGTGCGTGAGGCCTCGCTCGATGATGGATCCGTGACTACGTTACTGCGTATCATTGCAAAGATTGTGGCGGACCCCTCGCAATTCAAGCTGTCGTCAGCTAGCGATGTCAAGGCAAGTTGGGCGGCGGCGGCGGAGAGATACCCTTCTGTCCGTAGGCATTTGTTTGTACCATACCCGCAACGTCGCTGAATGTATGTCAGTATACGGCACGAGAACTGAGCATCCCTTATCGCAATACCGCGCGTATATACACATTCTACGGTCGCTCGCTATGGGATTGGGCATTGACTCTGGTCCGCGACCGCATCCTCGCACCGCACTTCGCTTGGCATGCAATTCGGTTATTCAAATGGAACGGTGTGTGCTGGGTGCGCTTCATAACTGAGCCCTACACAGCAAATGCATGGTGGCGGATTGAGGTGGGAATTCCTGCCGCGTACGTCCATGTAGAGTCTGTCTAATCATTTGGGATGACCACAGGGTCTGCTACCGTCTAACGGAGTGCCCCTGTGCTTCGTTCTGTATTCCGACAAGACACATCTCTCTTCCTTCGGTTCGCAGAAGGGCTATCCCATCATGGCTCGCCTGGCGAACCTTCCTTCTGCAATCCGAAACAGCGAAGGTTTTGGAGGCGGTCAAGTTGTGGGATTCCTTCCAGTAGTAAGCGCTCCACTTGTCGTACTGCAGGCTACCTCTGACCAATCAATAGGTTGAGGACGAGAACGAGGAAGGCAAAGCCAGCTTCACTGCTCATAAAAGAGTCGTTTGGCACGAGTGCTTTTGGATCATACTTGAATTCCTCGCCAAGGTAGGCAAACTTGGCGAGCTGTTCAAGTGTGGCGACGACATCTTGCGACTCCTCTTTCCAATCATCCTGATCCTTGCCGCAGACTATGAGGAACAGTACGTCTTCGGATTCATAGCGTCTCCATGGTACTGAAGTTCCTTGTCCGTTGTTCTAGAGCAGTCATGGCCCTCATTCGAGGCCTTCAAGGGGTGGCACCATGTCCGGTTTGCCTTGTCCCTGCAGAGGAGCAGAGCATCCTTGGGATGGAGCCTCTGTATCCTCTTCGGACTGTGGAAACAAGCCAACGGCTGGTCAACGAGACAGCTAATTCAACGATCGCAGCGAGAGAGGCGGTTCTGCAGCCTCTTGGACTTCGTCCAATTCAAGTACGCCAGTTTCTGAACTTTGAAGTTGCTGCGACCTCTCTGACTACTTCCAGAATGTATTCTGGAAAATCCCATACTGTGATGTGTACAGCGCACTGTCATTCGACAGGCTTCATGCCTATCATTCGGGCCTGTTCCGTCACCATCTATTCGACGAATTTCAAAAGACCGTGGCAGATATGGGACGACCAACCATTGTCCAGGTCAATAAGCAGTAAGCCAGCTGCGATTGGTCCTGTTCACGGATGGAGACTGATAGAATTGGGGAGGTTTGACTTGGTTCCACGATGGCGCAACTTGGATCACTTTGCCGAAGTGGCCAAGGTAACGTTTGCAGATGGCGGGAAGTATGAGGCCATATCAAAGGTAACTTCAAACGATCTGATATGGCAAGGTGTGCAATCTGATTGTCAGGCAATCAGGTCCTCGTTCCTGCCACCTATAATATCATGTCCCAACATCCCGATACGAGAGGATATCGACTCCTTCAATGCATCAGGAAATACAACATCCTCGATATTCACGCTGGATTACGGGTCTACACGGATGAACGGAAGGAGAGCCATTGCCGCGCCCTCCTCGAATACTCTGACGTCCTTCCAGTGAGTGAATTTGTCGCTCGGCAAATATACCTCAGCATCTCAGGTCACGGTGTTCTCAGGATTATCAGGAGGTACACCCAGAGAAGAACTGGAATTTTCCGAAGGCGCATACTCATCAACACGTACCAACGGATATCATGGAGAAGGGGATTACGTCGAACTACAACACGAAGATTTTCGAGAAGCTCCACCGACCCGTGAAGGCTGCATACCGGAATCGTACCAATTTCAAGAATGTCGAGCAGCAGGTGAGTTGTCCGGTTTGTTTGCGAGATGATTGGGTGACTAAGGGACAACTGGCACGGCGCCCCATACGGATAGCTTGCGCGCATTGATCACGAGGCCCTTGTTGCAGACCATATTCGGGCCCATATTCAATACCTCGATGACGAACTCAAGGGTGATCCTGAAGACGAGGAGGAAGTCCCGACCTACCGTTTTCACCATATCTATCTCGGCGCATGTGAGAAAGCAACATTCAAAGCCGTCGAGGCGGCGGGTGCCATCTATTCAGCATTTCGTGCACAACTTCAGGAATACCTCCCCTACATTGTGCCTATCCAAGCTTTCCCTGCCGGGCACCGGATTATACAGTTGCACCCAAACGATACGGTATGTCCAGAACTTATATTTTCAGGTCATCCTGCTGGGCGCCGGGACCTACTAACGCGGAAACATATTTGCAGATCACGGTTAGCAGCTACTTGAAAGTCGACTACGAGTCAAAGGACACATGGGAGATGCAAACGGACCGACTCCGTTGCAATCCTCGGTTCTTCGGTGCTCCGCGATATGACTGCGTCATCTTCAAGATGGATGACCACGATTACCGCTTTGCACGACTCAAGCTTCTTTTTGTCTTTACGTGGCAAGACGTCCGATACCCGATGGCGTTTGTGGAGCCGTACGAAGTTGTTGAAGGACATCGGACAGACGTCGATCGCGACTTCGGTCTTTGTCGAGTGCAGTCGAGGCTGAACGCTGCAGGCGAGAGAGAGACGGCATTCATACCTGCACGGTCAATTGTTCGCGGCGCTCTGATCCTCACAGACCATGGCAATCCACATAATTTCTTAGTCATTGATATGCTTGATACTGACATGTTTCTGCGGTTACGGGAGTACGTACCTGTATGGAACACCTAGCGGGATGGTTGCATACTATTACAGTAGTGGCACAATCCGACGGGCTGTCTGGCTGGCTGCTGATAATGGACCTTACATATATGATCACCTATTACTTGGGCGGGGCCATAGTCATGTCGTCAATGACTTGGACCCACTGGCGGCAATTTGAAGTTGACCTGAGTGACTTGCTAATGTCCGATCAGCGACATTGCATGGGCGGGCGCTTGTGACAAAGGTGGATCTTAATATTATCAAGTGGTATCCATGCTCGCCACCTCCTCTCATGTAGGCTGCCACAACACTTCTATAGGGAACAATGTTCCCACTACCTAGGTCTCTCTTCGCGTTGGATTAGGCTGGTCAGTCCAGGTTGGACGAATCTCCAATTTCTCGGTATCAGGCGATGGGGCCACTGGTGGTGCACCTCACGGTCGTGCTCGATGGTTTGCACGATCCGTCGTATTTCGCTGACAAGGTAAGCTATCAACTGTAACCAGCAAACCATTTGCAAGCTAATGGGCCGATTGCAAAGTGTTGACATCTCATTGTTGATTGGTATAGGATCCTTAGCCGTTACCAAGTCCTCATGAAGAAGACATTGACCGCGGACCACTCTACTCCGAGTCAGTTGACTCCGTCGGTTTCCAGGCGAATAGCGTGCCTTTGAGGCCGCTGTCACCCTCGCCTCTCACATGCCTTCTCAGCTCGGCCTGCAGCATTGGTTATTCTCGAGGACAGACTCTGTACTTCTTGTTCGAGCGCTCAGTACGTCTTAGGGATTACTCCGTTACAATTATCAGTAGGCTCGTTGAAGAACGCCTCCCTCTTCCAGCGGTAACCACAATATATGAGACCAACCATATGAAATGGCTGCACTGCCATGCCGCCGCCACAGCTGAGTTCGCTGCCGCCGAGGGCGAAGGCATGCTCAAGTCGACCGCCGCTCTCCGTAACGTCCGTCCTCTCAGCAACGTTGAAGATGTTGTGCCCACACGATCACGCGCTGAGCTTAGTGTGAGCGCTGTGAGTGGAACAGACTGCGTTCTGTTAACGGCCCAGGAAGAGTGGTGCAAAGAAGGAGGAGACGTCGCAGGGTTCTGTCTTGGACTGTCGGTGTCTGTGCCTCATTTGTTCCAGGACCCAGATGGCGGCGCTTTCCGAGCCTTCATTTAAGGCTGCAGTGTCATCTATTTAGGAGCAGATTGACGCATCGGGTGGGCTTGTTGAGTATCTCCTACCTGTATTCTCTTCATCTACCTCGACTGACAGCGTCCATCACATTGACAGTATGTCTGGCTCGTGGGCAGATTCATGGCGGGTCCGTGAGCTTCCCGCCAGCTTCAGGAGCGCCTGGCGCGCTATGTCGTCACAGTTGGCCGGCCAGATACCCAAACGTACGCGCATGTGGTTTGCGTGCTTGTCGTGGAACTGACATGTCTGCATCTAGCTCAATGGTGCGATTGGATTCTACTAGTACTACGACCACCATGTCGTGCCGCGGATCTCGAGGTTCATGTATGGAGTGTGGTACTTGCGCGAGTTCGACCCGAACAAGGAGGAGCACGATGCGCGCGAGCATCGGCTCTTAGATATGCCTTCCGAGCCGAAACTTCCTTGACTGTATCCTCGCAAGGGTATCCTCGCAAGGGTACGTGGTGTGGACCATCCTCTGATAGCTGACATACTTACTTTTCCTCCAGGGTGCCCACATGAAAGAGTCGAATGTCTTCGGCTGCAAGTACTACTGTACAGAACTTGAAGCAACGAACCTCTCCACGCTCTCCATCTTCGAGGTCTAGATCTGGTGTTACTGCAGTTGCAACATGGTCCCCAAGTGAATCCATTGCTCGTCCGAGGCATTCTCGACGCAGTGCGTAACGTGCGGGCGAATCTGTCGACAAGTTGAAGGCGCGGATTAAGGGGTTGATTATGTGCGGATCTGTGCCTCTCGCCTGTACATCTATAAACCACTTACGATTTATCGGATCACAACAGAGCAGCACAAGAGAGTGAGTTGATTTAACATGGTTGACATTGCCTACAAGCCGCAGCTTGCCATTGTTGTGAGTGGCCCCGCAGACATTGTCTACAATGAGAGCGCTCACCGCGAGGAGGAAGAGGAGCCGAACAGCTCGCCCGATAACAACATCACTGTGCTTTCTTCTGCATCCGCCAGCTATCCCTCCCGCTCCACCTCTCAGCCGCCCTTGCGCGACCCCTCCACATGCAGCACCCGTGTGTCTGTCAAAGCGTCCCCATGCATCCATGAGCTCATGCGCGTGCTCAAGTGAACTCCGCGTGTGTTGGAGCTCGAAAGTGCGCGCACGACGACATTGACGTCTTTGTTCAGTGGGGCGTTGGAAGTACACGGACAAAAGCAAGTCGCGCAACATGGTGCGCTTGAGGTCACAAACACCACAATCTTTGATTAGCGGAGGCGTTGAGGCGGAGCCAATGCGCTCAAGCAACGGCTCTCTCATTGTATCTGGTTACTCGGCAGACTCGGGATGCAGCGGAAGTACCCATCTCGGTGAGCACATTAACGCCATCTGGGGCTCAGCTGCCGCGCCCTCGGTCTCGTCTTCACTAGTGGACAGTCCGCCATTTAACTTGTTTGCGAGTGCGAGTGCAGATTTGTTGAGGCACAACATGAAGCCCGCCACCCCGCACGAGCTGTTCAAGGCTCCCTCGCCATGAAGAAGGCATTGAAGCCCTGATTCTGGCCGCGGCTTTGAATCATTCCACTCCGTCCTCTGTGTCACTCCGTAGCCTTAGGTGCAACAACAGGAGGTCTTGCCACCAGGACAAACACCGTTCCAGGAGTTGTACGCAACCCCCGCACCCCACCCCATCAGCATGGCCGAATAGAGCCCAAGGTTTGGCTGTCACCTGCGACAAGAATGATGTTTCATCTACATGTGTAAGCCCCGTGTGTGTGAACTTCCACCATCTATGTGTTGTGGATTACGATTTTCTGTGTTAGTCTGACTGCCTCACTTCAATTACAGGTTTCCATTCCCCTTTGGGGTACTTCGTGCACTTGCGTAGGAGATAGAGTGAGGCACAACAGTCACTCTAAGCCCCAATGGCGAGGCGTGTTAAGTCATTTAGTGGTACGCACATTCACTGGATGTGTGTCTTCTGACACTATATTATGTCACCTCAGCGGCGGATGATCCAACAGGTGAAGTCTTCTCACAGGTCACCGTTCATCCCACCAGTCTGCACAGAAGTTTAGTGCAGATAACGAGTGTCAGCAGATGATGCCTTCTGCTCAACGCATTGCACGGCCGGATCAATACGTACAAGACCCTGAAAACGTCCATAGCCTGGCCGCATCTGTACGACTGGCCACAGGGTTGCCGAGCGTCCTTATAGGTCCTTTGCACGACTCACGAGCCTCTACTACACACATCTGCCTTCCTCACCATTCACTCGGTCGTTCAACCATCGCATTGAGCATTGAGTCCCTGTCTACGCGTAAGTCGGTCGTGTTACGCTGGAATGTGATGTGCTAACTACCGGGCCCGCACAGCACTATGTACCAACGGCCTGGTCCTGCCCAACGCATCCGAGTCGCCAGCGGCGAGCATATCGATATCAACAATGTTAGCTCTTCTGACGACGAGGAGGGAAGCGCAGGGCCAATGTCATTTGCGGATCAGCCTGGACGACGGCCGAACAACTCCCAGCAACCTGCAACGAACGAGGCTCTTCTCATGGTACTTCGTCTTTGTCAACGACCGTTTACATCAATAGGACTTACATTGCGTTTGTAGGGTTACCGGGAAAGCCAGCTCCAGCTCCGCGCTCAAGAGTTGGAGCTGGAGGAGCTGCGCGCGAAGACCCGCGTTCTCGAGAAGAACGGGCGGCGGCGTCAATCCGCTCGTTCGAACGAACCTCCGCCCGATTTGCAAATGTACACCATGGATATTCGGGACGCCGCTGTGACATTCGCCCTGACTGTCCGGCCGTGGGTGGCCCCAAAGACAATGTCTTTCACCGCCCGGCCGCACGTCTCGGATACGAATGACTCAGCCATACGCTATCCGGACACCGCTGACAAGGCTATCCTCGAGCAAGCTCTGCTTGAGGTCCGGGCTGCCGAGCTGTATGATGTATTTCCGCCATCTCTTGCAGAGCACATCTCAAATCAATGGGTGCAGAAGCAGGTGCGCGTTCTCTCACTGGCATGATTGATGTCTTGCATCTGACTCATTGCTTTCTAGTTCAGGGAGCAGGTCGGCCTCACAAAGTCGCATCTGATCGCGGCTGTCAAGCACAATCGCCTTGGAATCTACGAGGGCCTTGCTGGATTGCCGACAACCGTCAAAGGATTCGACGATTATACAGCCATTCGCGAGGATCCCGCTTGCCAGAAGTGGGCAGATGCAGATAAACTGGAGCCGCGCATTCTATTCCGGGACGACAAAGCGTACGACGCTGGATACCTCTTTCGCAACGGGACCATTTGGAAGGTATGTCCATATTGTTATCAGTATTTCACTGGCCTGATGTCGTCTCTTGCAGGCCATGCGAGTTCTAGTCTATGGCAAGGGCGCGCTCGCACCTGGGCACAAACCGAAGTCTAACACTAACGGCGAGCGCCGCGGGCTCACGAAGCCCACCTTCGGATTGATCGCCTTTGCTTGCGTCTTGGTGAGCCTGTTCCTCTTCGTTGAAGGCACCGAATTGACGTTCATCTCTGCTTTCAGACCCAGTTCTTTGTCTCGGGTGACAGTATTTTCGAGCCCGAAGGCCGTGTATCACACATCGACTATCAGGCCTACTTCGACTACCTCGTGCAGGTGCTCGTTGAGATGCAAGACCGGCCCCGAATGAAGTCAACGATCGAATGGCTCACTTGGCACACTTTTGGCTCTGTGAAGCAAACTGGTAACACTGCGAGAACTGTACAAGAGGGCCCTGCTCGTCCAATGCTGAATGACCCATCCGTGTGGGATCGTCTTGACGATCCATTCACTGACGACGAGGAATATGATGGGAATATCTCTGCACCTATGGAAGGTATGTGTGCTTTTGCACCCTAGCTATGCACCTGTGAGATTGCGCGTTCTGACTCCGCATCGTACTCTGCAGTGCCCAGCGCCGTCATCTCGTCATCGGCTACCATGCCGTCGGCCTCCTCTGATCTGCCTGCCGACTTGAATGGCTGCATGCGCGACCGGTATCCTGTTGAACTGTACAGTCTGTCATCTGGCTTTGGACTTTCAAATGCAGAAAGCTTTCTGTCGGACGACGTCAATCACAGCCCATCGTCTGGCGCACTCCCTCCCCCGCCTGGGCTCCAACATCGTTCTATCTCACAGCCCAGTTCCGTACAGCGCTTCGCACCTCCCATTTCGGCTGCACACACAACGCCTCCCCCCTCGCCTGCCATCCTCTTGGCCGCCCCCATCCCAGACAACATCGCTGCTGGTAATGCCGGGCCTCCATATGCAGCAATGCCGCATCCCTCCCAGGCAACGCCATCTTCGCTCCTGATGCCACCAGCACTTCAACGTCATTCTGTATCCCAACCAAGCTCTGCACGACGTGTAGCATCACCCGTAACGGCCGCCCACTTGGCCGCTGCCGCTATCCCTGCTGCTCGTTACACCAGGACGCCCCCCGTCCAGCAACTGGCACTTTACTCCGAGGGAGCAGGTCAGCTGCCGACCTCTGTCCAACATGCAGTCTATCCAGAGGCTCCTGCTTCTCAGGGCCCTGACCACGCTGGAGTCCGGGGAGACCCTGCGCCCCTCGATAATGTGGAGTACGGCTTCGCCTACTCGGATGCAGCGCTTCCTACCGGCGCTGTTGCCGATGAACTCCACCCGGTTGCTCTCAGGCTGCACGACCTGGCCCTCGATGATATCCCTCCGCCGGTACAAGCACCAGGGTCTCAGGAGGACTCCTACATAACATTGCAGCATCCGTTGCAGGGTAGCGGTGTCACACGTGCACAGCCTTGTGCAACTACACTGCTTGCCACTACCGGAATGGGCTCAGTCATGGAGGACTGCAGTGGCGATGCTGTGGAAGGTATGTGGCCGTATTTTCTATGTTTCAGTAACACAATGGCTCATGCCATTGGACAGGCGAACCCGCGCGGGGTCACCGGAAGTCGCGCGGCCGACCTCGAGTGAGGGCACCAGCCGAGTCTCAGGTCCGGGTTGATTCGACGGAGACCTTGGCGGATGCTCCTGGTATTGGCCATATCAGACGCACGACGCATGCCACTCGTAGCAGCAAGAGCTTGAATCAGTGAACATTGAGGGTTATGTTGACATGACAGTGCTTGGTACCTCGCTGTAACAGACCTGACTCATTTCTCGTCGCCTTCCCCGCTGTGCGGTTATGTTGCAAATCTCTCATCCATATGCTATCCTCCAAGCTCCTTTGTAGATGCAGCCTACCAGATCCCCGCTTTTGAATGTATGCTTTGTGTCAATGTCATTATGTCGCAGTTTCTTGACGAGTTCAATTAAAGGTCACGTGATGGTTTCCCAGGCCCGGTGCCACGCGAAGTCCTCAGCTCTCTCTCTGCACGACTCAAACTTCAACCTTCGTCTCCAACATCAACTCGACTTATCCCCTGGACCATTGTCCCTTGTCTGAATCGTTGTACCCTCTTTTTCCTCCTGATAGACATCCTCCGATTGCCTCGCTTCGATTCCTCTGAGGAACGCAGGAAATGGCAATTTTACAAGACCGCGCATGACGTGTCACCACCGAGGGGTCGTAAGATGGGTAGATTGGGCAACTTTCCAGGTTCGTTACTACCCTGGGGGGATCAGTGCAGGTGCTCTAACGACTTGGACGTCTAAACAGCAAGTTTATGTGAGAGCACGACGGATTGTGTACTCCACATCAGAGCACCTTCAGTGAGTCTCGTCGTGCTGGCATTCCTTTCAGATTCTAATAACCAACCTGTAGCGCTTGTCCATTACGACTCACTCAACGCCGTCGCTCTTTCAGACCTCTGCGAATCATGCCAATTCCGGAGTAGCCGGCTGCATACGACGCTCTATTGAACCCGTTGCACCCTCCTCTCTGAGTCTCTCTGAACGTCCTTCCCCATCTCACCGCTGCTCACATTCTCTTCATGCACCGCCCTCACATGTCCAGCAATCGCTTTGATGAACCATCTCCTGCGCCAATCCTCCACAAGCTCACATTCCTTTGTCAACGCTCCTTGCTTCGGTGCTCAACCACACGTTCGGTCTTATCTCTCTCTCTCTCTCTCCTGACTCCGTGCCGTCTTGTATGACCCTGGGTCCCTCCCTCTCTCGCTGATCGCCACCATCTACCCCGGCCGTCCTCCCCCGCACGCATGCACTGTCTCTCCACGCATTCCTCAGACTGTCAGCATTCTCCTCATGCTCACCCTCGCCTGTGACAATTGTGCCCTCATGTCGCGCCCTCGCTACATCACATTACTCCTCAGTTCGGAACCCCTCTCCTCGTGCCTCTAGCTCCACCTTTCTCCCCTGACCTTTGCATACATCCTGTTCTGACGTCGCGCCCCTCTCTCCTCTCTTTCCTGCATGTCGTCTGCTCCTGCACGCCTTCATCCGCTTGCTCCTTTTTGTTACGCCCTCACCATTTTTGTCCATCCTCGCTCATAACTATTCCTCCGGTGCAGTCCTTGCTCTCTCGCTTCCTGCGTATGTCGACATCGAAGATCACACCTTCCTCGTCCCTCGTCCATGTCTCTTTAGCTCAGATTCCGAGTTGCCTATACCATATGCTAGTAGTATGCAGTTGACGTGCAATGTTTGAATCATACAAATTTAGCAATGCCACCAGTCTGTAATTTATGTGTCACTGTGGGTCGGCAAATCATCGACATGCATGCATCCTCATCCCGCTGCGTGTCCTGCATAACAGGATTTACTGAACTGCAACCTGATGCACTGAATGTGACTGGATGCACGACATTGCATCCCGATGGTGGGTCAACGGATCACGATCATCGCATGATTCTCCAAGCGCCTCCTGTTGCCATCGGGATGAATTCGGAGTGCAAGCCGATGCATCACAGATGATCGACTGCCATCTGGCAATCGCGATGCATCAGGATGTGTCCCGATGCCGCCTGGAAAGTTCCGACATAATGGGGTTCATCCCACTTGGCGATTTTGAGGGCGTTTGAAGGGAGTAAGCGCCCACATCTTCGTCCCAGTTGGCGATTTCTACTGGAAGGCACAGGGCGCCTACTCATCTCTTTGCATATTTCGAGCTGAGACAATGCCCGTACGGCGGTTGGAATATATCTTGTGGTCTATGAACCCCTTGCACACCTTCTCCGACCATGCAGACACTGCCAGATGCTCATATGTGATGTTGTGCTTTCAAATGTATACGACTATCATATTATTGCATCTCCAGCACTACTGCAGTGTCCGCCTGGTACCCTCGCGACTCTGCGCGCCCGACAGAAGCAAAACTCGCGTCAACGATCTGGGCGAAAAAATGTGACATTTTACCATGTGACATGCGTGATTTTGCGTGACAAATGTTACATGTTCATCCCTTTCGGCGATTTTCAGGCCGACAAGTTAGCGATTTCGAGGGCGGAATTTGGGTCCCAAAGGGACAAACCCTTGGTGAAGTTGCCCGGGTCCTCTCACTTATCACTCGTGGTTGGGCGCTTGTAAGAGCGCCTATTGATAGCTATTGATATGACAATATCAATCCGGCGATGGGCACAAACCTCTCTTTTGTGCTACTTTCACTCGCCACCTCCTCATCGTCGACGGCGACGACGGGTACTCATCCTTGGAGCGATTTTTTTTACCATTGGGGGCCCTGGATACACCGTCGCACCGCTGTATCACTATCCCTCAGGCTGCTTGATTTCCGTGTCTAGTCTTATCCTCAAGCTTGCACCCTCATATCAGACTGTATCTCCGGCAAGATGGATATTGATCCGTCTTTTGGCGCAGCTGCGGACGCCAATGCGCTCAGGCCTCCACAAGGGAGGTACAACACGCGGATGCTTTCGGGTTACGGCTCTGCAGCATCCAGCGTCCGCGCCATGTACAACAGCGTACCGGGAAGCGGCACAATGACCCCCAGGACTCCAGCTATACCTTCAGACGCGGATGGAGAGCATGCAGCGCTCCTTGAGGATCACCATAGGGTGCTGGACAGCATAGAAGGAGGTGGACGACCTCCTAAAGGTGAGCACGTCTGTAAACGATGCAGTATAGCAATATGCTGCGTAGGAGGGGTGCACGGAGCTTTGCGAAATTCTGACTGCAATGCTGGGGATAGGTGCACGCCCTCCACTATGGCGAAGGAAGTCAACTTGGGCGAAAGTCAGGTACTATATCCCATCGACCGCTTGGATACCCGAGTATTCGCTTTCTCTGTACGTACGAATAATTCCCTCGCGTGTATACGTGGAGATTTAAGCCCATGTCATTGCTCAGCTTTGCGGGAGATTTTCTTGCTGGAATCACAGTTGCGAGCATGCTCATACCTCAGTCCGTTTCGTACGCTTCGTCTCTGGCGAAACTGAGTCCTGTGACCGGCCTTGTGGGTTGCTTCGCTCAAGGCATGACAGATACACTGCTCATAGCGCCTCGTAGTTTTCCGCAGCTATACCAGGAATTGTGTATGCGCTGCTAGGAACATCCCGACAACTGAACGTCGCTCCCGAAGCTGCGTTGTCTTTGCTTGTCGGACAAGCTGTAGACGAAATATTGCACGCGGACCCCCATACCCATCCCATAGACCCAAATGCCCTCTCCCTGGCGATATCCACCATCATCACGTTCCAGGTCCGCATATTGCGCGTCCGCTTCCGTGCTTCGTTGTCATCTCATTTTATGCGTGCATCTTAGGTGGGGTTGATCAGCTTCCTGCTCGGACTGTTCAGGCTAGGCTTTTTAGACGTGGTCCTCAGCCGTGCACTCCTCCGCGGCTTCGTTACCGCTGTTGCTGTCGTCATCATGATGTAGGCCGTCCTTGAACTCGTCTTTGAAACGAAGCAACCGGCCGTGCTGAACGTCTTGCCCACCTAGAGAGCAGCTCATCCCGATGGTCGGGCTAACGAACCTCGAGCACGTGCTCCAACCGAAGACGACGCTCGACAAGTTCTTCTTCCTGGTCGAGAACGCCTTCACCCACGCGCATAAGCTCACCGCGACTATCAGCTTCGGTGCGCTCGCCGTGCTTGTCGGTATGCGCAGCTTCAAACGCGTGTGTAGGCGGTATTGGTTCATCTACCGCCTTCCGGAGGTGTTCATCGTCGTCGTCCTGTCTACCCGTAAGTGTTTGGCTCCACCATATCTGGACGACTGCTGACATCTACGTTTACAGTGTTGTCGGACAAGTTCGATTGGGACAAAGACGGGGTCGAAATCTTGGGCTCTGTGCCGATCAACACTGGAAGCTCCTTCCTGCAGTTCCCGCTGCGCAAAATAACCCTGCGCTATCTCAGGAAGACTACGTCAACGGCAGTGTAAGACGAATGGGTAATGATGAACTAACCATCGACTGACACGGGCTGTATACACGCAGGTTGATCTCCGTGGTCGGATTTCTGGACAGCATCGTCGCGGCGAAGCAGAACGCAAGCAGATTCGGATACAGCATCAGTCCGAACCGCGAGCTCGTCGCCCTTGGCGCGGGTAACATCGCAGGGTCGTTCATTCCTGGGACGCTGCCCGCGTATGGATCCATCACGAGGTGAGGGCGGGGCGAGGGAAGTCTTGAAGCGCAGATACCGACCTGAAGTCGTCGCACAGATCGAAATTGAACGGGGATCTGGGAGGCCGGACGCAGATGGCATCGCTCGTGTGCTCGACGATCGTCCTGCTCGCGACCTTCTTCCTTCTGCCCTGGCTCTACTACCTGCCCAAATGCGTCCTTGCATCTATGTGAGTGGCGGATTGTAGCCGTCGCCTCCCATGCTGCGGCCGGCGCCGCATTCCTGTGCGCTGACTGCGATCACAGCATCTGCTTGATTGTGTTTTCGCTCCTCGGGGAGCTGCCCCACGACGCCATGTTCTACTGGAAGTGAGTCCCATGCGACCAATAGCTACAGGCCTTGTATTCGTCAGATGCGGTTGAGGCACGCGGAAACCCCCTCGTAAACCCGTGCGCTCGCCTGTCAGGACCGAGCGCGACGAACTTCTCCACCTCACTCGCACCCCGCGTGCCTCGGCGTGCTGCTGCCTCGGAATCCAAGCGGTCGCAGCGCGAACCGAATTGTGGTAGCAGAGCGCACTTCTTGAGCTGTATCGGTCTGCACGCATGCTCATGATGTGTGGCGCCTACAGGATGAGGGCGTGGATAGACCTCGCTCTCATGACGCTCACGTTTGTGCTGACCATCATATGGAACGTCGAGATCGGGATCGCAGTCAGCGTCTTCATCTCCCTCCTGCTGGTCGTCCGTCGCTCGTCGAGACCTCGCATGACCATACTGGTTAGTGGTGTCTTATCTATCGCGACTTCAACCCTTAGGCTGGCCGATCGGTCCTGAAACTGATGCCGAGCTGTAGGGTCGCATTCCCGGCACCGACAGGTGGAAGCCCGTTGATGAAAATCCCGAGGCGGAGGAAGACGCGCAGGGCGTGCTGATCGTCCGCATCAGAGAGAACCTCGATTTTGGTACGTTCGCGGAGTTTCCGCACCTGCTCCTCTTTCCCACCGCAAGGACGCCGCCGAATGCTAACGCTCACCGCTTGTTTTGCACATTCTGCATAGCAAACACCGCGCAGCTCAAGGGTACGTCGTTTTTCCCGAGGCCCCGCTGTTCCTGTTCGATACATCACGACGGGCGCTGATGTTGCGCATCATGCGCGACATGCAGAACGGCTGCGCCGACTCGAGCTCTACGGGCACGACAAGCATCATCCCGCCGACGAGCCTCATCGGCGGGACGCGGATGTGCTTGTCTTCCATCTCGCCGACGTAGACACCATTGACGCCTCGTGAGTTCTGCCGCCAGCTCTCATCTTCACCGTCTGTCGCTCACCACGGGGCGCGTTCCTGCTCGTGTCTCTCAGAGCGGTGCAGATCTTCTACGAGCTCGTGGAGACGTACAAGGTACGCGGCTGCGGTCTGCTCGTGGCTACATCAGCCTTCGCTGACAGGATCTTTCTTCCGTCTGCGCCATGTGTGCGTCACCTCATTCGTCGCATGACACCTTGTACGCGCCGCATATGCAGAACCGCGGCGTAGGCCTGTACATCACGCACCTTAAGCGGGGCCCGCGACGCTCGTTCGAGAAGGCAGGCATCGTGGGCCTGCTCGGGGAGGAAGCGTTCTGTAAGGACGTCGCGAGCGCGATGGCGCGTGTCGAGCAGGCGATGCGAGAGCGACGATTGACCGAGGAACATGGATGCGGCGCGACGGGTCGTGCCTGACTAGTGACGAGGGGTTCTTCGCCATAGACGACCATGCAGTCCTACCCTACTGACGCACATAGTGGTATCTGATCCTAGGCGGTTCTGCAATCTTGGATGGCCGTGTTCCCTGTGTGAGCGCAGAGCGCCACTGTCGCCGAGGAAATTCGAACCGTGTTTGCGCTCGGACCGAGCTATGCAGAGCACCGATACGATCATACGAGGCAAGGCCATGAGGAAGATGGGCTCCGAGTCGGGTGCGGCCACTAGACCGCAGTACTTGTGCCGTGGCACGGTGTCGTTGCCAACAGCTCTTCAAATCTGTGAGCCAACGATTCGCGTACTGGTTTGACGGGTACCGCGATTTGCGATTCGCGAGTTCAGGGCCGAGCCATATGGCGCATTAGCCCGTCCAATCACAACCAGGCGCGTCCACATCGCTAGAAGGCAACCACGCCCGTCGTCTATTGCCCACGCATGGATCACGTCCGCATCGTCTCTCGGAACAGTACATAGTGCCGCACGGTGCGGAAACACACAGCAGCCGGCAGGCCGTCATTGCTCCTCGACATAAACCCCGCGGCGATGTTAGCTTTCAGCATCGTCGCGCTAGTAACTGCCACCCGATTGAATTTTGAATGCAAGCGCGTCAGGATGCTTGGATCGTACATGCGGAACTGTTGGTACACGATTCGGATTTGTGTGGGGAGATGGATGGCTCGAGTCCATGTGGTACCCGGATCTGATTCGTACAGTCCAACAAAGAGTGGGTGATGACCCAAATAGTACTGGGCTGTTAGGACTCTATACACATGGCGACAACGAGTCCGTTACTGCGAATAAAGAAGGGTATGAACATAGAGGATGGTTAATGGCCAGCAGCGAACGAATAGCTTAGATGAAGAGAAAGGGGAAAGATGTGGGCTGGACACGCGAAAATGTATGTAAGGAGATTTGAAGGAAGGGAGGAGATTGGTGGATATGGTACAAGTTAGGAGCGTAAGCGAACGGAAACGCAGAGCAACGCTAAGGCTCCGTATGGACGCGGCGGAGACCGCTAGATGGCGCCGCGCTCATTGAACGAATGTGCTTTCCCAGGTCCGTTCGTGGTGACGGACCGAACCCTCTCCCGAACTGCTGGTCAAGGCTCGCGGCCCGCATGTGGAACGCATCTTTGGTCCGAGAGTGGTTAGACAGCGGTGCTCCATGCGACGACATAGAAAAAATCGCGCTGTGCTTCTATGATGCCGGCAGTTCTGTTAAAACTCGCGAGCTTAAAGCGACGAGTACCCTCTCTGTGAACGTACATCCTCTCGAGACGAACGCTGCGTCAGCCCTGGATGAGATACTGAGGTTTCCGCAGACGACGACCGCACAGGTACAGGCGGCAGCGGCCTTCGAGCGACAGCGGGCCGGTTCGGGGGCGGGACCGTCGGTAGCCGTGGGCTTTTCTCGGGGATCTCTGGGTATGCGAAGCTGTACGCATCAAACGCAGAAGACGATGAAAGGAGTGTAGTGCCTCCGCGCGCTGGGTCACTGCTCTCTTGATAGAAGGTGACAGAGATAATCGGAGGATCATGACGACTATCGGCGTACGACGGGGGCGCCGATTCTCTTGGTGATGAAGGATCCACAGGAGAAGGAGGAGTAGACACGAATCCATCGCCATCGTGATGCGCAAAGGACAGTGTGCTGGGAGTGTGGGTGTAGAAGTCGAAGATGTCGGAAACGGCCGGGGACGAAGGTGAAGATTCTGCAGAAGAGGACGACGACGAGGAGCCCATATCAGAGAAGTGGGGGGAATTCCCAGTCATAGGGGGTGGGGGACTGAGCACGTCGAGGTCGAACACCTCGTCCTCGTCCACGTCGAACGGGACTGGACTGGTCATGAATCGGAGACTTGGAGGCGATGAAGAGGCTGTTGATGCTGAGTTGCCGCCCTCGACTTCATTGAACACAATCTCGTCCTGCGTCGAATCCCACTCTGCAGTGAATGTCCACGCCATTTCACGAGAGGAACCAGGAGGTGAAGGTCCGGAGATGGGAGAAGCGGGGAGGTTGAGGCGTATACCGCTCAGGAGAGCCACTCGCCGTCGCATTTTCTTAACATTGGGCTGCGGCCCCGTGGTTGTCTGGGCGGGCCAACATCAGTTTTAAACGGCGCATCAGGCGGTGCAGTGCAGTGCGAGACGCTACCTTTCCCTTAGTTATCGCGGAGTTCAGCCGGAGAACACTCCGGCCAGCGTCCGAGGACCTCAGGTCCAAGAAGCTAGCCGACGTCGAGGGTAACGAGTCCAAAGTGCCCCAGGCACGCTCCGCTCCGGACGGGACCACGGAAAGCTTTGGTCGCGCAGCGGCCATGTTGTGCGTCGAATCCTGGAGACCTTTTCGCCCGAAGGCCGAGAGCGCCATAGGCGCAGGAGGGAAACAAGCAGCACGGGGAGAAGGAAGGGGACGGTGAAACGAAAGTGGGTAAGACGTGACGCCCACGGTGAGAGATATGTATGTACTGCGTGGGCATGTTGTCGAAAAGGGGTTGCCGCCATGGGGCCACCGTTCGCGTGCTGTATGATGGAGACTACTGCCATTGATTGACGTGGTAACGACGGAGTAAGGGACCATCGTGCAGCGTGCGGGAAGGGTGACGGGGTACGATCATGTTGTGACTTTGCCTGTTGTATATGTATGTATCCTGTATCTCAGCGCTGTTGACGGGATGATAGACTGAACAGCCCTACTGAAGTGATCTGCAGAGTTCGGGACTCATCAATCACTCGTGGCTCGGCTGTAGTGTATTAACCTTGAACGCGACTGGTCCCTCTGGACACCTGATCCACAAAACCAGGCCCGCCTGTTAGCTGGTTGTACAGAAACAATATAAAGAGGAAGCGAGAGCAACGCAGCGATTGGCATGTTCCGGAGCCTTTCCTTTTTCGCGGCTTTACGCAGCCACTCTCAAGCGCCGTGCGGTGCACTGAGGTACACACGGTGGAATTGAGTAGTGTATCTGCCTGTGTCAGCACGTTATGGATTTTGGGAACAGTGCGCACCCACTAATCGATTTGTTGAGCGCACATGATAGAGCAGCGGCGTGCAGCATGTTAGATATTAGCTGAACGATAACGTTGTACTAGCACCGTGGACATGGGACGGGCGCTTCGAAGTAGACATGCTCGACACTCGATCAATCCAGCCCGGAGTTCGTCTGATAGATCTCATCAATCCAGAACTCCCATGCGGCACCGCGACGGGACTACCTTCCTACCGATGCCATACCCGTCTTGTATATTTTGAAGGAGTGTGCGCAGGCAGGGTCTATCATGGCGTGGGATAATTGCATCTTCATGTCGGGGACAGACACGAACATTTCGACGATAGAGTCGCAGTAAAATCATGGTATCGATTCGCACCCGGATTATTTTCATAGGCTTGACACGCTCTTTGAAACAGGGCACGACTATGACGTTGTAAACACTAGTTACAGCAGCATGCTGCTCCATGTAACTGAGGATCCAACTCACCAACAGAACCTATCTCTATCCTGACTAATAGATAGCAAGGCGATTGTGTCCGTGATCAGCCATCCAACACGCCTGACACCTCGATACCAGGCTATACCAAAGGATCTGCATCAGCAATACGGTGCATCGACAACGCATTAGCACTGACCGCTTCAGATCGTCACAGCCGCAAGCAGCGGCTGGCAGTATGCAAGAGACAAGCGCTCGTTCCCGCTGTAATGCAGCGTCCTGCACGGGAAGATCTCAGGAACTCCAGGAAGAGGTATCGCATCTTCATGACTGCAAACAGAAGCGACTTCTATGACCAATCATCAGCGCCGTTGCGTCCTGCCCAAACACACGCCACCCCATCCTTCGGCCATCCCGACCAGCTCGCCCAGAAGACGCTCCGCCAACGAAAAATGCTGGCCGAGCTGAAGCTGAGTCTTATTGAGCGGCTTGACCGGTTTAATCTGGTATTCTGGTGCATCCGGCGGGAGCTGCCCACGCCAGGGCTTCTTCTGTGGGCGCGTCGGATCGCGAAGAGCCTGGTTTGCCAATATCATTTGACTGAAGTTCCGGGTAATTCGGTGTGGCAGGCCGCGAGAGATGGCGGAACTGTAGAGAAGCGGAATGGTGTTGTCCACTGATTTAAGTCAGGGATTCGATATGTTTCACGTCGAGGGGATATATTCGTGTCGAGCAACACGGATGTGAAAGTGCAGCGCAAAGGGCGAGCATGAAGCGGCTTGGGTGAGTATTACATGCAACACATATCGGCGATCCACGCACCTCGCCGTTCCCATCGGGTGTACCATCGCATAACCGCATCGCGTCTAGTGGGAGAAGTTCGTTCACCCTGGACTTGCTTTATCACTTTTGCAGCTTCGTCGAAGACTGGACGCCATAAGTTGCGCAACCGCGAAGTAGCATCCGGGTGCGCCAGCACAGAGGCCGAGACCGCTCGCAAAAAAAGTCGATAGTGACTTAGAAAGGTAGACGGAAGGGTCATACGCGAATCCAACCTTCCAGTGTCACTATGACTGTAGAAGCGCAGAAGATGGCGAACCCGAGCGGCGCCTGCCATAGGGAATGGCTTCTTGGATACATGCCAATACATGGCGTTCAGGCAGGAAGCGTTCTTCATGATCTGGCACATTCCATGAACCACATGGTCAACGAGTTAGTTTCACTATTCGAGCGAATCTCACCGAGCGAGCGGTTCCAAGTATAAGATGAGGGGGATTTGTCACTGCCAACTCCCCGGCATACGTGTCGGGTCGGTTTCTCTAGGATGCTTATTCAAGCCGACTCGACTCGAGTATCGCGCCGAGACAACTTCGGTCCCCTTCTATGCCGCATACATGAGTTTGACCAGGCTTGAGTAGCAGGTTCTGGTGCCTTTGTACACACCACCGCAGCACCCCTGGGTTTGTTCGTCGAGGTGTAGGTCGAAGAAAGCGTTACTGGAAGTTGGACGAGCGCGTCACGCTCTGCTTCTTGCACCTTTGCGTGTCACATCAGGACCCCGATCAGCCATGGCCCACGATTGATTGGCAGCGAGGACTACTCGAGTACTGGTGAGTCTGCGACGCTTCAAATGGGGCAGGACTGGCTACGATAAAATCCGGACGCGACACTCGAGACTTATTGAGATTTGATTCTACTCGAGTAGTACTCAGGGCGGCAGCTCCAAGGTCATGCATCATGACTTGCTTTGTGTCACCGAGCGCCTACGCAAGTGTCTCAAGTTCGCGTTTGTTTTGCTATATATACTTTCCAAGCCAGTGACCGCTAGCCTCTCGAAAACATTGTCGTCTCAAGACGGGACGCGCTGGGATTCCTAAGCCAGGCGATTCATGAGGAGCGTATTGTTCAGACATTATCGAACCAGAACATATCCTACAGGAATCTACCGAAAGTTTGCTCGAAATGCCTGCGAAATCCCTACCGTGCGAGGCGCGAAGACAAAGATGTAAATGGATAGCTGAAGTGCTGAAGCCCCAGCAACAACTAGCTTGTGATTTGGACTGGAGGCAATGGAATCGGGAAGGATTGTTTCTTTGCGAGCGGGACGCAACCCATGCTCTTTTCTCACTGTCAGGAATGTAACATAGCCGCTGCTCCTGCGATAGGGGATTCCATGGGATGTTGCACAATTCCATAGGCTGAAGTAGATAACAGAATACCTTGGTATTACAGCAGTTTTAGAAACCCTTGTCCAGTACGCAACTTAATTCTCGAGCATTCTGACGTCTGCTGAATCTTACGACCAACTCTTCCGAGCTACTTCAGTCCGGTCATATCTGCTCCTGTGGACCAAAAGACAACCCTTTGCATCAGAGAAGACGCGCAGCGAGGTCTCGAGCCGTCCGTTGGCCGTCCGCCAGTCTGCGACCATTGGGCGCTTAGAACCGTAAGATCGGTCGGTAGGTTGGTCGGAAAATTCACACCGCGTCCGAAGCTCGAAAAGAAGGGCTACGTCAGGGCAAGGTTTTCTAGGACTGCTGTTATAAAGTCCAGGCACATTTGCCACAAATCTTCTGGTTTCTGACTCCCAGCTGTCGTGTCCGAATCACAGTACTTGTTTCGAAGCGACTACCTGCGAGAATTTGCACTCCCAATCGGCCATATCGATGGCATGCCGCGGCCAAGATTCTGGTACACCGATAATATCCATTCCGTCATCCGTAACAGGTATTGTACAACGCGAAACGCAAATGCAAAGGGGAGGCTATGTGACACAGAACATTACACGATAGCAAGATCGGAGACCACCATCGAGAACCATGAGAGCGAGGTACGCTCAGGTGTGGCCTCCCTCCCGTCCAACGACCTATCGACGCTCAGGCCGCCGCAGTCGCATTGTTGTAAATCAAAAGGTTGGGGGTCCCGGAGGGCAGGTCGTCGAGGATGCCCTCCGTGGCGAGTGCCAGCATTGCGAGCTTGAGCTGCTGCGGCGTGAGCGCCACGG
>CCBP010000115.1:67196-79592 GCA_000765035.1 Trametes cinnabarina | reverse complement strand
AGGCGCAAAGAGGTCGACGCAAGTGCGGTGGTTGGAGAAGTAGGCGCGCTTGTCGCCCAGAGTGGAAGCGCCAACGGTGATAGCCTTCTCAGCCGCTGCGGGCGAGTTGTTGCATGCGTCGCGGTTGTCGTTGCCGGCAGCGACCGCAAAGTGCATGCCGGCATCGACGGCTCCGTTGACGGCCTTGTCGAGCGTCTGAGACTTGCCGCCACCGAGCGACATGTTCGCGACAGATCCCTTGTGCGAGGTCTTGCCGGTCTTGCGGAACTCCTCCAGCGCAGCCGCAGCCTTCTTCTTGGCTTCCCCCGCAGCCCAGATGACGCCGGCGATAACATCGCTCATGGTACCGCTGCCATTGCTACCGAGCACCTTGACAGCGATGACGTGGGCAGCCTTGGCGACACCATACCGGCGTGATGCGATGGTGCCCGCGCAGTGGGTACCATGACCGTTACCGTCCTCGTCGACATCGTCACGGGGGATGGTCTTACCCCAGGAGGCACGTCCCTCGAATTCAACATGGTGCACATTGATACCAGTGTCGATGACGTAGACATCGACGCCTTCACCACCTTGAGTATCGTACTCGTACTTAGTGAAAGTACCAAATTTGAGCGGATCGCGGTGACTTATGCGAGCCAGACCCTGAAGAGAAGCAGTCAATATGATGTTCATACGGAACAGCGCCGGGATCAATCGACTGGCATCCATCCCGTGATCCGGAACGATCCCCGCCCGTCATCGTGTACCATGTCGGTTACGGAGTACTCGGCGACATTGTGGAACGGCGGTTCTGAGGAAGTGGATACTCACCCAAGGGGCATTCTTCTGGGTCGCATGTTTCTCAACCTCCACCCTCTCGACTTCGAGAGTACGGACGACTTGATCCTTCTCGACGTAGTCGATCTCAGGCATCACCCTAAGCTGTTCGATGGTGGCCTCGCTGAACTTGCCAGCGTAGCCCTTGAAGTGAGAGTCGTACACGTGGGTGAGGCCGTCGAACACATGCGCGAGCGGGTCACTGGCATGGAGCGTCTGCAAGAAGTTCATGTGGTTCTGCATGAGCGCAGGCTCAACGCTGTCCTTGAAAACCACAATGTACGAGTTGTTGACGGTCCCGTGCGGATGCTCCTCGACGACGAGGGGTGCCAGCGTGAAACCCGCACGCTGACGTGTGGTGTCATAGTGGGTGGAGAGCGGGGTGGCCGACACCAACGAGACGGCAAGGAGGGTAACGTAGAGAAGGCGGGTCATCGTCGTCGTCGTCGTCGCCGTCGAGATGTGGGGAGTTCGAGTCGCTTGCCGCGTAAGATAAGAGGCTGCGCGGCCTTGTTTGGTCCTGTGTACAGTGTGGCCTTCCGGTTCCACGCCAGCGCCGTCCAAATGGGGCGACGTTCAGGCCCCACTGGGACTCACAATTTCTTATGCGATGGGTGCTTCGTTTATTACCTACGAAACCTTGCTGTCCATGCAAGACAGAGGGTTGACCGGCCAGCGTAAAGCATTTCTCCTATGGTGTATGATGTGACAAAATATACTGACGAGAGTGGGATTCGAACCCACGCCCTTTCGGACCAGATAGAAGTGTCACGAGAACCTTAGTCTGGCGCCTTAGACCGCTCGGCCATCTCGCCATATGCGGCGCCCAGATGATGTCACCACCAGCACGTGAGCATGCGCCGGCTGGTAGTACAAATACATTATACAAGGTACGGTTTGTAAAGTCGGTACTTCGAAACTCGACAACATCGACCGTGACGTCCACCATGGCTTCCCGACCGCGCCTCACCATCGGCGACGTTCTACACCGAGGTCTTGTATGGTCGCTCCTGGGAGTGAGCGTATGGGGCATTGTCATGATAGGTGTGGTGCACCAACACACATTGCAGGCCGGCAGAGGTGAGTAGCAATCGTAATCATTGCCCCCTCCTTGACTGAAGGCATTGTATCATGTAGAGGTCAGTGTCGTATGGAGTGAAAATGATTATGTTATTTCATGACTCAATGGATCTCTGAGGACTCCAGGCTTTGGCAAGGCAAGAGGCATTGGGCCAGGCGCCAGTGGTGAAGGAGGTCCGTGTTATATAGCTTGTCCATCTCGAGCACTAGCTGAACATTTGCGTGTGATTCTGCTGTACACAGGATGAACAGAACGAGATATCCCTTGCTGAGGCAGCCCAAGCCGCACTTAAGAACCGCAAGAGTTCATAGCACTCGACTTATTTCATCCTTGGAAGTCGCAGGTGCGCCTCGCACGCTCCCCTCTTACGTCCGAGTGATTCAAATTGTCAGCAGCACTTGCCTTGGATGATATAACTTGTGATTAACACACTCACACCGCCCCCGACGCTGCGCTAGGCATCATGCGGCTAAACCTGCTGTGTACCATACAGCTCCTATCTCCCTATGCTATCGACATATATTCGTCCCCGCGTTCTCATCGGAAAATAACGGGCAGCGAGGTGTCGAGATGAACCAATTCTTGGTCCAGCATGGGCCGACAATTGTAACGGTTCAGCCCACCATCACTCAATGGCGCGAGACTCAATTCGTGGACAATCGCTCAAAACAAAAGACGCATGTCATACCTAGAAAGAGCCAGTGGTACATTGGTCGCCCAGCTGAACGTGTGAGCCATTGTTCCTATGCATCTACTCGTTGCGATGAATTATATCGAGTAAGAGGTGCTAAGTGTTGATTGCAATCGCGGGGAAAAAGTATTCCGACACGGGGAATCGAACCCCGGGCTATCGCGTGAGAGGCGATAATGTTAGCCACTACACCATATCGGATGGTGTGTATTGTGCGGATGCTATGTACTGGTGATGTGAGTATGGTGCTTATCCACCAAGGGCACCCTCATGCTGGTTTGCGTGAGCCTGAGGGCCAACCGTCTGTCAGCGACCCCAGTACTAGTGCGCATTTCAGACTTGAATGTTGTCAATATATGTGAATCGCAAGCATATGTCACCATGCCGTACAAGGAAGTAAGTAGTGTTCGTCTTGCACTGCCAGTCTTGATAAGGCGTCTCCCTAGTACCGCCGCGACCTATCGGCCGATTCTTACGGGTAGTGAACAGGTGCGAGTGGAAACATGGGGTTTGGTAGAACATACCTCCGCAGTTTCAAGAGCAGGGAGGGACGAAGCACTAGCAGGCTTTTTTCTGACAACCGTGACATGCAGCAGCACACCCAGACGATCTGGTCGGTGTCGCATCGTGCCATCGATGCACATATGTACTAGGGGTACCTTGGGCTTCAAGTCACGCCACATGGCATCCGCTTGCCCATGAGTCTGTGGCACTGTACTACTAGTGCCATGCGGCGCCTGAGAATGCCCAGCCGTCGACGTGATGACCTGTTCGACACATGTACACTAAGTAGTACACTCGTCAGACCACTACCCATCCTACTCACTCTGGCCATCGATATCCACGTCTGCGACGACAGCTGTCTTTGAATGCCAGGAGCTCGCGAAAGCGGTCTTCGCGTGTCTCGATCCGGGTCCACCAAGGCGCCTCGACAGCATCCAATCCCGGGCCGATAGACGACAGCGACAGCATGCGCTCACCTGCGCCGCCAGAGTTTGCAAGACGTGGTCCGGACCTGCTTTGGACGTTTTGTGGAAAGTCGTCAACGGCATTGAATCTTTGTTGTCCGTCTTGCCGTGTTTCACGCAGAATCCGTGCAACTATCAAGTATACGTGAGTGTCGCCGGATCCCCTATCGGGCTGCATCATCATTAGCACTCCCCATACTGACCCACCAACTTTATCATGGACTCAGATCCTCACTCGCAACATGACAGCTGGGGAGTGGGAACGGTTCTCCCGCTACTCAACCCGCGTTAAGTTGTACATCAACGTGTTCCCGGATGACCCACGCTCGAGTCTAGGCGCTCCATCAGCGCGGTTTCGCCGATGGCCTGGATGATCCTTAGCCAGTGGTGCCCTCAAGGCGGACTGTGCCCTAACCTCGAACGTCTCGAGGGTTTCGAGCCATCCGCGGCCTCTCCCGGCGTGGTCCTTCTGCTCTGTCCCTCTTTGCGGCACCTGGGACTCGTCTGCCCCGAAAAGGCAAGGAAGGGATCATCTTGCATTGGGGGGCCTCTTCTCTCTGCTGCAGCCTTTCCTCTCATCGCTCAATAGCCTGAGAATTGTTTCTGAACACGACATGAGATTGCATGTCACCAGCGTCCGAAACGAAAGCTTCATCGAGCCGCAGAGCCAGCATCGGCTGGTATCCCTACGGGAATTTCGGAATCTGAGGCATCTAGAGCTGGCAGGCCCTGTACTGGCCTCCCCTCTGCTCCTCGACACCTTGGACACCATGCAGCTCGAAAGCGTGGACATCGTCCTCGAAGAATACGAACCAGTTACCCGTGATCCTGCGTGGTCGGAAGACAACTCAGGGCTTTGGTCGCACCTCCGGCAGCTCATAGTGCGAGGTACAGCGGAAGATGTCACTGGCTTCGTCGAACATGTCGGTTCCGCTCTCGTCAATTTGAGCGTAGACTTCACAGACATGAACCGCGTTTCCCCTCAAATGGTGCACCAATCCCTCGATCGTATCTTGTTTTGTGTCCCCGCCACCCTGTCCCGATTCTGTGTCCGCCTCGAAGGGCCCTCGGGCCTAGGATACGGGACTTTACACTTCCGACCAAGACATCATCACGCCCTTCTACAGAAAACACATCTCACAGGGATTGCGATTCAAAGCGATAATATGAGCTCTATCTGGGACCATGAGGACTTTCCTAGCATGCGCACGGCATGGCCAGGACTCACCCACTTCTCGGTGCAACACAGAGGAACCGCGGTAGTGCCCCTGGACCTCCCGCTGCTGGACGTCATGCGTTTTGTTGAGCACCATCTCGCCCTGAGACGTTTGGAGCTCCCGCGCATCGAGCTGAACCAACTTCCGGAGGCGCATGAGGTCGCCCGGCTCGCCCATCGCCTCGAGGTTCTGCGCATCTCGGACTTGCGGCCCAGCGAATCTCCCAGATCATGGTTCAGAACGGCTCTGAAGCTCGCGTTGCTCATAGACAGGGCTTTCGCAAAGCTCGACGTGTCGGCAGGACTGTGCGCTGACGCACGGGACGGCACTCGGTCTCCTTGGGGACATGTTGTGCGCACAATCGCGGCATTGCGGTTGGGGAGAGCTCAACCTCTTGGCCTTTGATCTGTGACACCGTCCCAGAGCACCTGCCTGCTGCGTCGAAAGGTATGTAGAGGCCCGCCTTCCTGCTTTTGGGCGCATCTCAATTGATTGCAGCCACTGACCAGTGCAATCTGAGGCGATAATCAGCCTGCTTAAACTTGGTGCGCAGACCATAAGAGATGACGACCGCACATCAGGCATCCCACTTTAGATAGATCGACAAACTAACGTACACACTTATATAATGCGGCGAGAGATAGATAACGAACCACGCGAATCGACGACAGAGAGGACACTATAGAGAGAGTGAGAGGACACTGGGGACAGGAAAGAAAAAGGAGAGAAAACTTCCGCGATATGAGTGAGCAATGGACCGGTCGAGAACGAATAACACCATCATCGAGAGTCGGGGCCGAGTATATGTGTATGTGCGATCGCGCGGGATTGCCATGGAAGGAAACAGGGAGCAGAGATGGAGTCGAGCGGAAGAGGGGGTGCATAAACTGCGAACTAACTACTGCATAGAACAAGAAGCGCGACCGGACGGTGTATAAATGCGTGCGATGTGGATACAAGTGGGAAGTGTTGACTGAGACGTGGGCCTGCATAGTGTAGGCTGTAAGCCGCCCACGAATAAGGGAGCACGCCGACGACTGGACGTACTACTGCACAAGGGCGCCGCCAGACTTTGCTTTTCCGACAAAAAACGCAGTGGACTGAGGAACAGGTGCCATAGGTACCATCGCATACGGCGCCGCGGGCATCATGGTGAACGACTGATACATAGGATAGATCCCTGGCGCCTGGAAGCCCACCGGCCATTGCGGACCTCGCGCCTGTATCGGGCGCTGTGCAGGCATGTATGCAGAGGCAGAACTGGTACCGTGCAAATGGTATGGTGGGTAAGGCATGGGTGCTGTTCCGGAGTACATCTGCAGCGGCATTGGAGGAAGTTGGGCGGA
This sequence comes from Trametes cinnabarina, assembly GCA_000765035.1. Lineage (NCBI taxonomy): Eukaryota > Fungi > Basidiomycota > Agaricomycetes > Polyporales > Polyporaceae > Trametes > Trametes cinnabarina. Next base: position 73,470 of record CCBP010000115.1, on the reverse strand, counting down.
GGGCCGTGCTGGAGTGTGCGGAGGGGGGAGAGTGGGAGAGGCTTGGGACGCTGCACTGATGCTACCAGACGAACGCTTGTGCCCATGTCCTTTAGCCTTGGGCCGCTCCTGGGACTGGTGCGGGGATGTCGAAGCGCCCTGGATGATCCAACCGTCGTCAGTGACTATCAGGCGAGCTGATGTCTGCTCGCTCACAGAGCCAGAGATCCACCCGTCGGCCGTGTCATCTGCCTTTGTACTCGAGCCCTTCGGATTGTCCAACGAGGAATGCGAGCTTGTCTCGCCATCCTGCCCAGGTGCAGAAGAGGACGGCTGCCGACGAGAGCGCTCGGACTTCTTCGCCTTACGACTCGAACCAGAACTGCCCGACGACCGCAGACGATCAACGATCTCGCGCGTCTTCGAGTTGCGAGGGCGAGGGCTTGGCGACCCGTCTGTCAGGAAAGCCGGGAGCAGCGCTGCAGACGGACGACGCGGCGTTGTGCTGCGAGTAGCGTTCAGACTCTGAGTGGTGCCGGTAGTGACATCTTCGACCACCTCAACATAGAATCCGCTCTCATCTTTCTGCAAAGAGGGAGGAAGAGAACGAGACTCGCGCCGATCGGCGGGAGATACGGTCTTCAGGGAGGGGAAGTGGAAATTATACGTAGGAGACGAGAAGGGCGAGTCACTGGATGAGTTGGAGGCAGCGGTGAGAGGCGGAGTGATGGGCTCTCGGATGACTTGCGCGCTCGAAGTAGACGGAATGAACGTCAAAGCCGCTGCACTCAACAGCTTCGACGGGAGGGGGGAATGGACTGTTGGCGAGGTGATGGTCTCGCTTGATACCACGCGCGCGTAAGAGGTCCTCGTTGGCTTCGGCGTGCATGGAGGCGGCTCAGACTCGCCAGACGTCTCCGAGTCCGTGAGCTCAGCGATGCTGGGCGAACGAGGGGCAGGGGAGTCATTCTCGAGACGGCTGAGGTCCCAGAGTTGAACACCAGGCGGGGGGGTGTCAACGTCTGGCAACGTTCCAAGCTGGAGGATCCCGCCTAGCAGCTCCTGCACCCTGTCTGCCCAATCCTCCTCCTTCAGGGAGTCCAGGGAGCACTTGGCAGACGAGTCCTCTCCATCGGAGATGCCGTCGGGAGAGATTATGGAGACCTCAACCTCGTAGCGCTTGAGAGCGTCCTGAGCCGCACGCACACCAGAGAGCCCCTCGTTAAGATCGACGTCCTCCTCATCGCTAGGTGCATCGAGGACTACGCATCGACGTTGTCCGCGCGCGAGGAGGTTGTGATAGTGCGGGGGGCGGGAGTAGCGGGGCTTTGTCTTGGACTCCTTGTAGGACCACGAGATCGAGGCGAACGACGTCTTCCACCAATCCTCCGGCACGATCTCCCACTCTCGCATCTCCAAAGCAGGTTCTGAGTGGTCGTCGACAACCTTCATGAGCGTGCTTGAAGCAGAAGAATGGAGTGAGACGACAGCGAGCCGAGGGTGGAACAGGCGTCAGGGGAAGGCGAGCGAGTGCAAGCGCACCTCCGGCACCCGCCTTTGAGCGTACGGACGAACAAAGGAGGTTATCGACCGTCAATCACACATGCGTCGTTGACAAAGACCGGTGGCAGAGAGTGGCACGGGCACGTTGTGGTCGTGAAGTGAGTGGGCGGGAACGAGGCGCTTACTCATGCACAAGGCATGCATTCCTCGGCAACAACACACAACAACCCTTCGTCCGGAACAGTCATGCACGCCTCCTCTTACAGACAGCCCGCTCGCGGGTCCGGATCAATTCAGCGAATCGCAGCAGATACAAGGTGGAGGGCAAGATACTATCAACTCCGAGGTGGATGGACAGTCCTGGCAAGGGTGTCCGAACTCAACACGTTCTGCGTCGCCGCCTCATCTCTGAGCGGCATGTTTAGAAGCGTAGATCCCAATCTCCGCGGAACCTAGGCCACGGTAACGTCTGGCACCATCCCACGAATCGAGAGAGTCGATATGCATCTCCTGCGTGCGCGTAACGAGCACCTCGACCAGCGGCTCGCCCCGTGTCTCCCGCGCCCACATCTCTTCATAGTGTCCAACCGACTCCTCGAAGTGGTCGCCAATGCCGTGACCATGGCCGGGCACCAGACGCACAGCAAGCCGCCTGAGGCTCTCCGTCACTTCCGCGAGAGGAAACGGCGTGACGGCAAGCGAGGGACGCCGGGAGGTCGCGCGGGAGGTGGGTGGGGCAACGACTCGTGTGTGGTCGTAGCAGTCTGACTCTTCGTCGCTCGGAGAGAGCGTGCTGGCACCGGACGAATTGGTGAAGCTCGGCATCCTGCGGAGCGTAGCGGTAGACCGACCCGCTAGATTGCCAAGCGACTTCGACAGCTTCAAGTGTCGCTGCGACCGCGCTGCCCGTAGGATAGCGCGGTTCACGCCGTAGACGCCGTCCCCTCCCGCGCCGGCCAAGTGATAGGCGGACTCATTGCGACTACTGCCTGTCTCGTCCGTCGGAGTCGACGCGCCCGAACCAGAGCAGAAGCCTTCATAGCCCTCTCCCGCCTCCTTGTTGCCCATATGGTATGCCAACAACTCGTCGTATGCGTCCCCGGCAGTAGGGAAGCGAGACGCGAGGGAGTCTGCGCGCTCCGCATCGCTCATCTCGATATCCGGGCCCGAGAATGCGTACCGCGACGGAGACGTAGCCGCCAGCTGTATATCCACATTCAGAGGTATGTATAAAGAAACGCGACGGGGTCACCCACCACTGTCTTGAGCGGATCGAACCGCTGCTCGTCCAGTGGCGTCTCACGTCGCGGGATGCTTGTCGGTGTCGGGGGCGGTGCATACGGGTAGTGGGCCGTCCACGTATCTTCTTCCTCCTCCATCGCCACGTCCGGCACACTGATCCTGAGAGGCTTCGGCTGCAAGCTGCCGGTGAGTACATATATCTCTGGAGGTACGAGACGGCATACCGGTTTGGCGACCCTGCCACCAAAGCGCCGAGTATATACGGCAGAATTCATGATATCAGGAGGGCGCGCTGCGTGGATGAGGAGTCACGTCGTTGGCCTGCACGTTGCCTGTGTGGGGTGAATGTATGAACGCGCGCCGTCGTTATATACAGCCGGCAACGACGCTATAGCTAGTCGCACAAAGAGGCTGTCAATGAGCCACACGATGAACAAAGCACCGGGAAAGCGGAGGCGGCTTTCACCCTCACGCATTGCTCCATGGATGGCAGCACATCGACGCGTCACTTGAAGCGAACGCCAACCGCGGCGAGGGCAAAGCGACCACGGTGAGTGGCGTCGGACGTGGAAGTGTACACCGTGCTTGGACAAGCAGATGCGTCGTACGCTTGGACGTCCTCAACAAGCACGCATATATGAGCGTGTTGCCGAACTCACGAGGAGACGATCAGTACAGCTCCCGCAGCCCGCAACTCGACAATGCCCGCGCTCTCCAGATACGATACCCTCGAGATTGACGACCTCGATGATGTGGAAATGGTGCAAGCCCAGCGCGCCGTGGCAGCAAAGGCGACATATGTCTGCCTCCGACGCGTGGAACCGCACCGGAAGCCCTCCGAATACACCGAAAACGAGCGCACACAGGTGCGCCCTCGACGGTGGTGGGAGCTGTGAAGAGCATCGTCAGACTGAAAGAAAACCATGTGCAGCGCCACCTCACTTACCAAAACCACAGCGCCATTGTCGCCAAAAGGCTCTGTATCACAACAGACGCAGTCATTCCGAACAAGTCCAGCCTCGAACTCGAGCGTGCACGGCAAGTGCCAACCGGCCACGCGTCATGTCGCCCGACGGACCGCAACGCTGATAAATGGGGAGGCCCTAACTATACGTCCGCCGGACACACCGTTGACGAAACGGAGGTGAGCGCAGGTTCCCGCATCGACCTATGTTACAACTGACTGACGCACAGACAGAGCTGCCGCAGAATAAAATCGCGCCCCGACCATCGGCGTCGATTCGGCATGCTGTTATCGACTGAAGGCATCCGACGCCTTCGGCGACTGCTGCAAGGTCACGGGGCGGGCATGCAAGAGCTGCCGGGATTCTTCTGAGCTTGATTATCGTCCAAGCAATCCTTTCCGTTGGGTCCTGTTAGTTGGAGGGGCCGTCGCCTTCCATCAGCAATCTCTCGCTTTGTGTCACACAGAAAAATATTTTACGAAGCTCAATTCAGGAGGACTGTGCCTATATCTTGAATGCGTTGTTGTTGGACTCGGAGTCGTCGCAGCACAACGATGGGCATCGTTCGTAACTGGTAATTGCAAACCAACAAAGCGTTCACAGCGTTCCAATATAATGGCCTAGCAGGGCGTGCATCAGCATCGCGAAGCTTTGTCTCGTATCTGAAATCGTGGCTCAAACAACAGCGAGGACGTTAGACAGGTCATGCATGGTCAGAGACAAAAAGAACCCAGAAAGATAATAGTGATGGCTGTGTTGCGAGATTGTCTACTAAGAGGCGCGCGCTGGCCACGGTCATCGTTCGCGGGCGTCAACTTCGACGCGCAGGTTCAGAGGCAAGGCAGAGGTTCTCGCTCAGCGTCCGGCTATCCTTCAGGTTCCCGCATCCCACCTCGAAGACGGACGGAGGAGTAGCCGGCGGGCACCCGAGAGGCACTGGCAGTCAGACCTGACCGGGATCGGGTCGAGTCACAGACCGCCGGCGGTGCGTAGGAAGAGAGACGGAAGCACAAGCGAGAGTCGTTGTTGTGATGGTTCAGAGAGAGCAGAATACAGTATCAATATGTAGCAGTGCAGCGCAGAGGACAGGCGGAGTTGGGAATCACAAGGGCGAGCCGGTTCATGGCCGAAGGGGTCACACGGGGAGGGAAATGACAACATACGTACATATATGATATCGCAACTGCAGCTGCAGTGAGAGAGAGAGAGATCGGTGCGTAGGGTGAGTCACATTTGGCTACTGTGTCGGGGTTCCGTAGGTGGATGTGAGGAGGCGACGACGCGATCCGGTAGGTCAATTCATGGAGCTCGAGAAGGCGCTTTCGAGGGAGAACAAGTCCGTGGATAGCGCCGGGAAGGGCTGGACGAGTCGCGGCGGTAGACCCTGAGAGCGTGTGAGCGACCGAGGAAGCGGGCGAAGACGGGGGCAGAGCGGGGGGCAGGAGAGTGGCGGAAAGAAAGCGGAGTCCGCGGTGGACGATGCGGGGTGGCTGGGTCGACCCCGCACGCACGACCCCGCAGAGGCGGAATTCACGTGACCTCTCCCGCCCCATCCGTACGACTGCACTCCGCCTGGACTCGCCTCCGCATACGCTTTCCGGTCACCGCTCGCCTCCCAGCCCCCTCTCAAATATCCACTCGCACCCCCTCCTCCCCCCTCCCTCGTCTCTCCTCTCTTTACCCCCCGCACGTATATACCTCCTCGCCTCTCCCCACGTCCAACGCACGCCGCTCTTGCTCTCGACCTCGCTTCATACCACACCCGCTCTCTAGGCCGCACATCTCGGAACCCTTGGAAACACGCATCTCGAGCGCAACCTGACTCGCCCCTGCATTCGACGCTCTCCTAGCCAATTCATTCTATCCCCCCGCCTCTTGAAACTCACAACACAAAATCCGACCACGACATGGCCTCCCGAGCTGCTGACAAGAAGCCCGTCGGCATCGCTACTCAGCTCACCGCGGGAGGTATCGCAGGCGCCATGGAAGCGGTCCGTCATCACTTCCTCTGCGTATATGCGCCTGCATCCCCGTCTGACCCAGTTCATACGTCGCTCTAGCTGTGCTGCCATCCGCTCGACACGATCAAGGTCCGAATGCAGCTGTCCAGGTCCGGACGCGCCCCAGGGGTGAGTACATCAGCTTCCGACCAGCAACCCTGTTGCAGCCCACAGATCCTGGACAACGCGAGAGCCGATACGAGCCCGTGTGTGTGTGTGCGCGCTCGTGTATCCCTTCATCGCCCTCCTGGCGGACCTGCGCCATACCGTCGGCGGGATGGTCACGGATCATGAATGACGTCACGCGACATCGTCACAGACGCGTTGACAGGCTTTTGCGCTCTGTCACGCCCAGCGCGAGATGAACTAGACGTGCGTCCTGCCCGGGGTCCCGCTCTTGCGCGATAGCTCATACTGAGCATCATCACTGACTCTCATTGGACACCCCACCCTCTCAATGCACGAAGCTGACCACCCCCGCCCATCCTGCAGACGAAACCGCGCGGGTTCATCGCGACGGGGGCAATGATCGTGCGGCGCGAGACCCCGCTCGCGCTTTACAAGGGCCTCGGTGCGGTGCTCTCC